>CM054822.1:23096448-23472305 GCA_028984105.1 Lavandula angustifolia
ATTACCAATTGAAGTGTCTCAACTCAAGTCAAATATAGCAAATATTAGTTGTCTTCCTTTGACAAGCAACAATCGTACGTTGGTGTATATTCCACAAATATTCACTCACAAGCATAACTAGCTACCTTTATCTAAATAAAAATTACTAGATTTTTTGTATTATCCGAATTCCCAATACAATAAATTCACTAACCAAAAAAATAAAATAAAAATAATTTGTTTTTATATGTTAGTAACTGTGATTAAACCACAATCTTGGAGGTCTTGGAACTCCGAAACGCCTTCATGGGGCTCGGAAAATGCCAGAACTTACCCTTCGCCGGAGATGAACCCACGTCAGCACGCCTGAACAAGCCGGAAGCCATCGCCGACGTCGTGCCGCCGCTAACGGATCTCGATTTCGTCACCATTCTGGCGAAGTCTTCGATCCTGTTATGGCTGTCATAATTCTCCTCGTTGCTGCTTCCGTTTACGCCGCCGCCGTTGTTAACAACAGTCGGCTCGCTTCTTTTGGTCTTGCTTTTCTTCAAAAGCGAGAGAAACGACGGCGTCTTGACGCGGCCGCTGTTGGGCGTCCGGCCGGAGTTCCTGAAGCGGAAGAAAGCGACGGCAACTGATCTCGAGCGGCGGAAGGACGGCTCGCCGGAGGAGGATGAGGAGGAAGAGGAGGATGGGTCCAAGCAGGCGCAGGCGCAGGGGTGGGGGGCGTGGCAGTCCGGGCAGAGGCTGCCGAGGCGGTCGCGGAGGCAGGTGGGGCAGATGCCGTTGCGCCGCCGCTTCGAGGGGTGTTTCGGACATTTCCAGACCTCCTCTTCGCCGACGTACACCGCCATAGAATGAGAGCTACCTTCTTGAGTTTAAAGCTAGAAGAATAGTGTTGTTTTGTCTTGTTTTAGTTTATGTTGTTGTATACATATAGTGTCTGTATTTTTAGTTGACCATATTAGCCTCGGGAGAGTCGGGAATTAGTAAATTCTGGCAGACTGAGAAACGCGTTACACTAATTTAATTTATTTCTATATAATCAAGTTTAATCTATAAACTAATAAGATCCTCATCATTCCTTTTGCTATAATTAATTAGTAAAATACTTAATTGTATAAACTAATTTGTTTTGAGTGAGACTGCAACTACAAACAAGGAAAACAAATTATATTTGTCAATGCCATTACTATGACTATGATTATGGATATGGTAAAAGAAGACTTTGATATTTTATCTATTCAAAGTAATCCACTCTATTTCTATTAAAATATTCCCTCGTCCAATTAGTAATGTCTTGTTTCTCTTAAAATAAAGAATATGTAGTCACAAATTAATTATCCAAAAATCAAACAACATAAACCATACAATATTATTTTCTTAATCTTCATGACCAAAAAAAATCAGACACATCTAATATGCATATTTTGCCTGGAACTGGAGTAATTTCTGCAGTTAACGTAATATAATCTCCATAATTAGTAATGCCTTATTTCTATTAAAATAAATAATCTATGGTCACAAATTAATTATCCAAAAATCAAACAACATACATCATACAATATTATTTTTTTAATCTTCGTGACCAAAATAAATGTGACACATCTAATATACATATTTTGGGTGGAAATGGAGTAATTTCTGCAGTTAACGTAATATAATCTTCAGAATTAGTGCGAATATTAATATTTCGATATCAAAGACGATTTACTTTATTCTTTTACTTCAAAAAGTTCTTACTTGCACGCCATTGATTCATTTTGAGCATATCACGCAAAACAAATATCATTAAATTAAGGGAATTTATGAGAAAAGATATTAAATGGAATCCCTAATGTAAGAAAGAATCACTTGAATTTATAGGTGCCGGAATTGGAGAATCCGGAAAGTCGAGAGTTGAAATCTCATCATTTACAACTAAAACTTAGGGAATAATACAAATATTAATACATTATATGTTCAAAACCTAATTCACATAATGTACTAATTTTAGTGGCTAGCTTTGTTCTTCTCCCAATTTAGTATGCATTAATAGGGGTGATATTTTGCAGGGGGGGGGGGGGGGGGGGGGGGGGGGGGGGGGGGGGGGGGGGGGGGGGGGGGGGGGGGGGGGGGGGGGGGGGGGGGGGGGGGGGGGGGGGGGGGGGGGGGGGGGGGTGGGGGGGGGGTGGGGGGGGGGTGGGGGGGTGGTGGGGGGGTGGTGGGGGGGTGGTGGGGGGGTGGTGGGGGGGTGGTGGGGGGGTGGTGGGGGGTGGTGGGTGTGGTGGGTGTGGTGGGTGTGGTGGGTGTGGTGGTGTGGGGGTGTGGGGTGTGGGGTGTGGGTGTGGTGTGGGGGGGGGGGGGGGGGGGGGGGGGGGGGGGGGGGGGGGGGGGGGGGGGGGGGGGGGGGGGGTGGGGATCGGGTATCAAAGAATCGAGACCCGTCTCTTGCACTGGACATATAAATTCAAACTCGTACTTGTCCAACTCACAACTCAAATATCTCATCCACCGAATAACATGTCTACCGAATTTACATCCTAAAAAGTAATTAGTAAAAATCCCAAAATCACACACCGTAAAATGCCCGCTAAAGTTTTATAATATGACGTCTAATTAACATAAAATATCGAGTGTCTAATTAAATAGTTTTTGATCGATAAGATCAAATGGAGAATATGTTAGACATGAAAATGAAAGGCAAAAAGGAAAATAGGATCAGACAAAAATAATACTCTCTCCGTCTCGTTATTCTTGTTTTAGTTTTTTTTTTTTTGGCTTGTCCATTATTTTTATCTTCGTCTAAAAAAAAAAAGTAATTTCTAGATCACCTCACTATTTTAACCCATTTTCTACCGATTCTAATAAATATTCATTCATTTTTCTAAACTCCGTACCGAACAACTAAGAGAAGAATAATGAGACGGGAGTATAGAAATAAAGAAAAGGAGAGGAAAGCGGGAGAAGAGCACACGGCTCTTTCCTTTCAACCAGTATAATTGTGGGGTTAGGCTCGGGTCTAGTTTCGGACTTTGTTTATGCATGTAGTCGACTTCAAGGGATAAGAACGACGCCACCCAATCCCCCTTCTCTCTCTCTCTCTCTCTCTCTCACACACACACACATAAACACACACCGCCTCCACTTAATTAACTTTCCAGAGTCCAACTTCCCGCACGCACAAAACGAATCTACCAAAATAACTCGGACCACTTCACCACCTCAAAACACCCTCTCTCTCTCTATCTCTCTCTCTCTTTGATAAAGCTGGCGATAGAAAGGGAAGAAACCCCTGTTCCAGAAGTCAAGCCTAGGAACTGGAGAATCATGGTAACTAATTCCTTCAGTTTACTGCATTAGATTCTTGACCATAATATATCTGATTTTTCCGATTTTAATTTAAATATTTTTGCGGATGAACAGGGAGACGGCGAAGAGGAGAAGCGATGGCCGCCATGGCTGAAACTTCTACTGAAGGAACACTTCTTCCTCCACTGCAAATCTCACGCCGATTCTCACAAGAACGAATGCAATATGTACTGCTTGGATTGTATGAACGGCGCCCTTTGCTCTCTCTGCCTCGCCCACCACAGCGACCACCGCGCTATTCAGGTCAGAACAGTCAAAATCCCCTCTTTCCGGTTTCCACCATTTTCATCATCTGCGTTGACTTTTTTACATCCGATTGGATTGAATTTGCAGATAAGGAGGTCTTCCTACCACGATGTGATCAGGGTGAACGAGATTCAGAAGTATCTGGACATAAGCTCTGTCCAGACGTACATAATCAACAGCGCTAAGGTTGTCTTCCTCAACGAGCGTCCGCAGCCGCGGCCGGGCAAAGGCGTCACCAACACCTGCGAGGTCTGCGACCGGAGCCTCCTCGACTCCTTCCGGTTCTGCTCTCTCGGCTGCAAGGTAGTACCGCTCAATTTCAATTAATTTAATTGTTTTATTATGAGTGTGATAAAAGAGTTTTGACTTTTTTGTATATTGATTGTCAGATTGTTGGGTCTTCGAAGGGCTTCCTGAAAATGACAAGGCAGACGTCCGAGGACTCTTCCAGCAGGAGTAGCGGCCGGAATGCGGCCAGGTTCCCAAGCTTTACACCGTCGACGCCGCCGCTGACGGCGGTGGGTTTCCGTTCTGCGAAGCGGAGGAAGGGTACTCCACATAGATCCCCCATGGGATGTGTGATGATAGAAACATAGAGTCAGTCAAAGTTAGTATTAACAAGACTACAATACATGTGCCGAAGGTAGCGGCTGCGGCTTCCACGAATCAAAAGAAAAAGAAGACTACAATACATGTGTTTATGTTGCTCAAGTATTAGTACTACATTTTGTAAATAGAAGCAAATATTGTACAGGAAGTGAAATATATACCACAATAGAATGTGAAAAGAATAAGACAATGTCAAATATATATATATGAAAGTAGATTACATATATATTTGCACAATCTCCTTTTGGTTTGATTGAGTTGCCAAATTTTACCTAAATCTCTTTGATTATGCCCCATGGAAATGGAGGTATGATTAGAATAGGATAAAGAAATAACCTCGTGTATATATATATATATATGTGTGTGCATGAATAATACTCCCTCCGTCACTAAAAAAAACACGTTTATCTTAGATGCGGAAATTAAGAAAATGATATTATTTGTTGTAGATTGTTTGACTTTTAAGTAGATTGTTTAGATTGCTTGACATTCATTCCACATAATCTTTATCTTTTTTTAAAAACATGTCATTTGTAATTAGACGTCCCGATAAGAAAAATATGTTATTTTTAATAAGAGAGGAGTCATTCTTAGTTCATGACTTAAAAATTGATGCATTTCCTGTAAAATTCTGCGGATTTTTGATATTATAAGATAATAAATAATATAATATAATATAGGAAACTCTTATTGAAATGCTAAATTTTGGAGTGATGAGATAACTTGCAAAAGGGCCCACACGTGGGAATTAGATTACAAACTTAGGGCGTTTTCAAGGGTGACACCTGTCGACATATGACTGGTTAGAGAGAGGCCAGATGTCATCTTGGTCCCGGAATCTAGAGTTTGGTCACGGTGTCCTTGAGATATTATAATCTTATTATTATTATATAATCGGGTTTTCTTGGTGGAGGGGTTTTCCATGCTGCGTTCCGGTGGGGCCAGACTCGTTTCAAGCCGTTGATTTCATCTTTAATAATGCAGGAGATTGAAAATGATTGGTTTACTTTCTGAAAAGTTTAATATGATTGGGTTATGCTATTCCGGTTGAATAGAGAATCGGAATATCTAATTCAATATTATTGTATTAATCTCTCTATTTCATAAATTAAATCTAGTATATTTTTTTGGACAGTTATAATGAAATAGTTTAATTTTATTTTTGATAAATTATACAAATACATATTTTAAAAGACTAACAACTCTACACACTGATAATTCCGCTTTAAATTCACGTCGAACAGAAAATGAACTAAATTATTTAGCTTAATGTAATTCAAAATGGTTGGGTCAATTCTCAAGAAATACTAGAATAAAACATTCATATAATTGATTTAACAATATATTATATTGCATAAACTAAATATAAAATGTCAACATGATCAAGTCCACCTGTTACACCACATAGAGGACTCAACTTCCCACCTAAAATACAAAACAAGTGATGCAATATTTTAATTACTAATATAATACAATATACTATCATATTAATTTAAGGGGCATTTGATGTAATACCCATTTTGCTAAAGTGAAATACATTTATACCCATTTTTTATATTTAACTATACATTCTATCCAAGAAGACTAAATTATTCCTACTTTTTGAAAAATCTCTCTCTTTCTATCATTGTCCGATTATGTGTCCGATCACAGTCCGACCGGTCGGCACAATTCAGATAGGGCATAATTTTGTGCCCTAACGGTAGGACACGCCTAGTGTGCCGATCGATAGGGCACAAGATTTTTATTTTATTTTTTTATACAGTTTTTTAATGTGTCCAATCGATCGGCACATACACAATGTGTGCTGACTGATCGGCACATTTCGTAAAAATATGTGCAATCATACGAACGGATTGTTTTGAGGTGAGAAAAATAAAAAAAGTGAGGGTATTTTTGACATTTTGGATATATAATGGATAATTTTTAAATAGTTGGATAGTTTTGTAGTTGTTATAGTGAATTTGGATAGAGTTGTATAATTCCACTTAATTTATTATCAGTAATAACTAGCTAGCCGGATAAGAAGTTCATGCAAATCGGTGGTGCACCCTCGCCAAAGCCAAAACCGAGGCCGGGAGTATCCAAAGCCCCTCCCCACATATCAACCCCGCCGCCACCGCCGGCAGCATCACCGCCTCCGTCTTGAGTTATACCTACCCCACAGAAACACAACCAACGTCCCCACACACATATCAAACGCGAAGTAGCCCCCGATCAGAAACGGCACGGCCATCGCCGTCGGAATCGGCATCCACCTCCTAACCTTCACCGGGGCAAAATCCCTCACCAGATTAATCGCCACCGCCACTGCGAAGAAGCTGTAGCAGAGCTCCAAGCAGTGCTGGGGCAGAGCAGAGAAGCCGAACCCCAATAATCGCCAGGTTCCGATAAATAATACCAAACGGGGCCTTGAATTCCTTATCCGGATTCCCAAAATCGAACGCCTTGTAGAACAAAAAAAGGCCAGCGGCGAAACCAGACACCCCAGAGCCGTCCCAACTGCTTGACTCAGCAGCATCGCCCTCGGAGACGACAACGTCAGATGTCCGGTTTTGAAATCTTGCATTAAAATGCACGACACGTTGATGATGGACTTGAAGACCCCACAAGCGGCGAGCGCGGCCAAGATGCCGTTCTCTTTCCCGGACAAGGCAGCGACGATGAAGAGGCCCACTTTGCTGTAGTTGTAGGACATGTTCATATCGGTGAGGCCGGCTCCGTACGCGTTGCAGAAGGCTAGGGAGGGCGTCACGATGTAGGCTAGGAGGACCATGAACCATTTGAGCTGGGGGAAGATGAAGGGGATCGCGATGATTGATATGAGGGAGAAGATTGAGTAACCCGCAGCTGCTACCCATAGAGGAATGCTTTCGCTCACGAATGTCTCGTCTTGTCGTCGACAATCATTGCCGGGGATTTCTTCATTCATTCCTGCGGCTGCGTGGATGTGTGGAGTTATTAGAGTAGGCCGTAAATTGATGATAGAATACATACATACAATGCAATTAACTAGTACACGTGATGCTCCAGATCACATATAATTACAAGAATCACGGTTTGATTATATAATCCAAGTGTTTGAGATTTACAGTAAATAGATGAATGAGAAATAGTGTGTTTGTGATTTTCTTTTGACTTCTCAGAATTATGATTAAGTAACCATTTCTCATACAATATATATATATATATATATATATATATATATATATATATATTCCCGTGTGACAATCCTTATCGTGTGAACAGCACTTTAAAGACAAATGTATTGCACTTTCAAGGTAAATATACTGCACTTAAAGACAAATGTACTGCACTTTAAGTACTGCACTTTAAAATGCAGTATATTTGTCTTTAAAGTGCAATACATTTGTCTTTAAATTGCAGTGTTCACACGTTCACACGATAAGAAGTTGTTTACATTTGAACATCCACCTATATATAGATGCTTAATTTATTTCATTTAAGTCCTTTACTTATATAATATTACAAAACAACCCATGGGGTATATATATTACCAACAAAGTAAATAGTCAAATTGATCCTCCACTTCATAACATCATTCACATTAGTCCTTCACTTTCAATGGGGTCATAAAAGCATAAACATGTCAATTACATTGCCACATTCGTCTCTCCACATTTCTCATAACATTTAAATTGATCATTCATATTTCAATTGAGTCATATAAGTCTAAACATCCTAAATTATTTTCGGCATACTCTTCCTTCCCTTCACCGCTTTCCATGAATTTTTAAATTGCAAATCAAACTTTTTACTTGAAGGAAGAAGTTAATTAAATAAGTGTATGTATTTTGATGTTGTTATGGAGTTAGTACCATTTGGTTCAGTTCGGTTTAACTGAATTGACACCCCTAGGTCAAAGGAATCTAGTAGTGTTGAGTGATGACTCCTATAGTCTTGTACTTCCTCCGTCCCACTAGAAACGACACATTTCCCTTATTGAGCCGTCCCACTAGAAACGATGCGTTTCCTAAAATGGTAAGATTGTGTGGACCATATTTAACTACTAAAAAGTCAAACAATCTACACCACATAACATCACTTTCTTGATTCCCGCACCCAAAAGAAATGTGTCGTTTCTAGTGGGATGGAGGGAGTAATTCGAAAAAATATAACTACATGACTAAACTGTGTGTGTGACACGAGTGAGACACAAGAAAGTAGTTTAAATTATCCGAATTGCTTGATTATTTTTCTCTTTTTATTGTTTATCAAATCATCGTTGATTGGGCTAAAAAACTTGAGGCCTGCTCGGCCTATTTTAGAGTTTTTCTTGGGCTTATTTGGTTCTGGGCTTATTACTATAATTGGGGTTCATATAAGTGAAATTAATTAGAACTAAATTTAAATGAATTTTTATAAAAAAAGAAAATGTATAGGTATAATGAAAATGGTCTTTAAGTAGGGAAAATTAATGAAAGCTTAGGTGCAGGGCAGGACAGTTGCATGATTCCAAAAAGTCTCTATCAACTTCCCACAAAATGACACTCTTCTTAATTAATTAATTTCACATATCAAACAAAGTGAAGGCCAAAACTGACGCAAATGGCATTTTGCATGGATCCACCACAAACACCGCAGCATGTGTACGTAAACATACAAATGGAAAACAATATTCAAATCACATGCAGAGACCAGGTTCCTTTAATTTGCATCTGACAGCGATTTCTCACCTCCCCTACGCCGCTAAGTCTTACCCCCTCTCTCTACCAGCAACATAATGTTTATCTTTACCGAAAGGTCATGGATTCAAATCCCACTGGAAATGCTATGTGTGTCTGTCACCTTAGAGTGGTTTAACTCTCTTGTGTGGTTTGCAGTTTATTGCAAAGGAGAGAAGTTTACCCTATGCGCACCAAAAGTAACGGTTGCGGCCCTGCGGGTTCCTCGTCATAAAAAAAAATGTTTATCTTTACCAGAATAACATTTCTTTAACAATCATTAATTAAATAGATATTTAATCAACTCTAGATTGAAATATATAATCACTAATCTTCAATTATTTGTTTTAAATAAATTACACCAAAAACATTACATAAACGTGAAAATTGTAGTGAATTGCAAAAAGGTAATTGATAAAATTAAATGAATAATTAGATTGCAAAAAAAAAACCCAAAAGTAGAGAATAATTTCTGCAATTGATCCTAACTTAAACACAATGTATTTATATATAACAACGTTAATTTACTGATATATAGACAAACTATAACCCTAGGTGTGACAACCAAGGATGGCTTCCTCCTCAATTATTCTTAGCATCTGGTGAACTGCCCCCGCTATGTTGTCTGCTGAATTTAATTGGCATCCTTCTTCAACCTATAAACAGACAAATTAAATAGAAATATAAATGATTTAACTATTTAATTTCTGCTGTCACACCACATGGGAATTGTATTTAGAATAATTTCACATCACTTCCCAAACAGCCCTCGTGAAATAAATAGTAAATTACATACACATAGTTTGATGTGGTGAGGGTAAAAAAGTAGATTAATTATTTTGCATTGTCAGTTTTTGTTACCATCACAATACCGTGCAGTGCATAAGAACAAAAATTGCATGATACCAAAGTTTTAATTATTGACTGCATGCGACATATGTTTGCTAGGGCATGCCTAATTAAAGAATCGAGACAATAACACTATTTTGTTATCGACATAGCTACAGGGACGGAGCCAGAAATTTCTATTAGGGGGTCCAACTAATTATACGTTTATAGTTGTCATTTATAGTAGTGAATTTTTGAGTTATTTTCCATTTTAATTAGGAAAATAAAGAAGAAAAAGGGAATGAGTTGTAGGGAATTGAACCCGAACCAACAAAATCTTTAAGAAGAAGTTTTACAACTATACCAAGATATATTTCATTAAATATCTATATACTAAATATCTTTAACCCAGGGGGCCCACTGCCACCCCTGCCCCACCCCTACCTCCGTCCCTGATAGCTACGTAGAGACAAATACCATTTTATCGCGATCGGGTTATCCGAATCACATACGTATATACGTACCTTAGCGCTGACGGAGTATAGAACAAGGGAGTCGAGCGTGGTGACGTTGAGGTGGAGGACGGTGAGGGAGACGGAGTGGAAGGACGAGACGATCCTGGACAGCTGTCGGACCCTCCGGCCGGAGAGGATCCGGATGTTGGCGTGGGTCTCGATTAGGGTTACTTCTATGTCAGCCATGGCTGCCTTTGTCTGGGATGTGTATTTGTTCCCTAGCTGGCTGTGGGGGGAGCAGCTGAATTGTGGGTATGCGAAGAATTGACCAAAAGGGCTGCCTAAATCTTGCTTTTGCTTAACATCATCATTTTGATTTTGATGCTCCAATAATGCAAATTTCTTGGCTTCTAAAGACTGCAGCATGTGCTCTAGCTCCTTCACAAATTCAATTGCACCACCTACGATTGAGGCTTGATCGCCCTACAACAAAATCCCGACAATTTAATTTCAAGATTCACGAGGGAAACTCGTAGTAACTACATATTTTTTTTTTTATAAACTTAGTTGTGTCAAAATTAACTCCACTATATGTAATGATTTGAAATAGTACATTGAATCATTGAAAGATATACATTTATGGTGAAAGTTGATAAGATGAGAATGATATTTACGTCACTATATTCTGTTCTATGACAACATGAAAAAGTGTAGGAATTAATAATAACATATATATATTATATTCAAACATATGCACTAGAGCACCTTAATTATAGCTAACTATTTAATATTCATAATTATATTTAATTTATAGCTCATGAAATAATTTGCCATATGTGTTTGGCTTATGCTCGGAGGGAACAAAGACAAGAAGATATGTCCAAAAAAGGGACAGAGGGATGAGTGAAGAAGATGAGTGTAGGAACTATTTTGGAATCAAATTGTACCTTCCTCAAATTCAAATCTTGTGACTTTTTTTCTTCTCTTTAATTTGTTGGAAAAAAATTAAACCCAAACCTCATTACAGTTAAACCTCGATAAAGTAATATTAGGACCGAGAAAAAATATTCATTTAACGAGGTTATTATTTTATCGAACATTATTTTAGTGCATTGATCCATATCGGGACCAGAAAAAATTATTATCTTAGCAAGATTATTACTTTATCGAGATTTAACTGTAATTAAGTAAAAAGGGGATTTGGGTTCTTCGCTGGCTGCAATTATTAATTCCAATTAAATGAAACATCAAAATGTCAAAAAGCTATGAATGAAAAGATGGTTCTTTGTTGTGTAACTAGTAAATTCTACCAATTATTGCAATTATTTCAAGATTAATTCATGGGCATGTTAATTAATTTCAATTTCTTCAAAGCATTTTTTTTGCTTAATTTTTAAAAAAAGTATAATGCAGAAAAAATAGAAAAAATAATAATTTGAAATAATTTCTTACTCTTTGAACAAAAGACTCCGGCATAAGGGAGCGCAAGACTGCAAGATGGTCATTCATTTGCTTGCGGCGGTTTCTTTCGACGGCAATGTGAGTCATTCTCTGTGTTTCTGCCTCCTCTTTGTTCTTGCACACCTTGGGCCTCCTCCGCCTCCTCTTGCGGCCCTGCGCGGTGGTTTCCGGCGGCGGAGATGGGTGGGGTATGGAGGAGCAGCTGCCAATCTCCTGAGGGCTTGTTGAGGCATTATTAGAGTCGTCTTCATACATGATGAAGTTGAAGAGGTCACTTGAAGAAAGTGTTTCTAGAGCCATTTTCTCTCTCTTAATTAAAAATGTAATACTAATTGAGATGTTGCTCTCATCTTTATATATACCAGAGATTTGAGCACCCCAATATATACTATTGACTCTTGCTAGATTATAAAGGCTTCAAGCTTTTTATAAATTGTCTTCTCCAACTTTTGAGAGAGAGAGAGAGAGAGAAAGAAAGAGAGAGAGAGAGAGAGAATTATTTCCTTTTTCACCATCAAATAGTGTCATCCACATGCATGTATGATTTGGGATTCATAATCTTGTATTTTGTTATTTTAAATAATAATAACTGTACTCGAATTAATTGAGAATAATTGATATATAAAATCATTCAACCAATTAATTAATTAATTCATTCATTTCTTATTGGTGAAAATTTTAGGAATTTTTTTTTTGAAACACCCACTGCATACAGTATACTATATACTGCCTCACTGGTGATACTTGAAGGTACCCCAATCCCATGAATAAATATATTTTTGATTAAATTATTCTTAATAGGTCAGAATATAGTATGGTATCATATCAATTTAACCGATTATTTTATCGGAAGAAATATTTTAAAGAATATAGTTTCTATTTTCAGGGTGTTTCCCAAACTAAATGTGAGAATCTAAATATTAATTACTTGATATTTTATATTTTAATATTATTGTAAAATAATTGATTAGTTGTAGGACACCTTCCTTAATTATGAGATGGGAACAACATATATCAGTACTAGTGCAAATATAAATAGAATATATATTTTGATTACAATTAAAGGTAGACATGCTCATTTCCGGTTCCTATTATGATTTGAAATTATTGGTTACTAGAATTTTTAAAAGTTAACACCTTTAAAAATTATCAAACCAAGGAAAAAAAAAAAAAAGTAAATTTTTTTAAAGTGTTTTTTGAAAGGTTAAAAATTAAGGTTAACCACATGTAGATGATTAAGTTAGAGAAATTGTGCAAAGTCTTTAGAATTCTAAAGGTTAACACCTTTATAAAATTATCAATTTGAATGCGAAAAATTATAATTGTTTTTTTAAGTTGGAAAAATTGTACAAAGTCTCCAAATTTTTAAAGGTTAACCCCTTTAAAAAGGACCAATTGGAATGCATGAATTATAATTGTTTTTCAATTTAGAAAAATTGTGCAAAGTCTCTAGAATATTTAAAGGTTAACCCCTTTATAAAATTATCAATTCAATGCAAAATTATAATTGTCTCTTAAGTTGGAAAAATTGTGCAAAGTCTCCAAATTTTTAAAGGTTAACCCCCTTTAAAAAAATGATCAATGGGAATGAATAAATTATAATTGTTTTTCAAGTTGGAAAAATTGTGTAATGTCTCTATTTTTTATAAGGTTAACCCCTTTAAAAAGGAAAAATTTATAAATGGTTTTTGAAGTTGGAAAAATGGGGGGGGGGGGGGGGGGGGGGGGGGGGGGGGGGGGGGGGGGGGGGGGGGGGGGGGGGGGGGGGAAAAAAAACCTCCCTTTTTTTATTTTTTTTTTTTCCCCTTTTAAAAAAAAAAAAAAAAAAATTAAAAAAATTAAATTTTTTTTTTTTTTTTAAAAAAAATAAAAAAAGTGTCTAATATTTTAAAAATTTAAAACCTTTAAAAAAATTATAAAATAAAAGCAAAAATTATAATTGTAAAGTTGGGAAAAATTGTGAAAGTTTAAATTTTAAAGGTTAACCCCTTTAAAAAATGACCAATTGGAATGCATAAATTATAATTGTTTTTCAAGTTAGAAAAATCCTGCAAAATCTCTATAATTTTTAAAGGTTAACCCCTTTATAAAATTATAAATTCAATGCGAAAAATATAATTGTTTCTTAAGTTGGAAAAATTGTGCAAAGTCTCCAAATTTTTAAAGGTTATAACCCCTTTAAATAATGATCAATTGGAATGAATAAATTATAATTGTTTTTCGAGTTGGACAAATTGTGCAAAATCTCCAAATTTTTAAAAGTTAACCCCTTTAAAAAATTATCAATTCGAATGCGAAATTTATAAATGTTTTTTAAGTTGGAAAAATTGTGCAAAGTCTCCAAATTTTTAAACGTTAACCCCTTTTAAAAAATGACCAACTGGAATGCATAAATTATAATTGTATTTCAAGTTGGGAAAATTGTGCAAAGTGTCTAGAATATTTAAAGGTTAACCCCTTTATAAAATTATCAATTCAATGCGAAAATTTTAATTGTTTCTTAAGATGGAAAAATTGTGCAAAGTCTACAAATTTTTAAAGGTTAACCCCTTTAAAAAATGACCAATTGGAATGCATAAATTATAATTGTTTTTCAAGTTAGAAAAATTGTGCAAAGTCTCTAGAATTTTTAAAGGTTAACCCCTTTATAAAAATATCAATTCGAATGCGAAAATTATAATTGTTTTTTAAGTTGGAAAAATTGTGCAAAGTCTCCAAATTTTTAAAGGTTAACCCCTTTTAAAAAATGACCAATTGGAATGCATAATTATAATTGTTTTTTAAGATGGAAAAATTGTGCAAAGTCTCCAAATTTTTAAAGGTTAACCCCTTTAAAAAATGATCAATTGGAATGAATAAATTAAAATTGTTTTTCAAGTTGGAAAAAATTGTGCAAAGTCTCTAGAATTTTTAAAGGTTAACCCCTTTATAAAATTATCAATTTGAATGCGAAAATTTTATTGTTTTTTAAGTTGGAAAATTGTGCAAAGTCCCAATTGAAATGCATAAATTATAATTGTTTTTCTAGTTAGAAAAATTGTGCAAAGTCTCTAGAATTTTTAAAGGTGTTACCCTTTATAAAATTATCAATTTGAATGCGAAAATTATAATATTTTTAAAGTTGGAAAAATTTGTGCAAAATTTCCAAATTTTTAAAACTATTACCCTTTAAAAAATTATCAATTTGAATGCAAAAATTATAATTTTTTTAAGGTGGAAATGTTGTACAAAGTCTCAAAATTTTTAAAGGTTAACTCCTTTAAAAGAAATTTGCATTTTGAATGGAAAATAAAAAAAAATCCATGCATAAAAAATTGTGCAAAATTTCCAAATTTTTACAGGTTAACTCCTTTAAAATATTATCAATTCAAATTCAGAAATTATAATTGTTTTTCTAGTTAGAAAAATTATGCAAAGTCTTTAGAATTTTTAAAGGTTAACCCCTTTAAAATATTTACATTTCAAATGGAAAAATAATAGTTTTTTTTCAATCTATAAAAATTGGTAAAACCTCCAAGTTTTTAAAGGTTAAAATATTTGCATTTTGAATGTAATAAATATTATTTTTTTTTCAATGTATAAGAAATTGAGCAAAATCTCCAATTTTTTAAAGGTTACCCCCCCTTTCCAAAATTATCAATTTGAATGCTAAAATATATTTTTTTTTTCAAGTTGGAAAATTTTTGCTAAGTTTCTAGAATTTTTAAAGGTTAACCCCTTTAAAAATATTGAAATTAGAAATCCAAAATAATAGTTATTTTCCATTTTAAAATATTGTGCTAAATCTCAATATTTTTAAAGGTTAACACCTATTAAAAATGAACAATTCAAATGGCAAAATAAAAATTCATTTTTCAAGTTAAAGAATTGTGTAAGTCTCTAGAATTTTTAAAAACTAACCCCTTTAAAAAAAATTCATTTCGAATGCCAAAATAAGAATTATTTTTATTATAAAAAATTGTGCAAAATCTCCAAATTTGTAAAGGTAAACCCCTTTAAAAAATTATCAATTCGAATGCAATAATCATAATTGTTTCCCCATTTTTAAAAAATTGTGCAAAATCTCCAAGTTTTTAAAGGTGTTAACCCTTTAAAATATTTGCTTTTCGAATGAAAAAATAATAATTGTTTTTCATATATAAGAAAATAAGCAAAATCTTCAAATTTTTAAAGGTTAACCCTTTAAAAAATGATCAATTGGAATGCATAAATTAATCCCAAGGTTATCCACTTGAATTAATAATCGAACACCAAAATAATTATAATTATACAACCTAAATCTAAACAAATAACAAAAATGATGGATTTGGCTAACAATTATTTATTATACGAATTTGACTACGATTACTTAAGTAGAAAAAGTTATAGAAACAAATTATTAGTTCAATATAAAAATTTTAATAATAAATATCAGTAATCTAGCAGTAGTAATTTCCTTCATTTATTCTAACCACGTTACTAGTTTATGGTAAGTACGCACCCATTCACTCAAAATATAGCCACACAAGTCAAACTAACATATAAATAGACATACACATATCGTACATATTTTGGTAATCATATTGATAGATTTTAAGCATGAAGAACCACTCAACGGTTGCCTCTCCTTGTTTCTCTCACTTGAAGAATGTTACATTTTCTCACTCTTCTAAACAAGAATCATTCACAAAATCCCAGAACAAATCAACCCAAATTTGGCATCTTCTTCCCCTTGATCATTCATGTTGCCTGCAAGAATATAGGTATAACGTACATCTTCCTAAGCCAAATACTGCATCTCTTTCGCCACAAGTCGCTTCCGTTTCAATCTATCATCGAGGCAATGGCAACAGGCGTGGCCGAGCCTTTGCCTCCGTCGACAGCACCATCTTCAACCTACTCATATCCGCCCGTCATCATCATCCTCACCATCATCCTCCTCATGTTTTTCATTGCGGGTTTTTTTTCCATATATTTCTGTCGGTGTTTCATGCAAAACCTACCATGCACGTGGTACATCAGACGGGCCTCCACCGGAGCTCCTGCCGGTGGAGCTACCTCATCCGCAGCAGGCACCGGCCTCGACCGATCCATCGTAGAGTCCTTCCCTATCTTCACCTATTCGACCGTCAAAGATTACAGAAAGGAAATATACGGGCTGGAGTGCGCGATTTGCTTAGTAGAGTTCCGTAGTAGCGACATTCTTCGCCTCCTGACCGCATGCTGCCATGTATTCCATCGAGAATGCATAGACCTCTGGCTCGAATCACACAAGACATGCCCTGTTTGTCGGAGGAACCTCAACTCCCCAGTGCAGTCGCCCGTGAAATCGCCCCGTTTGTCTACCAATGTTGCTAACACCGCGGAAGAGAATCACGATGTTCCACAAGACAGTTGTAGCATTACCATCAAAGATGAAGATGATAGAAGTATGGTTAGAGAAAAAGGAGTAGAGGGTTCGTGCAGTGCGGGTGGTCACAGCCACCACGCACAAGATGAGAGGGAAGAGTACCCTAGACCGCATTCGACGGGTCATTCAGTGAGAAATAGAGACAGAGATGACGACAGGTTTACCCTAATATTGCCCGAGAATGTGAAGTCAAGCATCATTAGAGGTCATAATTCCAGTAAAAGTTGGACGAGTTTCAAAGAATATAAAAATAAAAAACACGACGACAATGTAGGTAATGCGGAGACTTCTGGAATAGCGGTTGGAGACAACCAAGTATAGTTTATTCCTCTCATTAGCAAGAGTAGTACTTAGTTCAAAGAGGTTATCATTTTTAAGACGTGTAGATAGAAGATAGTTTCTTCCTCAACTAAGAAATGTTTTTTACCTTAGCCACTTAGCATAGAAGATAGTTTTCTAGCCACTTTTATATTGATCGAGTATTTTTGCACTTAATTACCTTATTTTTTTTCTTTAAACTCATCTCTCTCCTCTATTGCTTCTATGTCATTAAAAAACGTAGAAACAAACAAATTGATTTCTAAAAACTTCTTGCAGATCAACATGAGAGTAATTTGTAACTATATCATATGGGTTGAAATGTGCTATAAACTTTTAATTTGTAAAACATTAGACATACTCTATCCGCACTATTATAAGAATATTCTACAATAGGAAAAATGTAAAATATGTAGAGAACAATTTAGAATATTAGAGATTGAGAAGATAGAAGAAAAGAGAAGAAAGATTTAGAAAAATAATAATTAGAAAATATATGAAATTGGAGGAAAGTAGTAGGAAATTCTAGAATCCTCCATTAGCCCTATAAATATGTATGTAATGTAAATGTAAATTGAAGAAAAAATTACCATGTGAAATTGTGAGTAATCTTCCTCTTAAAAAACTATCAACCATAAACAAATCAATCATTTTTAAACCTCTTATATACAACACATGAATGTGAAAACGGTCTCTTAATTCTTTATTAATTCCTTCCGAATTTGTGAAGTCCAGCTTCTAATAGACAATGAAAGCAAAGTGTCATTACCTTGGGCCCAACCTCGCCATAATATTCTCTCAAAGTCACATTGTCGAAAGGGTCATATGCATAATCAAGTGGCAAGCGAAATAGAAAACGGATTGTAATAGTGTCATGCATGCACACACAAATAAAATGTCTTGTCAAGTTACTTATCCCAAACCATAATTTAATCTGAGTAATGTTCTCTCTGTACTAAGTTCAACCATACCTCATACACCAAGACTATCCCTTTCGGCACATCGGTTATGTGCCCATTTGGTTTTGACATTCTTATTAGTTTCTTCAGTCATACAATCAACATCTCCCTTTTGTGAGTGACAGAGCACAGAAACTAACTTTTGCCATATCGGTTTTTTTTTAATAACAGAACGTGCAAACATGTTGACTATTTCTTGTTGTAGATGGATGAGCAAATATATCCAATACATTACCACAAAAAGTGTAGTGATTTCAAATGTCTAAGAACGCGTCATAGACTCATAATTTATATGATTTTTGTGCTAACATGTTACTTTTTCAGCTTTTCTATATAATCTTTATAAATAATATAGTTTCGTTAGCTAAAATGTAGTACTTTTTTTTTAGTATTATGATATCACTGTCTTTATGCTTGCATACTTATACATGTTCATCAGAAATATTACCCCTCCCCTACCCCACAATCATGTGTCCGCCCCAATTTATAATGAAACGGAAGGAGTAATATTTATGAAGTCATATCTCTGATTACGAGTCGAAATATGTCAAATAGGTGGAAACATAAGTGATTTTATGGGAAAATAAAACTGAGTAAGAGTAGTACATTACTTATGGACCACTAGTGTTTAATTAACTATAGTTTTGATTATGGGTGTTAAAACAAATCGCCTAACCTAATACTCCTTGATAAAAACCAAAAACATCTTAAGTATACCGTATTTTGTATACCTTTATTTGTACTCACACCATAAGAGCATAGAGTGTTTTTAATTAAAAAAGTGGGTCATGTTCAATAACTTTGATATACGAACCCAAACCTTTGTGGATAAAAAACAACATAAAAGCTCTAAATATAATAAAGTTACCAATTCTTAATTAATGATTATCAGCTAGAAATAAAAAATAAACAAAAAATGAATGATAATAATTAAAATAAAAAAAATTACAACGCAAAAAAATGAAGTACTGAAAATAAGGCCCTTTTCCGGCCGCGGGCCGGGCCCGTCTTACTTGTCGGCCTGCTTCGAATTTTAAGTTAATATCAACCGAGTTCACAATATCACATTATTACTGTGATGGCAACAAAAGCCGACGACGCCGTTTCCCCTAAACTTCCGACCACCTCTACAGGTGCCGGCGACGGCGGCTGCGGCCTTATCATATCAAATTCAGATGATCTGCGTTCTTTCCTCACCGCATCTTCGACAGATTCAAATCTTTCGGAAGATCTCAGAGACCTATCATCCTCGATTAGCATCCAGTCAACCGTGCCCTACAAATCCCTAAAAGCAATCTGGTTCGGCTCCAAACCCGGAAGCAGACCCGATTTATCATCTCTCCTTGCTGGTTGTAATTTCGTCTTCACTAGCCCCACTCCCCGGGAAAAGGTACCTTCTTTTTTATTTTTGCGTTTTTAGGGTTTTACTGTTCGATCCCAATCGAGATTTGCAGGAATATGTTAACCTAATCTCTTGCAATCTCTGATTTTGTTGTCGTTTTCAATCTAATTGAATTTAATTGTCTCTGCGTCTGCCTTTTGAACTTTGATTGTTTGTTTAATAGTGTGAGGAGTTGAAGATAAGATTGAGAAAGCTGGAGGAAGCAGCTGAGAGGAAGGCGTACGATGAATTGGTGAAGGACATTACTCCCAAGAAGGGTGTGGAAGAGCCTTTTTCTTCTTACAAGGATCAAATAGGCTTCGGTAATGATTTATGTTAAAGTTTCCATTGCAGATTTTAACTTTCTTGTTTTGAAATTAAGAGAGTCTGTTGCTAAATTAATGCTATTTTGCTCTTGATGAATTATCAACTGGAACTTTGTGATTTATACAAGTCAATACTTGAAGGTGGCAATAGAAAGATATGGGAGCGTGATATTATGATTCTTGTGCTGTCCTTTGAGTATTTGAGTACTGAAAAATTAGGTCTTGTAGCGAAGTACTCCCTCCGTCCCACTAATCAAATCCCATTGTTTTTGGGCATGGGAATTTAGGAAGTGTGTGGAATGGGACTTGTTTAGTGGGACAACCCGAAATAGAAAATGGGACTTGTTTAGTGAGACGGAGGGAGTAACTCTTATGCTATCGTATTTAGATATATGTATCATTCCTTTGGAATAAACCGAAACCTAGCATAATACCCTTAAAAGAATCTCTCCAACTTCCTTCTGCGAGGGAGTAATTTATTTGAAATGGAGTTGTCTGGGGCATGCTTTCTTCGATAAGAAAAGTGCAGAGATTTTAAGACTATGACTACTTTACGAAGGATGTAGTGATCCACCGAACCTAAACATGTACTCGGAGGAGGCCCGTTTGCAGGGTTTTGTTGGCCCTCTTCTTGTTTTTTACCCTATTAGTTCTTCCTCTGTAGTCCATCCATCTACATGCCTGCCTTATTTTGAATTCCTGCGACTTTCCAGTCAATTTTTCTTCAAGTCTCATATTCTTCGGGTTATTTATTAATAATACTTCAATACCGAAACTAGTTTTAATCACCATCATGATGATGACCCTACAGGATTGCATGTTGTGGTGGCAATGTTTACTGGGTACTTGGTTGGTTATGCAGCATTCCGCGCCATGTTCGGCCACAGTCCTGCAATGGTACGTTCTGCATAACTCCGTTCTTTCCTTCTTCTGTGTATAAATTCTTGATGGCAATTGATGCAGAGTGCTGCTGGAGGGATACTCGGTTTGGTGGTGGCGATGCTGGTGGAGACGCTTCTATTCATATTCAGATCTTCTAAACTAAGTGGTCAACCGCCATCTTCGAGTTCCACTCCTCCCAATTTGAGGATAAAGAAGAATCAGTAGGTGAAGCTCAAGTTAAGTAATACTCCCTCTGTCCCGCCCGACTTGTCTTGTATTCCTTTCTAGGCCGTTCCACCCGACTTGTCTTGTTTCCTAAAAAGGAAAATAATTACTACACAAACTCCCACTTTCTACACACAATTATCTACTCCTCTACGCACAACCACCCATTCACCACTTTCTACACACAATTATCTACTCTTCTACGCACAACCACCCATTCACCAAAATATCCGTGCCAAAACCAAACAAGACAAGTCGGTTGGACAGAGGGAGTATTCTTTTGGTACTTTTATTTTACATAACAGAATGATTTTAATATTATAAGGAGTATTATTTGGGTAGATAGTTGAATAGCCCCATGTTTTGTTCAAGGTTACTTCATTGTATATCAACTGATTTATCTGTAAGCTGAGTGTATTATGATTGGAACAGTTCTAAATTAGATTATGTATGTTTTTTTTGCTCTCTGAATCTGCAATTTGCTCATTCGAGTGTATTTTTGTTACAGTTAAACTTCGATAAAGTAATAATTTTGGGATCGGGAAAAAATATTCATTTAACGAGATTATTACTTTATCGAATATTATTTTAGTGTATTGATTCATATCGGGACCGAAAAAAATTATTATCTTAGCGAGATTATTACTTTATCGAATATTATTTTATCGAGGTTTAACTATATTTGACTTTTGGGGCATTATATAATTTGAAGAAAATAGAGAGCCTCATTATAAATTTTGGGCTTAATAATACTTGTGCTTATTTATCCCCAAGCCTAGTTTTACTAAACATATTTACATTTGAGCCCACGTTTTATTTATCTACAAGCCCATTCTTTTAAATCCAAGCCTAATATTCGGCCCATCCTCTCATGCCCAACAAATTCAAATAAATTACAACTTCAAATCTTGTAGATTTCAAGTGCCTTCAATCAATCTTTACCAATTTTCTTCCTCAAACTTTTAAAAAAAGAAAGTACTACTTTTATTCTGTTAGTAACGTCCTATATAATTTTTATTGGGTTGTGGACAGAAATTAACTATTCAAAAGTCAAATAATATATACCATAAAAAATAATTTTCTTAATCTCAGTACCAAAAAAATAAAAAACAGTACATTACTAATAGGATGAGGAAGTGCTTTAGTAATTTATTTTGCTTGTCAATACGTATGGAAGTTTGAAAACAACAATTAACAAATAATTTTGGATTTGCATTTAGTTTAGTGTTAATATTCACTGTTGGTCAAAAACATTATTACAAATACATATATAGTCTTTCACTAAAAGAAAACACAAGTCTAGCCATTGTAGTACAATTTTCTGGCAGAATTTGCAATTGGCGTCAGATTTTGTTAAAAGGTGTCAGAGGGTCGATGGAGGGCCGATGGGATGAAACGAAGGCCGATGGAGGGCCAAGGAAAACAATTTCCTTCAAAAAAAACTTGTATTTTTTATTCAAGGGCTGAAACTCCTCGACCCAGCCTTCGGCACCTTCCATCGGCCCTCCATCGACCCTGAAACGCTGACATGTGAATATCATATCCGACTAGTCATTTCAGCAGAAAAAAACCGAATGAAAACTGCACCTTCCATCGGCCCTCTATCAACCCTCCATCGCCCCTTCTGCACTTTTGCAATTAAAATAAAAGGCTGATGGATAGCCTAGGGTATATTCTGCCCCCATCGGCTCCGGTAATTGTTTGTGCAGATTCAAGTGGCTCGACCGATAGACTTTCTCGGCCTTGGGTTTTTTTCTCGGCCGATGGACAGCCTCCTTCGGCCCTATGCGTTTCAAATGAAAAAATAGTGTTGACATAAATTCCTACAACACAAATCACTCAATGATTGGGGAGATGTAAGTGAGGATAAAATGATTACTTTTGTATTTATGTTTAGTGTTGGGTTATAATTGATTTTTATTTAGTGTAATAGTCTATTTTAGAAATGAATTTTTATGTTGTGTAATATAGCCTGTAGTTGATTTTTATGTTTATGTTTTAGTGTTTAAGATGAGGTGAAATTAAATAATAGGCGAGTCAATAGAGGGGGCGGGGCATGTGCAATGAATTTGAGATTAGCCAATGATTGATTGAAATTCGCATAGGTGGTCGGTCACGTGCAACTCGTGGGCGATCTGTCTCTTTCCGCTCCATAATTTCATTTCAATTGCGCGCCGAGCTGCGACAGCGACACCCTTGTCGTAATATTTATTCTTCCCCATTATTCCACAATGCAAATCCATTCATTTTCAACTTCGCAGCTTTTTCTGAATTTTCTTTTTTGTTTTTTCGTTTGGTCTTTGAATATGTGTGGTGGTATTTTCACCACAAATAATGACGGAAAATGAAAAAAATATACTCCGTGTTCAAGTGAAAATACTTAGGAATATCATGCGTTCGTTTTATTGTAAAAAAATATTCATTCCGTCCCATTATTTGTTAATTAAGGATAAGGGAAGGTTAAAAATAAGAAGTAGATGATAAAGTATGAGAGAGGGAGTAGTTGATAAAGTATGAGAGAAGATGAGTAAGATAATGAGAGAGTATGAGATAAATGATGATAAAGTAGGAGAGATAATGCAATAAAGTAGGAGAGAGAAGATGAAAGAGTAGAATATATGATAATAATTTTTTATCAAATTAGAAAAGTGATCACAAATAACGGGACACCCTTTTCGGGAAAGTGAGCCACAAATAGCGGGACAGAGGGAGTACCTCCGTATTCTTTAAAATTGCTGCAGCAAACCCACTCCCGTCAAAATTAACAGCGCGTTTATCTCACTCGCTATTAAATCTTTAACAATGTTGGAATCTATAAGAAACTACTAAACCAGACGAGGCAAAATCTTAAACATTAGATAATTATTAGAGGAAAACGCGGGCTTTGAAGAATTGAGAAGAGATCGATTCAAAATTCGAGTTGCATATGCTTGTGAATTTATCAAAATTAAATATTATATGCAAAAATGTAAAATATTGCATAGGCATGCTCATGTTGAATGAAATACATGTGTTTAATGTTAGAGATTTTCTTGCAACAAATTTAAGAACACACAAGTATCTTTTGCAATAAAACGTATACAATGTCTTTTTACGCATTTTTTACCTACCACATAATGACAAAAAAGACCATTTGCGTAACATTTATTCGGCACTGCTCCAAAGAGCGACTGCAGTACCAATCAAAAAGACGATTGTCGCTATTGGACGGCGAAATGAATTTTGGAATTTACAACATTCTCTAAAAAGGGTACTGTTAATAATCCCGCAGGTATTGAAACCATTAAAAGAACACCCAATAATTTATTGGGAACTGTACGGAGTATTTGAAATACGGAAAAATAAAATACCATTCAGATAATATTTCCAAAGGAGTTGCAAACAAATATGTCAGTTCACCAATCATTGATGGTTCTAGAACCGCTAAGCCCCCCCCCCCCCCCCCCCCCCCCCCCCCCCCCCCCCCCCCCCCCCCCCCCCCCCCCCCCCCCCCCCCCCCCCCCCCCCCCCCCCCCCCCCCCCCCCCCCCCCCCCCCCCCCCCCCCCCCCCCCCCCCCCCCCCCCCCCCCCCCCCCCCCCCCCCCCCCCCCCCCCCCCCCCCCCCCCCCCCCCCCAAAACCAAACCCCTACGTTACATGCAATAATACTTAAAATTACTATCGAAAAATATATAAAAGATCATTTGATCATGCGGGTTCTCCGTAATAATTATGGCTGCAACGGACTACCTGATCCATAATAAAAATAATTTAAATGATAGTTTCATAGTATATTAATTCTTCAGCATTTGACGGCACATGACTTGCAATTACTCATGTTCTATAGATTTTGGTTTAGGAATATTTTTGTTTTATATTGAATTCACCCACATGGACGGGAGTATATATCTCTAAATAGACATTACTTTTCTGCACTTGCTTGTTATTTATTCTGAATTATACAGTTAAATATCAATAAAGTAATAATTTTGAGATCGAAAAAAATATTCATTTAATTAGGTTATTACTTTATCGAACATTATTTTAGTGCATTGACTCATATTAAGATCGGAATAAATTATTATCTTTGCGAGATTATTACTTTATCGAATATTATTGTATCGAGATTTAAGTGTATATATATATACACACATATTATCATTATATATTTATACTAGTCTTCCACCATTTGATATGCATAATGCAGTTTTATTGATGATTTCAAGTTTTTACATTTTTTTTTAATATTTTAGATAACTCCATATGACAAATTATTTCAACTAATAGTATGTCTAAAACAAAAAAATGATTTTAAAGAGCAATATGAAATTAAGAGGGAGAAAATGCAATGTTGGTGGATCTTTAAAGTGCCAAAGAATATTCGGAAAATCCCATTATTCACATGCTCTGTTTGTTTCGTTCCATTTTCTTTTTGACACGAAAATTAAAAAATTATTCGTTGTGTGTAAAGTAATATTCAACCCGTCTATTATTTTTATCTTGTTTTCTAATTGGATTGTCCCATTATTTATGGAGCTAGGAGCAATTTAACCCCCTATGGTTTCGACAAGGTGTAGTTTACCTCCCTATGGTTTAAAAAGGTGTAGTACACCTCCCTGTAGTTTTTGTTTCAGTGCACATTGCCTCCCTACATGTTATTTTGCCCGATTTTCGGCTAGTTTGGACAAAGATACCTCAAGCATATAATACATATGTTAAGATGATACCATAAATATTAAGATAAAAACTTATTAAACCATGAGGTAGTCTTGTAATTGTATTTCACCATATTTAAGTGGAGGGGGTGAATTGCACCAATTTGCAAATCACAAGGAGGCTTAACGCACCTACAAGAAATGATAGGGAGGAATTTACACTCCATGTAAAACTAAAGGGAGGTGAATAACACTTCTGTGTAAACCATAAGGGGGCTTGATACACCTTTGGAAACCATAAGGGAAAATTTGCAAATAAATAAAATCATAAGGAGGTTAGTTGCTATTAATCCTTATTTCTGTCATATTTTCAAAAGGGGGAAAAATTAAAATTCTAATTCTAAAATAAAGTGTCTCCCGCCTTACTTACTACCCACACATTTTATATTTCATCTCTTCAAAAGTCTCTTTCTCACTATCTCCGTTCCGAACTCTTTAATTTATGATTCTTAACTTTTCAAAAATTTTAAAATATTTTTTCAATTATAATATGAAAAAAAAATTAATTGACTCAATTATATATTAATAGACTCTTTAATGAATATATATTCATTGAAAACAATCATTACTCAAAAACTATTTCTCATTTCTATATAAATAAAATTTATAAAATAAACACTTAAATAAAATAAGTACTACACACAATTTATGTTTTATGTATACTTGTATTTTTATTTTAAATTACTTCAGTTAGAAAATTTAGAGTTTAAGGGAAAGGGGAAGAGAGAGAGAGAGAGAGAGAGGAGTGGCCCTGAAGCGAAGAGGAAGAAAGCTCAGGAGTCCTCTCAACTCCTCCTTCTCCGCCGTGAGAAATCCGACACCTTAAGATATTCACATAATTCACATTCCACGTATTTGCTGGAGGAGTCCTTAGGAACAAGAAATAAATTACTACTTTGTTACAATCAAGATAACAACAATTTGAACCTCATTAATTGCTCCCGCTATTATATTCAACATCATTTAATTTGGTCGAGAAGATGGATGCGACGGCGAAGAGTAAGTCAATCGTAGCCGGCGGAGAGGAGCACAAGGCGGAATCGGGGAAGTTTCCGTTGACGGCGTGGGAAGTGGCGACGGCGAGCGGCGTCGTATTAGGCTTTGTGGTTGGGTTGGTAGGTGTATACCTAACTATGCCCGCATCTGATTACAGCTTCCTCAAGCTTCCCCGCTCTCTACAAGATCTTCAAATTCTCAGGTATCTTTTAATTTTTTATATTTTTGTTTAAATAGACATGTTATTGGATCAGTTGTGCTTGCATTCTTCTGCTTCTGCTCTTGAAGTTGTTCCATTTTCGCAGCTATGTTTGCTAGATGCATTTGAATTAGGGTTTTGGAGCTGGATTATTATGCACTTGATTTTATTATAAATCATGATAATTTAGCAAATGAAGCTTCATATACTAATTTTTCCAACAAGGGGATTCAAATGCCCATTTAATAAAAATCTTAATGATTCAACCCTTGAAATTGGATTTTGGATTGGTGGAGATTAGCTTCAAGATTTGGACTTGATGTATGACTACACAAGAGGAGGGTATTATTATTATTAAATCGACCATAACGGGATTGAACACCGGATCAACTCTAGATCAATACCAACTACACTACACGTTGCCAATAACTATACGAGAGGAGGGTGGCTTGTGGAAATAATGTTAATGTAAGTGCTATTGAGATAGATTGGATGTTGGCTAATGATGTAGAGCTTTTAAGAACTCAAAGAAGGCGAGAATCGGTTTAAGTTTTCCGACGTATTAATGTAAACATGGAACAATGAGATGTTGTAGAAGATTTAGTTGAAATCCATCATAACTTTCAGTAATAAATGGAGTTCTAGATTTTTCTCCTTATGGTCCTGCTTGTGCTTTCAATAGTCCTTCCATTTTGTTTGTCGTGAGCCTCTTTTGCTTCTCGCGCTGCAATCCTACTTGAATCGTATAGATCAAGAATGTTGGCTGATATTTGGTATGTTTTTTTGGCTTGTGTTTAAAGGGATAACCTCGAGAGCTACACAAGCGACTACACCGTGCAGGTTCTTGTGGGATACTGTCTGGTCTACATTTCCATGCAGACTTTCATGATTCCCGGAACTGTTTTCATGTCGTTACTTGCTGGAGCCCTTTTCGGGGTCTTCAAAGGTGTAGCCCTCGTTGTGTTCACAGCTTCCGCCGGTGCATCTTCCTGCTTCTTCTTATCAAAACTAATTGGCCGTCCACTCGTCTTCTCTCTGTGGCCAGACAAGTTAACTTTCTTCCAAGCCCAGGTGAATCATCATCATCATCCATTTAACTTCATCTACACTATCACTCCACCGTCTCATTATCATATCTCGACTTCTCTAGGTGGCTAAAAGGCGTAAAGGGCTGCTCAACTACATGCTTTTCCTAAGGGTGACTCCAACACTGCCAAATACATTCATAAACGTCGCCTCACCAATCGTAGATGTTCCTTTCCATATCTTCCTCTTGGCAACGGTCATCGGACTCATCCCTGCCGCTTTTGTTACCGTTAGGGTATTTATCTCCTCCTACACCTATTCTTCTTGTTTATAGTAAAGAGATGATTTTGGAGAGAGATTGTTCTAAGTTCTAAACCCACATGGTTTCTTGTAGGCCGGAATAACTCTGGGCGAATTACAGTCGGTTGGCGACCTTTATGACTTCCAGTCTCTAGCCACTCTGTTTCTCATAGGCATCGTCTCTGTTACTCCCACATTGATAGGCAACAAAACCGAATGAAGCCGCTGCTGCGCCCTCCGATCAACCATCGGCATGATAAACCGGGACTGGGAATGGTGTGTAAATTGTTGACAAGGTCTTATTATCATGTCTTAGGATGCCATTCATCATTCAATATTGTTGAATCATTGACTCATTTGTGATGGTACAAGTATTTGATCTGTATTTAGTAATTTGATCTCAAGAATCTTTAAATTTGCAGTTCATCACAGCAGCAATCTGTCTTTTGATATTGCATTTGCATCTAGATTTTTCAAGTGCTAACGGTATAATAATCATCAAATATTTTAAATCTCTGGTACAGTTAAACCACCTCTCATCACTTGAAGTTTCTTGCTTTCTTCTTCTGTCCACCACCATCACCGGACCCGAATTTTCTTGCTGTCTTCTGTCCACCACCATCACTCGACCCGAATTTTCTTGCCCCCTTCTGTCCACCACCACCGGGGCTTGGATTGCCGAGCTTCCGCTTCGTTCCAGCTAGTTTCGAAGCATTAGCAGCCCTTAGCGCTTTCTGCTTCCTTGCAGCAACTGCTGGTCTTTTCTTCTTCCCAGAAGACTGCTCCATCGAAGGTTGAGATGTCGATTTGGTAGGACGAGTGTTAATCTTTGTAAGCACCTTCTTCTGACCGCCGGATTTGCTTGCATGCAACCCCTGGTAAGACAAGTTCGCGTTTGCTGCAGGAATTCTTGAAGCAACATCTACCTTCTTAGAGGTATTTCTCTGTGGCTGTGGAGTCACCGGCGGCCTCTTCAAGGAAGTGTCGACTGGCTTAGAATGACTGAGCCTGAGTTCACGGTCACGCAGCCTCAGTTTTCGCTTCTTCACTGTCAGATTGGCAGCATCCTTCATGTACCAGAATAAATATAGCTCAGAGTAGAACAAAATTTAGTGGAAGCAAAACTAATCAGTGATGATTTAACAAACATACCACAGTTTTGAACAACACGTATGCAATGCCTTTCCCCAAGTTCGATCCAGGATCTCTGATAACCCGTACAGCTTCAACGCTTGTTTCAAGACTTTTTATACCAGAGAATAATTGATAGATCTCCTCATCCTAAGGGAAGAAAGAACAAATACATTGTCATATAACTATATTGGCAGGACATGAACAACAAACAAAAGAAGCAGCTATTTTTAAGAGAGTAAATATAACCTTGACATCAAAGGGAAGGTTTCCCAAGAAAACTGTGCGTTTGTTGTCGTACAATAGAGGGGCGTCGTCTCCCTTCAATTTCTTGCGAGGTGGGCAAGCCTTGTCAACACGGATATGGTTCCCACCAACCTGAACTCGGGCAAAATGAGATGATGATGTTTGATATGTATGTATAAATAAGGATGTGCTTCTATGTCAAACTGAAGTAATAAGAATATGGAGAGATTCATACCACGGCCATGTTATGAGCCAATGATGCTTGTGCAGACTCCTCTGTTTTAAACACAACATAAGCATTGACACTGCAGAAAAAATTGCCAATTTATGTATTCACATTGGATTATACACCAAAGAGTCACTTTTTTGCTTTTGCCATCATAAAAATAGGAATTAAGCATTTTACTTATTTTCAAGAATTTGAAATGCATAAAGGAATAAGCATATGCATGACTATCAACCGCTAATTTCAACTGGACTGATGAATTCACTTAAGAGTGAAGCAGCATGTTTCCACTAACATCAAGGTAGACGGGCATAACAGCGTCAACTAAAATCGCGAAAACGCGTGAAGATGAGGAATTTGATAGACACAACTCACAAGAGGCCTAGCAACAATTATCAGGAACTAATTTACTGTCCAAATCAACAAAAAAACTTCCCATCAATCTTTTATTTCTATCATTTATATGCTTATACAGATAACTATGACTGCAATCTCCTTCACCACACAAAACCAATCAAATCCAAAAAAATTAACCAACAAAAGATAGCAGAGATTAAATTCAGAAGCAAACCTATTTCCATTCTCATTGATTTGCTTCTTGATTACAGCGCCCTTCCTCGGAATTTTCCCCTGCAAAAGAGAGATTATCAACATCACTTGTACACGAACAACAATCCCACGAAAGAAGAACACAAAACTCACATCAACAATGGGGACGGATCGAATCCTAACAGACTCAACTTCACCAAACTGACCAAACTCCTTAGCTATCTCCTTCTTTTTCAACTTCAGTGGCAAGTTCCCAACGAACACAGTTCGTAGCAGCTTCACTTCGTCATCAAAACCTTCCTTCACTACCATCTTATCCTCTCCATCATCCATTTTCTTCCTCTTCTCTCCAACCGCTTCACTTTCCTCATTACTTTCCTTCACCTCATCGGCTATTCCGTATCGCCGCGCCTCATACTCCGCCTCCACCTCATCTCTCTTCCTCCTCTTCTTCTTCCTTTCACCCTCAACAACACCATCACCATTCCTCACAAATTCTTCTGGTTCAGAACCTAATTTACTCCCTTTCAACTCGGCTCTCTTAACCTTCTTACTCTTCTCATCAACCACTTCAGCTTCAGAATCGGAGATTTCCTTATTCACTTTCTCTTTCTTCCTCTTCTTCGGCTCAGAAATATCAGAATCCACAATACTACTTCGTAATTCTACATTCGCCTCCCGGATCTCCATATTTTTCCTCCGGAACGGATTGTCATCCGAGAAGAGCGAATTAGCGGCTGAATCTTGCCCAGGAACATCGCCAAACAAGGTCTTGAAAACTGCGGAGGAACTAGAACCCTCGCTTGATTTCGCAACGCCGTTTGCATCCCCATTTTCCTGAAGATTTTTCGACTTCTTCCCCATTACTAGAAGGAAGTGCGCTTCAATTTTTCTTCCCTCTAATTTGTAACAGATTTCGGGCAATCAGGGCGGCTTGCAACTCAATTAGCTTTTTTCCCCCCTCTTTTATCACTATGGGCACGAAACCCTAATTTTGCATTGAGGGTGTAGATGCTATATTAGGGATATTAATACCAAAGTAGTTAAAAATCGAAAATTATACTCTCCGTCCGACTGAAGGGAATCCTCTGTCCCAACAAAAAATGGGGGACCGCTTGGTGGCCACCAATCACGCTCCGTCACGCGTGCATTAGTGGCCACTTTTTTATAATAAATTGACATATGTCCTCACATTTTTATAATAAATCGATCCAATGGGGTAGAAGATCCCCACTCCTGTCCGACCCTCCCATTAGAAATAACACATTTTTCAGATAATATCATTTTCTTTACTTTCATGCCCAAAAGAAACTTATCATTTCTAATAGGACTGACTACTGAGAGAGTACTTTTATTTTTTTTAACATATACTAAAAATTCAAGAAAAATCGGGATTATGCACGACCGTCAACTACACAATTCGAAATGCCACTTTTGCCACAACTCAAATTCAGAATCCACAAACCATTCACAAATATTTACACAACTAAACCATATAATCTCTCTGTCCCGCTATTTGTGGCTCACTTTCTCAAAAGGGGTGTCCCGTTATTTATGGTCACTTTTCCTTAATTTGGTAAAAAATTATTATCATATCTTCTACTCTATCATCTTCTTTCTCCTACTTTATTACATTATCTCTCCTACTTTATCATCATTTCTCTCATTATCTTACTATTTTATCTCTCATATTTTATCATCTACTCTTCTCTCATACTTTATCATCTACTCTCAGTATATTTCCATTGGCGTCGAATTAAAACGTGGCGCCAATAATGCGGACGGAAAAAAAAAACGGGACGGAGTGAGTAGCTAGTAATGAGGTAGCATGAAGCTTGCACCAGCATAAACAACTTCTACTTCATACTTGTGGAGAAAAGGAGACAGATTTAGAAAACTGCTGAGATACATCAGCCAAATTCTGAAACATTCTCAGTATCTCCGAAGTGTCCTCCAGATAGCACTTGGCCTTGCTCGGCTTCTGCCCGACCGTGCAAGCAAACACCTGCGCGACCGGGGAGAGGGACCCGTCGTCCTTGGCCGTCGTGATCACCTCGAACATGTCTTCATCAAACCGGTCGTCTCCTATGCACAGCACAAAGTCGGGAAGCTCTCTTCCTTCTGCTTCGTCATTGCTAGGATCCGTTGTGCTACCACACCTTTGTTTACTCCCTACGGGGCCAGGAAGGTATTATTAATTTAAATCGATCCTAATAGGAATTGAACACTATACCAACTCTAAATCAACCACTTATGCAGAAGTAGAAAATACACCATGCTTTTAGAAATTTTCAGGAAAAATTTAGGATTAAGCTTGGTGAATTTTTTTTAAAGACACCATAAATGAATAACAAATTTTCAACCAACGAAAATTCGATTAGGATTCAAATTCTCCCTATGTCCTATTCTTTTCTAACACAGTAATTTAGAATAGTTAATTTTGATTGATAAATATGTAGAACATATTTAATTAATTAATTATTTAAAATTAGTTTGTAAGATAAAAGTGTATAATCTACATAATTAATTAATTTTTTGAATTGATAAAGGTGTGGACCGAACCCACTTCTTTTTTTTAAATACAACACTTTATATGAAACGTTTCGAAAAAAAAATCTATGTAACAGAGAAAATATAAAATTATAATATTCAATTCGATATTCATAAATATATATATATATATATATATACCATAATCATAAGTCTGAAAATAGTTAAATTAGAACACTAGAAAGGCAGAGGAAGGAAATGAATAAATATAAAGTGCAAACTTGTAAAAGATAATTCCTCTTTCGTCTTCATCTTGTCTCGCTTTCTTTAAGGTTCATGACAACTTTTCCACACACAATTAACCACTCTCTTTTTATGGACTCACCCTTTCACTCACAACTAACAACTCTCCTTAATATACGTATCGGAAAAAAAAAAAATAGAGTATACAGAACCAGAACGATATTAACTCTTTAAAAGCCAAGTCAATAAGCCATGGTGACAATAAAACTACCAGAGATTTATGCTTGAAAAAGACATGGGAGGTAAGAGACTTACATTAGTCAGGTAAATCTTTTTCGGATTCCGGTAAGAGATGCCCCATCTGCTCAGTTAGCTGCGCCATGTGCTGAGATTTGTCCCACCCATTCTCTAATGGATTCATCTCATATCCCTCGGGAAGATCCTCCGTTGTGGTCGACTGCATCTCCGTATCAACCGGAGGTGGGCTCTGGAGGATCTTCTCCCAGAAGTTCCCATCCATGTTCTCCCATTCTATTGGTGAATCTGGAGAAAACCCATCAATTTCAAATTCGATTTTGCCAGATGTAGGATCAGTGAGTATAGCATCTGCTGGTGGAACGGCAACCGGAGGCACTTCTTCAGCTCCCGCCACAGGACTCCCACCTGCACATGCCCCAAGTGATGGCGTCTGAACCTCTGAAACTGTTGGACATGAAGGGCCCATAATTCCAGAACTTGACGGAACAAATGATGTCCCGGGTTTTACTTCGTGAAGAGTCACGCCTGAAGTATGGTTGGAAGAACTGCCATGATCCAATGGGTTAGACGATGAAGAGTGATCACCAGTCAAGAAACTATCAGGAGCATTTTCAAAGTTGTCTAGCCTAGGAGAAGGATCCAGCTTCATAAGCTGCATTAGCATCGCTTTTGCAGCCTCATTCATCAACGGTTGGTATTTAACAATTTGACCATCAGAGGGGCTGACAGAATCATCTGCCGTGCCATCCTGTTTAAGTCTCCTCTTCTTGCTACCTTCTGCTATCCGCCGGCTGCTGTCATTTGGTTGTTGCATGAATTGAGCAAGAAACCCAGGGCTGTTCATGGCCTTTGCTAGGAAGGACATCATCTGTTGTTGACGTTGTTCCATTCCCTGAAGACGCTGAACCATTGCTTGTAACTGACCATCCGTAGTTTGCTGCTGCTGTCTCAACCTGACAAGCTCCTGCATCAGCACATTTTTGTCCCTCTTAAGCCTCTCGACTTCCTCCTCGAGCCCAAATTTCCCAACCTCAACACATGCTCCAACAGCAGGAGTCTGTCCATTTGGCTGCAGTTGATGCTGCGGAAGTCCATGTGCGGGTTTTCGGCGATTGATACTCTTAAGTAGATGCTTTTGTCCTCTTAAGAATCCCTCATTTGCAAACTCCCAGCGATCAGGGTCGACCTTCCTAAAACCCTGTTCCAGAAAAACATCCATCAAGGAAAAGAAGACTAAAAACTGTGTCACAATAGATAACAGAAATAAATGACTTCCTCACTTATATTGCATTATCTAGCCAAGATGATACCGAACTAGTTTAAGTGTAAAATATATAAAACACGGATATCCTAACATAAGCATTTGCTCCCTTGACATGTTGCTTGTTACTTAAAGTCGGAGCCCGAATACAAACTGTGATCAGTTTACTAGTTTAGGAGAACATATATCACGATTCACTTACGGAAGTATAGAACCCACTTCACCAACTGAAAGTAACACAGTAAGTGAAGTAACAACGTCATGGAAATAGCATAATCGCTTTCATTGTCATACTTACAGACATCTATATGGTAGGTTTCAGTTATGGGCCTTATGGCTTTATGGAACTTTTGTAACCTAAATTTATATAAGAATTTTAGAGGGGGAAAATAAACCTTGAAAGCCACTGCAGGATTTCCTTTCTCCTGCAAAACTGGAAAAGAGAAGCAAAACTTCAGACCCTTGACAAGTCAATCACAATTTATGACATTTCTATCCTTACTAGTTCGCACGACATGTTCAAGAGGTGTATTCAACATGATTAGCATTCTGTTACTTCCCCCAAACACCAAATTATTAGAAACTGACTGAGACTGATACCAAAGGAGTCCTTAACCCAGTAAATTAACAGTGGTTCTAATTTGTAATAGACACGGCGTATCCGTGTGTATATTTTTCTGGACAGTGAAAGTTCAATAACTCATTTCTAAATCATAACCATGTAATATAGCTCCTTCTTATAGGCCAATCAAGCTTTAACACACAGAAAAGTGACCTAAAATTATGTTAAAACAAGCTCTGTTCATCATATCTTCAAACATCTTAAGACAGTCGGCACCAAAACAAACATAAATTCACAGACCTTATCACAGCATACGAACTACCAATAATTGCACCATCAATCACTTCAAAAATCAAAACTACAAATGGTACAAATTACAGCATACGAACTACCAATCATTCAACACAAACATCACTAAAAGAAACCAACAAGAGCAAAATCCCAAACCAAAAGGAAATCAGCAAGGCACGAGAATCGAGGGAATAACATACATAAGTATTCAGCTGGCGGACAAAGCTGGAGAAGTTGTTATGCTTGAAGTACTTAGGCAGCAAGTCCCGGGCGAACTCGGCCGAGTCCCAGACGATGAAGCTGTTATTGGTCGGGCTCCACGACACTATCTTGTCCGTGCTGGGGTCATCCACCATGTCGTAAGTCTTCATCAGGAAAGGTGGCGGCGCGTTCGCCGTCGGCATCGGCGCAGGCGGAGGAGACGCCGGCTCCATAGCCATACAATTCATAAAACAACAGAAAAAACAACAGATCGTCGAGTTATTCCATCGCCTGCGGTAAAGATCCGGAGCATGAATTCCTATTACGATGAATTAGGGAAAAACCCTAGGAATTTGGGAAGAAAAATTAGAGCTGATTATCCTTTTGCTTGTGGTTTGGGAAAACGACGCCATTATCACTAACTACTTTAACTCCCTTCATTTTTCCCCTCAAAAAATTGGCACAAATTACCCAACTATTAAATTATCTTTAATTTGTTGATATACCGATTAACTTATGGTATATGATGTGTAACTATTGTTATAAACGAATTTAATCGAGTCGAATAATATATTCTTTAATTTAATATTTGAATGTTTGATTGTTTTTTGGACGTAAATATTATTTAAGTTTATTCTTTCCGTCATATTATAAGCGTCTTCATTTGCTAACTGTGTTGTCTCATTAAAAGTATCATTTTTTTAACAAAAATGCAATTTTGTTGAACAGAAATAAATTAATCAAAAATCAAACAATATACACTATAAAATATTATTTTATTAATATATATGTGAAAATAAAGAACGGACGGAATATTTATTATGTCAACTTGATTCAAATATTTTATTTTTTTAGTATTTTTATGAACAATATTATTAAATAAACATAAGGATTGCATTAGTCATTTTATGCTAAGGCTTATATATAATTTAGTTAAATAATTACACCCTTCGTCCTATTATTTGTGGTTCACTTTACGAATTGGGACGTCCTAATATAAGTGGCTCATTCTAAAAACGCAAAGATTGTGTGGATTAGATTTAACTATCAAAAAGTCAAATAATCTACAACACATATCACTTTTTTAATTCTCGTACCAAAAAAATATGAACTGCAAATAACAGATCGGAGAGAGTACTTGTTTAAAAAAGGATATAGCTAAAATTACCTTATAGTGCAATCAAAACGGAATTCAAATCCATCGCTAATTCTATAAGTCGAACATGTTATATATGGTTCCATTAATTCATAAAATTATTATACATGTAACATGTGTAGCCTCCCAATTCCCAATAGTAATTGTGCAATGCCTTATCACACACAGAAAAATAGAATTTCTACTAAAATACCACACACGACTAGTAGTTAACAAATATCACAAGTTTTATACAGCCAAATAACTTCATTTGGCAGTGAGAGGCAGATGAACCTAATGAGGAACTTACCACAGTTCAGATGAAGGCTCACCCTAAGTAGAGACACCGAGGATATTTTCGTCATTTTCATGCGTCCGTGACCGAACGAGCTCACAATTTCTTATGCCCGTGTCGAAGACCACCTGTAATACAAATTCAGTACAAGCTCAGTGAAACGAAAGCCATGACATTCGAACCAATTTCTGGTCTACAGTGTTGAGTATGAGCGCATTTGAAATTCCCAGGAAGTTGTAGATTTGTGTATAGACAAAATGAGACCATTCACTATTCCTGGAAGCTCTATCTCTCCCCCGGATAAACCATATAGCCACGAGAAACCATAAACCAGAATAGAAGAGTAAATAAGATGCAAAAAAGTACTCCCTCCGTCTCATTCATTCTCTCATGTAGGAATTCGGCACGGAGATTAAAAAAGTGGGCGTAAAGGTTAAAATAGTGGTAAAAGTATAAGATAAGGGGTCCACTTGTTTATATGATTGTGGTCCACTCATTTCCTGCCATTTTAGGTATGAGACCGTATAAGTGGGACAACCCGAAATGGTATAGATGACAATATGAATGGGACCCCGAAATGGTACATGACGGTATGAATGGGACGGAGGGAGTAGTAATTCAAATTACAAGATTGCACTATTCAAAACAACCATCATCTTCCATAATTACGACAATATTGCAGCCCCAACAAGAACATCAATCAGCACCTGCTTGCAGTATATGATCCATATTTACCAAGCTAGAAGTAAACTTAACTGGCTGCCTCCAACCAGCCTTTTCAATATTGATTTACTCTCCCTAATCACTTGATAATCATGATTCTACTGAACTAGCCTAGCCCACTTCTTTATAGATGCCTTCCAAATGGAGAGAATAACAAAACAAAACAATCTACAGCACAAAATATACTTATCCTCTTAACCCAAACAATAAACAAATCGAAATCATCATATCTGGAGTTTCTGGCCAAGTTAATGACAGACGATGCACTTGTTTTCGCTTTTCTAACACAAAATTAGAAGCGTATCGAAGTTAAGAAATGCATGTATCAGCAAAAGTGATAATTTTTATGAGTCCACAAATTTACCTGGTCGCGAAATCAAGTTAATACACGATCGCGGTCCATCAAACATCCAGCTATCTTCATCTAGAGATTTCACCTCTTTATCGAGTTTAGCCATCAACTCGGACTTAAGAACTGCAAAAACAATACAAATCATGACCTATGAATGCTATATTCTCTATAATCTCTTGCAGTATTATATCTCGAGAGCTCGAATACTCCAGCATCACGCGGTTGGACATTCGATATCATGTAGGGTGCCAAAATAAGATAAACTTAACATTAGTTAGAACTTCAATGTGGTGGCTGGAAAATTGTCTACCACTAACAAAATTCATCATCTTCTGATCAAGCCAATCAACATATTCAAGTTATGATTGATAGCTAATCTATCTGTTAAGCTCTAATTAGACAAACTCCTGCATATATTAGTGGGGAAATCGAATCGACACCAAAAATGTCCATAACCTAATCTATTTCTTCACTCAGACCAATTACTGCATATATGTATCACATTTGACAGCAATCAAGTTACAGAAACAAACAGCGGAAAATGAGATTAAGAACTAAAACTATGAATTTAGAACGAAGGAAATGTAGACGGTTCGAATAACTGACCTAGAAGGGTCTGATCCTTGCGATCTTGGATGGAGATGGCATTAACATCCGCCAACGCCAATTCGTCGTCAGCCGTTGATGAGAACGCCGCCGCGACTCCCGCCGACGACAAGCTCCCGCTACTCATGGTTTTGGTTTTGAATTTCGTTTTTTCCCTCTTTCAGATTCACTACCGGCTTCCAAAATTGATTTCGGTCTGCGAGTGAATGAGAAAATTTTGAAAATTGGGCCTATTTGAGTCGGCGATTTCGAAATTGAGTTCAGGTTTACGTACGAATTTGGATATCTAATGTGGCAGTATTCGATTTTGGTCTTATAATTTTGTGTTCGTTTTGATCGTCTAATATGGCAGTGTCGATTTTGGTCATTTAACTTTATAATGCATCCAATTTTGGTCCTATAACTTTACAAAACGTCCATTTTCGATTCTCCGTTATTAATTGTCGAACAGAAAAAAAAAAAAAAAAAAAAAGAAGTGTGAATTATAAACTCTTCGCCGCATGACTAAAATAAGACATTTATAATGTTTCGGGACAAAAATATTTTTAAAAGTTACAAGATCAAAAACAGTTAGAAACTGCACTCAAAACCAAAAATGAACTTGTTTTAATGATAAAGTATGTTCGTAATTTTGTAATGAAACTTTACAAAATGACTTATTTTAGTCATTCGACAAAGTATGAAATTCATACGTCTTTTTATGTTCGACAATTTCTACGAATGATCAAAATCGGACACTTTGTAAAGTTATAAAAATAAAATCTAAACACATTATAAAGTTACAAAACCAAAATCTAACATTGCTACATTGAATGACCAAAATCAAACACTTTCACATTAGAAGACCAAAAACGTACAGAGACCACATTATGTTTGTAATTTTGTAATGAAATTTTACAAAATGACTTATTTTAATCATTCGACGAAGTATGAAATTCAAACGTCTTTTTATGTTCAACAATTTCTATCGGAGGATCAAAATCGGACACTTTGTAAAGTTATAAGAATAAAATCTAACACATTATAAAGTTACAGAACCAAAATCGAACACCACTACATTGAATTGAAGGACCAAAATCGAACATTGCCACATTAGAAGACCAAAATCGTTCCGAAACCACATTATTGAACCAAAATCGATATTTTCTTGTTGTCTAAAGCACAAAATGCACTATTTTCTAATACTTGTAATTTGTTTTAGTCGGCTAGAGCTCGTTTCCAAATCATTGAGTAAATCGTAGAACGAGAAAACCAACTTCTATTATTCGAGATGTCCATTGAATAAACACGAACATGTGCTGCCTATGTAGCACAACTGCACAAGGTCCCAAGTTCGGAAATGGCACACACATCTAACGTAGGGAGTAGTCATAGCCATCATTTAGTCCAAGGAAACAAAAAGGCAAATGGGAATTACCAAAAAGACATTTATTGATGAATCCACGAGACATGGACAAATAAACACCACAACCTTCAACCACAAACAAATCTATATTCAACCATCTCAAGCTTTGTTTCTTCAAACAGCCACAATACCTTGCAGAATTGCAGATGAAATTAAACCATAAAGATCAAGAAATAATACTCATATTCCTTCATGACTTTGGAAGATCCCACTCAAGCAGCAAGTACTATGATCACTATCAGAAGCACGATTCCGAATATCACTAGCAGTAAGCAAGTCTGCAAAACGAAAAAGAGAGACGAGCCCTTATGGAATGTCATCTAGTATGTCAGCTTGAGAAAACTATAGCATGTGTTATTGTAAAAAGTTTGCAAATGTGCAAGATAAGAACAAGTGTGGCCTTCGATTTGCATTCCAGAAAATACGAAAATAGACCCAATAATGTTATCAAAGAAACCATGTTTTCTCTCTTCGACGCGAGTTACTCAAAGTCAACTTTTTTGGTGGCAGTTCAGTACCATGTCTACATTAGCATATTAGGGCAGAATTTGCACATAAGACATGCTTCGAGAAAGCCCACAAAGGCCTTCCGGATGGATAATGATCTCTCGGTAAACAACTCACCAGGGATGAATTTGACTTCTGTGTCTTGGCTGCTTTGAGAAGTTGGGATTTTCCTTGTGCAGTGGCTGCATGAGCACCCTCAACGTGGGAGCCAATATCATCTACATATAAAACAAACCCACATGTTAGGACTGTTAAGCAAGAGTATCAGAATATAAATACCACGCAAATGACTTACCTATCATAGTTCCTTGTTCGTGAACCAGTACTGCAAGGTCTTTGAAAATCTCATTCACTTCACCAATTTGTTGTTGTATTTCTTGTATTCCTTGCTCTCTTTCCTCTATGATGGCCTCATTAAAAGAAATCTCATTGTCTAGTAGCAAAACCTCCTGCCTGCAGCTCAGAAAATAACACAGAAATAAAAGTCAACCTCCATGATAAGAACTCGGCCGTGCACAAATTTAGAGGAATATAAAAAGAGGATAAAGAGGGACAGGTAAACTTGCATATTGCCATAAACTTGGAATGACATATTGGAAATAGTTTGTGCCCACAAATTTCACAATGAAGAGGATAACATGCAATGTATGCCATAAACTTGGTGTAAAAACACACTACAGCATGTTGTTTTATGGTTGCCCGTATTGAGTTAAAAAATAAACCACAACCAAACTTACTGTATCTCATTGGCATCTAAGTCTACATATTTGCTAGTACAATAGCCACAAGTCAGAATATCAACATTGACATACCTTCTGGATTCCAAAAGCTGAGTTTGCTGCTCCGCGTTCTTTTCTGCACTTACATCCACGTCACCAGACGAGTAGCTGCAGGAGGCAGTAATTCAAAAAATAAGCTAAAGATTAAACAATCTATACATATGTTGGTGTTCAACTTTAAGTATAAAACCAAAACATTATCACATTTCACAAATCGTGTTTTCAGCTATATAATCATTAACAGCTAAAGACTCAAAACCAAAATAAGAAACTATTAGAACCAGTTCTACTATAAACCATCATATATATTACACTGTAGTATTACCTAGAAGGAAGAACTGCCTGGGGAGCAAAAGGAGTATAAGCAGTTTCTCTCTCGGCTGCAAGCCTCTGGGCCTTCTGAAACTCCTTCAATACTGCTTGAAAGTCTTTTGCAAGTTTGGCATCTGTGATTTTCTTGCTTGCCTGCAGGGAAATGAACGCCAATCACGACGAACAACCAGTTAGGAATATACTCGCTGATGGACTGGACTATCAGGTGATCATGAAGATGACCAGTAACAGTTACCGCAGATGAGATATGAATTACCCAAACTGACATAATACGGTTAGATCAAAAGAAGAAGCTTACACTGACTTCAACATGGTGGTCGATTTCACTAGCTTGCTTAAGTTTATCTGAGGTGTCCTTCACCAGCTGTCCAATATGCAGCCGAGTTTTACGCCTGCAATTGCGTAAAAGCAGAATAAGAAAATTCCACAAAAATTATTGCATCACTATATAGAACCACCTGCATAAAGGAAACATATACCAAAAGAGAGCTAATTGTGGCCAAACCAAAGAATTCCCCCATACTAAAAATTCAATTAGCTATTCACTATCAAAGTTGAAACCACTTTTTACCAAATTCTTGATTGGATTTTCAGCTAAAGGCGCCTAATTCTGCTAGTCATGGATAAACAATCAGCCAACATATCACAATCTCAAACTCAAATACGATCTCCAATCAAGAAACAAACTTCTGAGAATTATCCCCAAAAACACACCACATTACAAACGAAATTCATTAGAAATCAGCTCCGAAAAATTAAAAATAAAAATAAACAGACAAAAAAAGAAAAAGATACTTACAGCTTTTCCCGGAGCTCCGGCGTGTCCTTGGGCGTCCCAAGAGTATTAACGAGGCGCTGGAATGTGGAAACCGCCGTGTTGATCTGAAAGATTCCAGACGCCACCGCCTGCGTCGGATCCTGCTTGCCGTTGGCGTACCCCCTCCGCGACCCGTTTCCACGACCCGCTTCTAGATCTTGAAAACTCATATTTTTCTTCCCTTTTTGAAACTCTCCGTATTTCTCAAACCTTACAATCGAACCGATAAACCAGAATTCCTTGGATATAGCCCGGACAAGCAGAATTATGGAATAATTTGGTCAGGGTCAAGGATTTTATGGAACAAAACAAAACCCTAGTAATTGGGTTTTGAGGAATTTCGAAGGAAGTCTGAAATTCAAGCTCAAACGCAGAGAACTGAGATAACTACAATCTTCACAAACAGGATCCTTTTACTGCCTATTTATTGAATCAAAAAGTTTTAGGAGGAGGTTGAGGAAAAGTGAACAGAAAATGAGCAAGAAATTGAGGAAAATACGAACAGATTGTTGGAGGAACAGAGAGAGGAAGGTTTTATAATATTTTAGCCCCCAATACAGAAATAAAATCGTTTGGCTAAAATTGGTATGGGGGGAGAGAGAGAGAGAGAGAGAGCGACAAAATGATTTGGTTAGTGGTGGACGCCGGCATGCCGGCTGCATTTTATAGTGGACACGTGGACCGTGGGGGCGGTGGTTGGCTCGGCGGCAGCTCTCATCTTCAACTTGCTCCGTCGCAATTCGACACCCAACAAAAGAATAAAAAAGCGTAAATACAATATACCCCCTTAATTACCCCTTAATTATTTATTTTGACTTCTCAATTATAAAAAATTAAACTTTATCCACTTAATTATTATATTTGTTGTAAATAGCGATATTCCGGTCACATATATAAATTCAAGAATTTAACTTTTTAATGATGAAATTTATAAGATAGATGCAGCCCTTCGACTTTTATATAATAAATATTTTATTTGCACTTTTTGAATCCGATGGTAAAGGAGGAGGGGGAATAGGAGCTCTATCCGATAACAATGTCGACACTCACATTATTATAGTACTTTCAACTATTAGTTACACAAAGGGGGAAAGAACAAGGGGAGAGAGGCGTAAATTGGAAGAGAAAGCCCTAACAGTGATATAACTATAAATTCTTTAAATATAATTTATGATGTATTTACGAAATTGACCTTAAATTTGTATGTATTGCTGGAATGTCGATTGGATTATTATTTTCTGTAACAAATTCAATAATTGAAAGGACAAAATGCAATTCAATAGTTGAGAGGGCATAATGCAACTTTTATAGTTTAGGGGCAAAGTGAAAAGATATAATACTTGAGACGATTTATTGTATGTATTCCAATAAATAATAAATAGTTGAAAAGGACTTTTTTAAGTTTTTAAGGGATACTTGTATTGATTTTCTAATTTTACTACAAATAAATAAAATAAGACAAAATCAATAATATTTTTGATTCTATTTATGCCGTAATTATACAGTCCTCCCTCCCATTTTAAATAACTAAATAAATAAGTGTCGTTCTTATTTGTTTTCACTACTTAAGAAATTTGTATCATTTTCATTTTCTTTGATTTAATAATTATTTTATTTTAGTAAAAACAAAAATAATAATTAATATGTGTGCCAATTGTCAAAACGATACTATTAAAATAGGAGTATATTATACAATATCCGTTCTCTTCAAAGCATCTTGATTTTTTTGGCAAATGATATTGTGGTGTATATTGTAAAACTTCTCGGCCTATTAGTTAAATGTCCGTATATTTTTTTTCCTTTTTTAGGAACAAAAGCTTTTAATGGAAACATCTCGATAAGAAATACAGGACGCTTCTAATAAAACGGAGGAATACATATTATTCTCTGTCTTTGTGAAAAGTTTAAGAGGTGTAGGGATTACAATTACACGAGCATCCGATCTCTCTGATCAAATTTATGTGAACTATTTGATAACATAACGTGATCAAATTTCATGTGTCATTATCTCGAAGTTGTCAACGCTTAGTTTAATACTACCATATAAAAATTAAACGAGTTTACATACCTAATTTTATGGTCTCTTAGTTTAACAAACCATTCGATTCGATCTCGTATAATTTACTACTTCTGTCCCATTAGTAGTGTCTCATTTCCCTTTTTTGGTTGACTCATTAGAAGTGTCTTATTTATAAAAAATATATGGACAAGAATCAACTACTCAAAAGTCAAATAATACACACCACAAAACACAATTTTCTTAATAACCGTGCCGAAAATGAATGAAACACTACTAATGGGACGGATGGAGTACCATTTAAGAATGAGTCTTCATATCGATTTTATGAATTTAAAGATGAGAAGACAAACTAACTTGATTAAATCAATTTCCAATGAAAACTACCCTAGCACTACAATTTATCGACAAGTTTATTCAATACGCACCTTAAATAACTACGATTGATTTCCTTAAAAAAAATGAATTTTAAGTTAATTTAAAAAAGGCAAATTGGATTTTTTAATCCCCAAATTATGGGTTTTTGGCCAATTTAGTCCCCTATTTATTTTTTTTAGTTATTTGGTCCTCAAACTATGAAATTTTGGCCAATTTGATCATTCCGTTAAATTTTCGATTAGTCAACTTTTTTTAAGAAAAAAAAATAAATAAAAAGGGTATTTTCGGGATAATTTTAACGAGGACCAAAACATCCAACTTCTCGAACATTGAGAATCAATTTGGCCAAAATCTTTTGTTACTTAAAATTTTTTAATTTTACCAAAAATCAAAGGATATTTTAGTAATTTTATTTTTTAAGAGCCAAATACAACAACTATAATATTTTCTCCAACTAATAGTTAATCATGAAAATAAAAATAAAAATATTATATTAATAAAAATCATATGATATTTTTTCTCCAAATACAACATAAGTATTTATGATTAACTATTAGTTTTTCCTACATAACGAATTTTAAAATAATTTCATTAATATAATATTTTTTTTAAGTAATAAGTCTTTGTTACACTAAAGTTGTTTGGAATAGGTTTTATAAGAGATTTCTAGCTAATTATGCATAAATTTGCTTAAATTCATTTTAACAAAAGTTGTTAGTGTTTGCCAAAAAAATATATTTTTTTTCGGATCATATTTTATAGTCTAGTGACACAATTTATCAAACATATTACTATAAAATATGATCCCAATATATATATATATATATATATATATTGACAAACACTAACAACTTTTGTTAAAATGGACTTTAAGCAAATTTATGTAAAAATGGCTTATAAAACCTATTCCAAATAACTTTAGTATAACAAAGACTTATTACTTAAAAAAAATATTATATTAATGAAAGTATTTTAAAATTCGTTATATAGGAAAAACTAATAGTTAATCATTAAAAAACAAAATTAAAATATTTATGTTGTATTTGGAGAAAAAGTATCCTAAATTTTCATTAATATAATATTTTTATTTTCATGATGAACTATTAGTTGGAGAAAAACTATTATAATTGTTGTATTTGGCTTTTAAAAAATAAAATTACTAAAATATCATTTGATTTTTGGCAAATTAAATTTTTTTAAGTAACAAAAGATTTTGGCCAAATTAATCCTCAATGTTCGATAAGTTGGATGTTTTGGTCCTCGTTAAATTTATTCCGAAAATGCCCATTTTATTTTATTTTATTTTTCTTAAAAAAAGTTGAGTAACGGTTGATTAACCGAAAATTTAACGGAAGGACCAAATTGACCAAAATTTCATAATTTGAGGACCAAATAACTAAAAAAAATTAATAGGAGGTCAAATTGACCAAAAGATCATAATTTGGGGACTAAAAAATTCAATTTGCCCACCAAAATATTAAGTTTGGTATATGAGAAGAATGTGAATAGGGTTGTAAAATGAATCAAATAATTTTGCTCGATTCGATATTCGTATTCAATATTCGATAGTTTTATTCGAAATTTTGATATTCGAATTTGATATGTATATTCGATTCGATTTGATTAGTATTCAAATATGAATATGAAATTATGATATCCGATTCGATATTCGCAAATATTCGATTAACTTTTTTAGCATATTTAATATATAAAATATAATAAATAAATATAGTAATGAAATCCATTAATAATTTAGTCCATAAATACTATATAATGATCATAATCAATCAATTAAGGAAATATTAAAATATACATTATATAATAATAAATATTATTATACTATAAAATACTAATAAAAAAAATAAATATCCGATTCGATTCGAATATTCGAATAATATAAACGAATCGAATACGAATCGAATTTAATATTCGAATAATAAATGAATACGAATATGAATACTCAAATAATAAAGTAAATACAAATCAAATACAGTGATATTCGACTCGAGTCGGTTCGTTTACAACCCTAAATGTGAATTTACATAATCGTGCATGTATTGTAGCTACGCTCGTTGTGGCCAATTAAAAAACATTTTAAATTAATATTTCTGATTTACATACACAAACAAATATAAGTGGGACCCACTCTTGACGCTCGAACCGCGTGTAGAGAAAAAATATGTTGATTAATTTTGCGGAATTTCTGATTCACTCAATCTAAATACCCTCTTCAACTTCAACTCAACTTCACATTCTTCTTCTGATTACTGGATTTGCTTCTTCAAGCAGCTGGACAATGTCGGTGAGTGCGTGCATCAGCTTCGCCTTCCGGTTTTTTATTTTCTTATTCGTGTTTTTTTAATTTAATTTCTGTTTGGTTGATTGCATTTCGTGGTATGAGCATTCCGTTTTTTTTCTTTTTTTGTTGTTTATGTGATCGATTATTTGTAGATTCTGTTGATCTGGTTGAGACATTTGTGCTGGTTTCGGTTGATTGCTTTAGGAGCTTGCAATTAAAATCCGGTAGAGTAATTAGCGAGCTTCGTTCTGAACTTGAAGTCATTTTTTGATTTGATTTCTGGTTGTATTTTGGCTATTTGATGAGATTTGGATCTGCTGAGCCGAGTTTATGTGTTGATTTGGTGCCTGGTTTTTGGGAAATGTTCTCATCCTACTGCTTCCGTTTCATGATTATCATACAGACGGACTAATTAGATATTTAGATTTGCGCCTTTGTTGCCTACATTCACACTGTTGAGAATCAAGATTAGCTATAATTAGATAACCAATGTTTAAATCTATCTTCTAATCTTGTCCCCTGTGTGTCAATTTGGGGGTTTCCTATAGCATGAAAATCTCAGTAAACTCATGGCACAACTTTATTCATGTTAATGTGGTAGAACAGGCAGAAAATTCGATAAATGTTGGTTGATCATATATTTCATTATAGTTCTATGATTCAGAGTGTCCTTTCCTATTCCATCCCTTTGAATTCCATATTTGAAGTTGCAATCGAGTCGATTCATTAAAAAGGATGTATTGTTATTTCTAATTACTGGATTTTGACGTACCCTCTATATTTCCCTATCTACATTGCTCACGTTTGACTTAAGATGTGGGAATTAAATACTTCATGAACTCAGAGTTGGTAATAGATTATGTAAATGTGATAAATCTGCACCAAATATATGCTGAAAGACGTGCTTCAAATATCTTGTTTCATGAATGTGACCTACTGGTTAACTCCAATGCTAGTGTTATACATTACTTGGATTGGCATCTCTTGTAAATTAGAATCAAGGATTCCGGACTTTATCACATTTCCAAATAAAAAAACTATTTGTCTGATGGGGTTTACTTGTTGATGTTCCAGATAAAAACCGTCAAGGTCAGCAATCTGTCTCTGGGTGCATCGAAGCGTGATGTGCACGAGTTTTTTTCTTTTTCCGGTGATATTGAATATGTCGAGATGCAAAGGTGACGTTAAGTTGGTGCAGTGATTTCCATCCTATATGAATGGAGTGTTTTAATGAAGTAAAAATGCTCATATGAACTCAAATACCCTTTATGCTTATGCAGTGATACTGAGCAATCTCAAATCGCATTTGTTACGTTCAAGGATCCGCAGGGAGCCGAGACTGCAATCCTTCTTTCTGTGAGACCTCTCTCCACACCCAAACTGGAATCAATGTTCATAGTTTCGCTATCTTTTCATAATGTTGGATCTACAATATTTTAAAGAAGTTCAATTTAGACAAATTCTTGAACTCTGTAACGATCCGATCTTCTGTTTTATGATCAGGGTGCAACCATCATAGACATGACTGTGGAAATTCATCTAGACCCAGATTACAAGCTTCCTATAGCTGCCTCTGCACCACCTTTGGTAACGACTCTGCAACATATTTATTTCTTTAACGGCGTTATATCGAGTACTCTCTTGTAACCTGCATGCTGCCAAAATAAAAAAAGCAGCAATCAGCCAAGAGAACTGGAGGGGCAGAATCCACATTGCAAAAGGCAGAGGACGTCGTGAGCAGCATGCTCGCAAAGGGTTTTATCTTAGGCAAAGATGCTGTTAACAAAGCAAAAACCTTCGATGAGAAGCACCAATTGACTTCCACAGCAAGTGCTAAAGTCTCATCTTTCGACAAAAAGATCGGACTGACTGAGAAGATAACTATCGGAACTTCCATTGTGAATGGTAAAGTGCGGGAAGTGGATGAGAAACTCCAGGTTTCCGAGAAAGCAAAATCAGCATTTGCTGCTGCAGAGCAGTCAGTCAGTAATGCTGGCTCTGCTATCATGAAGAACAGATATGTTCTTACCGGCACGACATGGGTAACCGGGGCTTTCAGCAAAGTCAGCAAGGCAGCTGGGGAAGTAGGCCAAAAGACGAAGGAGAAGGTCGGGATTGTCGAAGACGAGCAGAGGAGGAAAATGGTGGATGACTTTGCTCATGTTCATTTATCGGAGTCTCCGAAAGCATCTGATTCAGCAGAGCTGCATCCCCCTTCCAAGCCTGCTCCAGCACAAGGTTTGATTCTCTGAGTTTATGGCATCATAAGGTGATTTCTGATTCTGGGAATAGATTTAAATGGTGATATTGATTCTTGAAGGATTTACTTCACTTATATGTTACTAAAAGTCCATGAGTTTATGCTTTTGTCTAGATTTTTTGCACAAAAGCTTGTGTGTACCACTTTCGTATACCCTTGTGTGTACCACACCACAAGGGTATTGACATGTGTTAAATATGACCCACTTGATTTAATGAGAAATGCCACATGTCAATACCCTTGTGGTGTGATACAAGGGTATACGAAAGTGGTACATACAAGTCACTCCGGATCTTTTGCTATTGATAAGTTTTTCCATCTAGATTATGATAGATCTAATTCAAACATTCTTATATAGAGTTATTATTATTATGATGATCGGGAACGGATACCCTATCCTAATTTTCATATTTCAATGTTATTCTATTAGTATAACCATTTAGATGTCTGCCGTAATCCATGGTTTTTGGGTAAAGGGGATCTCATCCCTTATTATTATACTCCCTCTGACCCATTATTTATTTCCCATTCGTATTGAATACAGAGATTAAAAAAGTAGATGTAGTGTTGTGTAAATATTTTAACTTTTTTTTCAAAATTATATAGATGATTATGGATCACCAATTTATTCTCTTATATAATACAAGACATAAATAACGTAACTATCTTAAATGACAAATGGACATTAATAATGAGACGGATAGATTAGTATATTGAAACGGACTTACCAAAGTGCCTCTACGAATTGAATTTATCAAAACTGAGTAAAAATGTAGGTCTTGGTAAACTGAGGGGGCAATATGAAAAGTTTTTGGGGTGCAAACCGTTACTCAACCTTATTTGAGTGAGTAGTTATTTTGATGTCTAAACTTTCAATCTTTTTGAGTTTTGGTGCTTTTATTTTAAAAACTGTGAATTTGGTCCATAAACTTATAAATACTTGCAATTTTAGTGTCTTTAATTATTTTTAATGAATAAATAATATTAATGGTGATTTAAAGAAGGATAAAATTGCAAGATCATATAATTTTTTTAGAAAATAATTTTTTTATAATATAATATAATTTTAATAATTATAATGATTTTAAACTATTAAGACAATAGGCTATAATAGTTTAATGGTTAATGTTAATATATTTAATGATTTAATAATTTATGTTTTTAATTTCAACGATTAAAATAATTTAATAGTTTATTTTAATTTATGTTTAATTTATGTAAATAATATTTTCTTATGTTGCACAAATATTACAATACTAAAATGAGTTTTAAGAACTATGTCTTTATAGAAAATTGAACCATATACATAAAAAAAAAATTCTTGGTAAAAAAAATTGTACTACATAAATCTTAACGATATTTAGTTTTTAATTCTTAAGAGTATTCATTCACTAATTGTATTTACTAATAAATTATCAAAAAAAGTTTAATGGAAATATTACGTATTTTATGATTTTACCCTTCTCAAAATCATTATGGTATTATTTAATTATTAAATTAATAGAAGACACCAAAATCGCAATCATTTCTTAAGTTTGGGAACTAAATTTGCAAATTTTAAAGTTTAGGCACCAAAATTAAAAAACGTTGTAAGTTTAGGCACCCAAATGACAATTCACTCACCTTATTTTGGTTCCACTTTTATGTATTTAATATGTGTTAATAATATACACTGTTGGTCAAAAATATTATTACAAATACATATATAGTATTTCACTAAAAGAAAACACAAATTTAGCCATTTAGTACAATTTTATGGCAAAATTTGTAGTTGGCGTCAGATTCTGTTAAAAGGTGTCAGAGGGTCGATTGAACGAAACGAAGGTCGATGGAGGGCCGAAGGAAAACAGTTTCCTTAAAAAAAACTGTATTTTTTATTCAAGGGCCGAAACTTCTTGGCCCAGCCATATGCCCAGCCTTCGGCACCTTCCATAGGCCCTCAATCGACCCTCAAATGCTGACATGTTAATATCATATCCGACTAGTCATTTCAACAGAAAAAGCTGAATAGAAACTACACCTGCAATCGGCCCTTCTGCACTTTTGCAGTTAAAATAGAGGGTCGATGGAGAACTTAGGGTATATTTTGCCCCCATCGGCCCTGATAATTGCTTGTGCAGATTCAAATGGATCGGTCGATGGACTTGCTCGGTCTTAGTTTTTTTCTCTCGGCTGATGGAGGGCTGATGGATAGCCTCTTTCGGCCCCTCTGCGTTTTAAACGAAAAAAATAATGCTAGCACAAATTCCTACAACACAAATCACCAAATGATTGGGGATATATGAGGACAAAATGACTACTATTATGTTTATGTTTAATGTTATACTATAATTAATTTTTATTTTAGTATAATAGATTACTTTTAAAAATATCTCTATTTATATTCCCAACTGGCAAATTACAACCGCAGCACGAGGGCCTGCTGAGTAACGGTCTTATTCCAGCTGTTGTCCATTTTATATAACCCCACTCGGCCACCCCTCTCAAATACTCATATAAATTAAAATGGGAAATGTCAATAAATTTATTATATAAAAATAATAAACTAATACTCTCCCTGTCCATTCTATTAATTCATGTTTCATGCAATTTTTGGATATAACCACTATTGAGAAAGCATATACAAAACTCACACTGTAGACAATATTTATTGCTGTCATTACATCTTATTAATAGTCATCATTCACAAAGGTATCAATAATAATCTAAACATTATCTACTCCAGTTAAACTTATCTTACTTTCCATTTTTGACTATCCTACTAAATTTATCTTCGGCCTAAAAAAAATAACGATATTTTTATAAATATGGAGTGCTCATTTTATTCTTAATACAAACAACGTAAATCTTCTCGTTTATAATAAGCTACAAATCATATAAAATAAATAAATCACAGCTTCATTCTGCTCAAAATCATTGAAGAATTGATTTCTTGTCTTTCATATATACGTTACTCTCGACAAAATATACACCTGTACTATACTTATAAAATAGATACACGAAAACACACGTGTACAAATAGTTAAATATCCATCCAATTCAAATTAAAAATAAATAAATAACAACTGAGAGATGCCAGCTCCCACCGACAGCAGACCCACAGCAATTAAAAAACGTCAGTAGAGAAAGAGATAGAGAGGCGGAGGAGCTAGCGGCCTAAAAATGGCCGAACTTGCGGTGGCGCCGCCGCTGTTCGGCCTCCTGCTTTAAGTTCTTCAAGCTCCGTATGGCCAAGATATCGCCTTTCTCAATCTCCAATATCCGTTGCAATTCCGAAATCTCTTCTACATACATAGTATTAAATTAAACCAACAAAATATTCAAGCCCACAAAAATTTCTAAACTAAATATTTTACAGAAATCAACATAAATCAAGAATGTTTACCAGCAGGGTCAGAAATAGCCTTCCCGCCGTTAAACTCGCCCAATTCTGAATACACAACAAATTAAATAAGAAAAAAAAAAAAAAAAATTGAAATATATATATATATATATATATATATATAAGTTTCCATTATATATATATATATATATATAAATGAATAAATAAATCAAGCAAAAAGAGTACCAGTTAGAGAAGGGTCGTGGGAGGAGAGATAAAGGATGAGGAAGCAGAGAAGAGTGAGAATGGGGATGAAGTGAATGTAGGTTTGAGGGGGTTTGGGGTTGAGCTTCTTCAGCTGCTCTTCTTTCTTGCATTCTTGTCCGTACAAGAGAGTTGGGGGCGATGATGATGAGGGTGAGGGTGAGGGTGATTGGGATGGGAGCTGCTCGTCTTTCACGAGCTTTGATGAGGGGGAACCCAGCGACTGCCTCTGCATGTTTGAGAGAGAGAGAAGACAGATGAGAGAGAGAATGATTGTAGATGATAACAGTGTAGGTAGGGTATAGGGCATTTTAGTATTCTATAACGGAGTTGAGTCCAACCCAATTTTGATATCCGGACGCTTTCCCTTATTAGACCGTCTCCCTAAAAAGATGCATTCCTAAAATCATAAAAATTGTTTTGATTATATTTAATTATTAAAAAGTCAAATAACTTATACCATATAACACCATTTTTTTTATTCTCGCGCTCGAAAGAAACATTTCATTTTTAGTGGGACGGAGGAAGGGAGTATATTACTCTCTCACTACCATTTAGATCGTCTCTTTTCTTTTGAATATGCTTATCAAGAAGAGTTAAAAGTTAAGTAAAAATGAATGGGTCTTATAAAAGAAAAGTGAGCAATTATTTATAAATAAATTGTTTTTTTTATAAGAGTACAAAATGGATGAGACAAAAAAAAAAAGAAACTAAGACAAGATGAATCGAATTGGGGAAATATTTATTTTGGACTAAGTATTACTCCATCTGTCTCACCAATCTTGCAACATTTTCTTTTTCGGATTGTCCCACCAATCTTGCAACATTATCTAAAATAGAAAGAAAATGAGTAGACCACATTCACTTAAACAAATGGACTCCACTATTTTTTAACTTTACACCACTACTTTATACTCCCTCCGTCCCATAATTCTTGTCCCTTATTCATTATCGGGACGTCCCATAATTCTTGTCTTTTTACCTAAAATAGCAAATTATTACACACACTTTATTTAAGGGTCCCACCATTTTACTCACCATCAACCACTCTCCTAAATTCCCGTATCCAAAAGAAAGGGAACAAGAATTGTGAGACGGAAGGAGTATCTTTCAACCACTACTTTACTTTTACACCCATTATCTTAAAATCCGTGGCGAGACCCCAATGTTCCAAGATTGGTGGGAGGGAGAGAGTATATTGTTACTCCCTCATCCCAAAACTCTTATCAACTTTAGTTGCCATGCGGAATTATGCAAAATTATAGGTCCTATTAAACAAGAATTTTAGAACATTCCAAAATGATATAATGTATTAAAATTTTGAGAGTGATGAAGTAATTGTCTACCAAGATTTATTTTAATAAATATCAATTCTAAATCAATAAGTAAATATGGCCCATGTTTGGCTTATAACCAAAGCTAAATTAATTGATTGTGTCACTACTCAAACCAATGGAGTAAACTTTTAATAATGTGAGAATCCAAGGAGGAAATCATGGTCATATTAAATGTGACTACACATAATTAGCGTACATGCCACGGCTAATATATAGTATTAGCAATGCGTGATAAATTATAAACAGCCTAATAGTGACAATTATTAACATTATGATGATAATAGTTTACTGTCGCTACCTGAATATGCAAATTACTAGGATAATCATATATAACAAGTTTGATCTATAGCGTCGTTAAGGCGGGATCGAACTTGTGCACGAACACAAGAAGGCCCACTTTATTATTATTCCCTCCGTCCCATAAAAAGTGTATTGTTTTCTTTTTTTGACTGTCCCAAAGAAAATGTCTTGTTTCTAAAAAAAAAAGTAAATAATGTGTGAACCAAAATTAATAATTCAAAAGTCAAAAAACATACACCACACAATACAAGTTTCTTAATCTCCGTGCTCCATAGATTGAGGACACTTTCTATGAGATGGAGGGACTACTAGATATATATTATTCCCTCAGTCGCACTAGAAGCGACGCATTTCCCTTATTGGGTCATCCCACTTGAAACAACGTGTTTTTTAAAATAATAAAAATTGTGTGGACCATAATTAACTATTTAAAAGTCAAACAATCTACACCACATAACACTACTTTATTGATTGTGCTCCCAAAAGATACCTATCGTTTCCAGAGGCACGGAGGGAGTACCAAATTGAGCATGATAAGAAGCAAGAAAGCCACAATCTCCCCCTTGCCTTTTTCTTTTTTTCGTTTCAAATCCACCACTTTTGACTTTTTGTAGAATTGGCCCATTGGGCCCAACATAAGTTCGGAATTTATGGGCCCGCGTCGCCAATATCGGCCCATACAAAGATATCATTCTTTAAACCGAATTTTCTCGCATAATCTTCAAATTACTTGCAGAACGACATGTTTCGAATATAAAAATTCAATCACCTGCTGTTGCTTTGAATCGAAAGAGAGAGAGAGAGAGAGAGAGAGAGAGAGACAGGAGAGAGAAATGGTGCTATGGGAGATCACATTGGGGACGGCCTACTTTTTAGGTCTGAAACGGACCTACAGGCTTGCTCTCAAAATGCAGCGGAAGCTCGTCAGCAACAAACATCCAAGGATTCGCCAATTTCTTCATAGGTATTGCTCTTCACATCTTGATTTGTTAGATTGATTTACTGTTTACATTAATTCTTTTCTGTAGTTCAGCGATTTAGTTTTCCGTTGATTACGATTTTTTTAATTTTTTTTTTCCATTTCATAAAATTGATCGAGATTTTGTGTTTGGTTTTCTTAGTTGATTGTAGATTTATTTTTTTCAAGATGGTGATCGGATGAGACGGTAGATTTGTATGATACTTAGTGTATATATGATGTGGCGCAATTAGGAAGTTTGTGATGAATTAATTTAGTCAATTGTGGACAATGTGGATTGATGAATACATTCAATGCTGGGAGTATTCATAGAAAAGGACTTGGGGAATTCTTTGTGAGCTGAAAGAAATTGGTTTCTGATGCATTGAGTGTTCAAACCAAATGGTTAAAACATTTCCAAGTTGCCAACTCTGATCTTTATGTTCTTGTTTGATTTTCCCCTTTTCTAGATTACATGCATATTTAGGGCAATTATCCAACTGTATAATGAAGCCATGGCCATTTGGAGCCAGCAATAAAGAATTAAAGAACTGGTAAATGCACGTAGATTGAGGAAGGCAGAGATACTGTTGATGATGTTATTTATTATTAATAAATTTACATTTTCAAGAGACGAAGTAATTAGAGAGCAGAAGGCAGTGTTTTGCTTCGCTGTTATTGAACTGGCAATTGCATATTTTTTTGTCATACAAAGATGATGTTGATGTTGGTGAATCCTTTTGAACTTGCTATCTTCTTTATAGTCTGAAGAGTTGATTTTCACTACAGACGAACTCGATACGTGTTTGACATGGCACTTTCAGTTCACCTCAAGATACAACAGAGGGATATTGAAGTTGGCCGGAACCTAGGCAACTGGATTCTCCGCTGGCTTGACAAAAAGAAGCCCGAGGCGCAGATCAGAGGGCCAACTCCACCGGACCCTAAAACAAGCATCAACGCGAAAAAGCAGTTGAACAGCTCTCCAAAATCCACGGATAAAGAATCAGATCGACATCTATTCAGTGCTTCTCGATCTTTCTTACCCAGCACCCCCAGCATTGCGATGATGACGAAGCCCACAAGGCCTATTGGACACAATATCCATCATAGGCAATATGGGAGTGGTGGCCTTGAGTTCTTCACTCTGAACCACACGAGATTCGGCACTGGGGCAGTGCTTAGGAATGACTTAAGGTACTGGAATATGCATTACTAATCTGTCAATTACTTGCTCAAGACTAGAGAATGAAGTAAGAATTGAAAAAAAAGAAAAGGAAATGTAAATAACAGAAAGGAGGTGGGACATGAAAGTCTAGGATCTTGCTCTGCCATAGCTGGAATTGTCTGCATTCTTGTATTTTCTTGATTGAAGATATTGCAATTTTTTGGTGGGAAATTTTGTTATGATGATGAGTTCTTGGCCATGTTCGTGTTAGAATTGTTATTTTTACATTGTTGATAGACTATCAAATCACGTTAGTTTACTTATTCTGTTGAGCAAGATTTAATGAGCAATGTCTTACTTTTGTTTGGTTTGATTTGAGGGTGTATACTTTCATCAATATTTATGATTTTACATATGACAATTCCTTAATGTCTTGTTCATTCGCGACGCAATCCAAACCCCGTTCACGTTTTTTCTTTTCCTTATCAATGAATAGATTTCTTTTTTACTTGTATGACTTAGATGTCTCGTATTTTACAAAAAAATGATTCGATTGGTGGGATTTGGTATAAGATCGATGAAATTGATACTTAAACATTTCTGCTTAGAACATAGTGATATTTGATCACGCAAGCAGGATCAAACATGTTGCCGCCAGAAGCCCGTATGAGTCTCCTAATTGTTCTAGAGCAACCAGAAAGAGATTCTTTAACCAGAAAGAATTCCGTGCAAATGTAGGATATCTATCTAGAAGTTTTCGTAACTCAATCATAGATGATGGAATCTTCAAAGATTTGATCCTTTCGAACTCTCTCATGTAACTCACTAGAGGCCCGGAAAACAAAGATAAGATGTGTACGAACGAGATATACAACAACAAGAAGGAAAATGATTGAATAGAGGAACTCACGAACATTTGGTGATCTCAATCCAACTGTTTACTCGATAGAAGACATTAGAGGTACAAATTATTCAAGCAAGAGTTAAAGGATCTTTTTTCTCTATTGTTCATTTCACTTGAGAGAGTTTGCAACATCAATCACAAACCGATATTTGACATCCTTCTTCACCAGCCTCTCCAAAGCCTCATTGCAATATTGAATTGGAATCAACTCAATCTGAGGATAAATCTTGTTTGAAGCACAAAATCCCAGCATTTCTTGTGTCTGTTTAGTTCCACCAGTCAGACTCCCCACAACTGTTTTTGCACCTGCAACAAAACCATTCAATCTAATGGTTCAGATCAAGATAAACTACGTCTAGCTAGACTCGAATCGAGTCGACTCACCAAGGTTGAGGCTTGCCGGTTGAAACTTCACTTCACTCGGAAACCCAACCAAAACAAGCACGCCCATCGTCTTCAACATCGACAAGTATAAATCAAACGACACATCTCCGGATGCCGTGTTTATGATGAAATCAAGAGACCCTGCCACAGCCTGCACTAAACAGTTTTAAGAGTGATGATCAAAATCAATAGAATTGATTTTTTACCTTCATCTCCTTCTCATCAGAAGAAATGACGAAATTGTCCGCCCCAAGAAGATTCAACGCCTCATCCCTCTTGGAAACACTGGTGCTAAAGACTGTCACTTTCAACCCAAAAGCCTTGCCAAACTTCACAGCCAAGTGGCCGAGCCCACCTAACCCGACCACGCCTAAACTTTTGCCCGGTTGGTTCATGTTATGCCGCACCATGGGAGTGTAGACAGTAATCCCAGCACAGAGCAAGGGAGCTGCAAACTCCGGAGGGTAATTTTCAGGTATTCTAAAGCAGTACCTATTCATAACAGATCAAACCTAAGCTGCATACGATGATATGATTCAATTCTTGAATTTGTTTGACAAAGTGGACACCTCAAAACCCTACCTTCAATATTATCAAATTTTAAATCGACCCTAATGGGGATCGAAACCACTGACACAGAAGTGTGAATATAAACTCTACCTTTGATGAACTACAATGAAGGAAGAGTATCCTCCCTTAGTGATGGAACCGTCGACATCTACGCTGTCGAATGTCCCGATTGCTCCCTTCGAGCAATGAACTTCGATAACACCAACACAAAACTCACACTCCCTGCATGAATTCACATAAGTCCCAACCCCTATGCAGTCACCAACTTTGAAGCCATCAACGTTGGATCCAACCTCCTTCACAATCCCAACAATCTCATGTCTAGCAAGCAAGAGAATTGAGTTTTGACTATGTGAGTTCCTCAAGATTTAAAAGGGCCTAATTAGATCTAATTAAGATGAAGAATGGAGGGTCAATTTCATACCCGGGCACTAAAGGGTAGTTTGAATGGCCGGATATGTTCCTAGTCCAGATAACATCGGCATAACAAACCCCACAATGGGTTATGGTTATAAAAACATCATCACTACCAACGGACCTGCCAAGATTTCATCTTTATAGGAATCCACTTATACAACGAAATACAGCCAAGAAAAGGGTAAGACAGAAATAGTCCACTCTGGGTAAATTAAAACTAATAAAAGGAAGCAAGATTATTGCTTTTCATCACACAAGTAAAGATCCCAGATGAGAGAGAGAGAGAGAGACCTGCGAGTGAATTTGTAAGGAGAGAGAGTTCCGGAGGGATCTGAAGCGGCCCAGCCGAGGCATTCACGGTTTGCAGCGGCCATTTCAGTTGGAAAGGAGAGAAGATACTCTAACCAATGGGTGTCCCACCAATAAGGTGGGAACAAGTGAAGGTGTGTGATAATTTGATGGCCCACCAATGCACGGCGCTGCGTGATTGGTGCACGGCGCTGCGTGATTGGTGGGCCACCTAATGGGATACCCAAAAATGGGATAGATGATCCTCTCTCGTTGGAAAGAGTAAATACACAATTTACGACGCCTACCCTTTAAATAGCAGTATTGAATCAATAAGAATCTATTAGTACACTTAAATCTCGATAAAATAATAATTTTAGAATCGAGAAAAAATATTCATTTAACGAGGTTATTACTTTATCGAATATTATTTTAATGCATTGACTTATATCGGGACCGGAAAAAATTATTATCTTAACGAAATTATTACTTTATTGAATATTACTTTATCGAGGTTTAACTGTATTTTGCGAGTATTATCACAAATGACCTATTGGATTATATCATTATATTTGTGTTTTACGCATGTGCTGACTTCAGCCTCCCAAGAATACAATTGGAGAATGTCAATAGAGTAATAATTTCATTTAGATTATAATTTATTTCGATCCCAATTTGAATTAATGAACTAAAATGATAACCTCGTTAAACGAAAATGTGCTATTAACTCAATCTCTTTTCAAAGTGATGCCTTGCAAGAGTCTTGATTGGTTTCTTCTTAAAATTTGTACACCGAGAATGGTATCAATTAATATCACGAACACTCTCGTATCGGACACTCCAAACACAGAGAATCGTGCATACATTTTTAATTAAATATGCATATACAGAGTATCCAATGTGCATACATAAAGAATAAAGCATGATGTGCTACTTTCATCAAAACACTTAATGTATTGTTCTAGGCTACAATCCAAAACAACACATTGAACATTCATCAGTTGTCAAAAACCAGAAATCAAAATTCATCAATACAACTCAATCTAACAAACTCTTTTCCACATTCAAATTTTTCCCAAGGACAGTCTTTTGATAGTATTCCTCGGCCTTTTGTAATGTTTCTTCATTCATTTGGTTCACACTCCATGTGATAAGCGTTGTGAGATATCTTACCCTTAGTACACTGAGTTGCTTCTTTGATTTTGTAGTCAATCCACATTTCCATGACCCGTTGTCTTCTCCCAGGAATGTTTCCATATGCCGCATTGTGAATATTGCGCTATCCATCACGTTTTTATGTTGTCCCCATTTAACATGCATGACACGAAGCTTCGAGGCCCTAACATTTGCTGCCTTTTCTTCTAACTCATGAGTATCCAGAAAATCAGCCAAGAATTTCTGCTGACACACATTTTTAGGATGATGTTAGGAGCAGATTCTAAACTTCAATTCAAGCAACAGACAGAAGAGTCAGAAGTTACCAGTTTAGATGCTGAATTCCAGTATTTCTCTTCTGAACATCTGGATTCTTCATCATTTAAGCTATCTATGACATGGATTGTAGCCCTATGCATTTCCACCATCATCATGTAGTACCGGTCTCCAAGCATAAAGGGGAACACTGTTGGTCCGGAGACGAGAGTCAGGTGTAGAGAGGGGGGGGGGGTGAATACACCTGAGTACTGCTCTTTTTCTCAAACCGAAGGACAGCTGAGCTGTTTGGTGCGACTGATGAACAGTGCCAAGTTAGAACCTTCGATCGTGGGTCAGAAGTGTGAGTCAACTACTGAGCTCTCCTACTGACTTTTGTCAGTCGTTGAGACTCAGTCGAAAACCTTAGTGCGGAATAGTGTGGGGCCCGGAGATTCGTCTCAGTTTGAAAACGTGATTTCGCAAGTTAAAGTATTTTGGCAAGTGCGCTTTAAGAAATACGTTTTATGCAAGATATGATTTTATAATCAGTTAGTATGCAATGCAATAAAACAGTAAATGACACAAACAATTTTTAACGTGGTTCGGATACGCAAGATCCTACGTCCACGGTCCTGCTGAACAGGAGTTCTTGTTGATTTATCTGAGCAAGTCTAAGCAAGGAATTTGTGCACTGGACAGACCCTTCTAAGTTATAGTCCTTAGCGACTTTAAAAATCAAACCGATGTTTGAAGGGGAGGGGAATTTCTCCAACTAGAAGGAGTTCTTACAATAAGAACAATCTCTAAAAGTGAACTCCTTCGAATTTCTAAGCTATAGATGTGGCAATGAGCTTAGCTAGAGAAGAGGGATCTAAAGAACTCTAGAGAGAAGAACTAATGATATTCTATTGGGCAAGTTCTTCGCTGGATTGATCTTGAATGCGCTAGAGTTGTTTGAAAGCTTGAGCGTTTTCCCTTGATATCCCGTGCATGGAGCTCGGATTTTCTTCTCTATTTATACTCATGAAACAGGCATATGTCCGTTGGAGACGACGATGCCACGTGTCACGAACTTCCAAAGAAAACGGCCATAAATTCGAATTGTTGCTGCAGAGTTGTTGATACTGTACATGAGAGCAGCTTTAGTTGGTCAGAGCAGATATAGCGTTGACGACTTCTCATTGGTCGAGGTTTGTGGTAGGTGAGATTGTGTCAGACATCGGAGTTGACTCTCCCTAATCCTCGTATGGTCTTCTGCTGACTTTCGAAAAGACTTTAACAACTAGGTCGTTTCCTGTCGGATACAGTAGACTTGAAGCAGTCTCTGTCTTCTTCGTCTGAGTCGGGTTACAAGAGATATTATCTTGAGTATGGTCAGCTGATGACTGCGAAGGTACTGAGCTTGCATAGGGTTCTTCTGCTGATGTCTGTCAGCTGATAAGATGTCTTCTACTGAGGCAAAGATCAGCTGATGACTTAAGAATGCAAGCTCTTACACTGATGACGTGGGGTTCTGGAAAGTAACTTCGACAGAAGATCAGTCCAACGTTTTACCCCGTACAGGACATAGACAAAGCAAATCAAAAACAGTCTAGACCTATACATCAGCTATTCCTGACAAGACACTACACTACTGATATCAGCCGTGTTTTGGGATCTTCAATTTCATAGTACTACTACGATTTCCCCCAATATTATTTTAACCCACTAACTGCTGAGTATCTTCTACTGACTCATAACCCAACAATTTTCCCCTAATTGATGATGCCAAAACCTCTATATAAAATAACAAAGATAATTCTAAACTACTGATATAGATAGACTTCAGTAAAACTGAATCAGTTAACTTCATGAGGTCAGCAGTTGAGAGATAGATAAAATCAGAGAACGGTTATGTTTGAGTGTGTGTCAGATCACTTCAGTGATCAGTTGTGATAACATAACACAAACGAAAGCCGTAAGACAATGAGTAATTGTCTGGCTAGAAGCAGGAACTTATATAAATATGAAGGTGAGTTACAGAGTTCCTATCTTCTATACAAAAAGGAAAGAATAAGAGGACTCTTGCTGGCGTCTGAACTTCTTCGTCTTGTTTTTGAAATCCGCAGACTTGTCAGCAGGAGGTTCCAAACCATAATATTTGTAGGCTCTTGCGCGAAGTGTTTGGATTTCCTAGAGGTCCTCAGGCAGCTCAGAACTAAGATCATGATGATGTGCTGCTGCTTCAACCTCGTCTTCTATCTCCTTAGTGCACAAAACTCCACGAGTCGTTATAGGAGGAGGAATCCTTCTGAATGCAGGGGCTACAAGTGGTCGCTTCTCCTTTTCTAGGATCAGCAGAAGTTGAGCTCTGAGCCTGGCATTATACTGATGAATGAATTCATCAAACAGTTGGTCTGTCGGGATCCCAGATGGGTAGAATCCCTACACGTAGTACCCTTTAATAAATTCTATCTTCAGTTCCTCCTATTCCTCGTTTAACTCCAAAGGTACCCACTTGTCTACATGAGGGTGAGGGGTTTTCTTCAGATAAGTTACTCTGGGAGCGCCTCTCCTGTAGTACTTGGATGACCTTGGAATTTGCTTCTTCCAGTCGATGACTGGTTCACTGGCTATCTTGTCAGTAATCTCTATGATCTTGGCCAGATCTTCCAGTCTCTTTTTCTCTCTGAGGGCTGCTGATCTATTGTCTCCTCTCCGGAGATTCAGTCCTTTCAGCGTGGCCTCCCAGGTGGCTCTGTCTTTTGCCTCTTGCTATGGAGTAAGTGTTTGAATAGCAGTACTCTGAGCCAATGACTGAGTGTCAGTGGCAGAAGCTTTAGCTAGCTCATCCTGAGTTTTTCTCTTCTGTTCATCCAGGAGTAGTTTGGCCTTGCCTTTGGCGATTTTGCGAATAGGCTTCCTGGGATTCTTTGCCTTCTTAGCTTGTTACTCGATCTGTTTCTCATAGTTGAGTTCATCTTGAAGCTTCTGAGCAACACGCTGATCGAATGCCTCCTGCTCCGCCTTGGATTTGAACTTGGGCGTCGGGGAAGATGGAGGAGTTGTTTCAGTAGTAATCTCTTTCCCCGGCCTTCACGGTGGCAGTGGCTCGTCCTCCTGGTCGACAAATTGTGCGACCTCCTCAATATGTTGAGCCAATGATCCTTCTTCGGATCCAGCTGCTGGCTCAACCACAGTAGATGTTTGGACAGTTGGGATTTGGACGATTTCGGGAGGGGGTACTGGTCTGGTTCCAACTTGATCAGCTGAACTTTCCCCCTTAGTTATTACTTGGACTTCTGGTCCTTCTTTCGCCTGAGCCTGTTCCGCCTCAGCCTTCTCTACTCCTTCCCCCTTTTTGGCATCATCAGCCAGGGAGAGGCGAGTGAGGAGGGCTACCACTTCCTTCTCAAGGTTTAGGACCATAGACTTTATGGAAGCGGCTGTGGTGTCGAAGTCCCTGACGGCGTCGCAGTAGTGTTCCCAGTCCGTCTCTTGGTCAGCACGGATATGCTTGATTTGTGCTGCTGACTCCTGTCGCAGTTTCAGGAGGGACTCATCATGTGACTCCGTCATTTCCTTCTGAATGAGCTTTAAGGCCTCCGCATGATTGGTTATGGCTTGTTTTACACTGGAGGTGGCCATCTTATTGCGCTCATCCATGGTAGTTTGGACTGCTGCGGGGCTCTGAGTCAGCTGTTCAGAAAATTTCTTATGCAGTTCTTGAAGAAGCTGCTGACTGAGCGGCAAGGTCCGCTTTCTGAGCTGTGAGGGCGGCCTCGACTATCTCCTGAATATTGATAGGAGTAGGAGCTTCAGAGACCTTCTTCATCTCTCCCGCAAGTCTGTCAACCTTCTCAGTTTGGGCTTTTGTGTACTGAGCCCATTTTAGATGTACGTCCTTGGCAAGGAGACGATTCTTGTCTCTCTGTCGTCTGATGGCTTTGTTGACGGACTTTGAGGTCACGGAACCGATTGGTTTTATCTGATAGTTGCTGGTTCCGAGCCTCTGCTCAGAAGCTACGAGTTGTTGCTCTCGACTGCATTTCGAGGCAACGGGGGCATCACCTGATGTAGACGGTGGTGGTGATTTGCCCTTCTCGCTGGGAGTCTGACCCTCGGCAAATCCTCCCAGTTCTGCTTCCTTGGGTGGCGCCTGATCCACACCATCATCATCGTTGTTGTCATCATCGTGATGGGATGGCGGTGAAGGGCTGCTGACATGTTCTGAGGATCTTAGGCTCAGAAGATAGAGCATAGCTGCGCGGAGATCCTCGAAGGAGGCTAGGTCAGCGGGTTCCCCAAACCCGATCACTGACTGCAGGCTTTGCTCCTCTGCCAGTAGGGACAGAGCTGACTGATTCTTTATCAGCTCTTCAAGCATGTCCCAGCTGAGGAACCTCAGTAGCATCTGAGTCCTCGCCCTTATAGCTATTTCGACCAGATCCCTGTGGTCAGTAATTTTTGGGATCTGTGCAGTAACTTCTCCAGTGGCTCAGAGGCGAGTCGAATGCATGGTCGTCCACTCGGAGGATGTCTCCTCAGTCGGTTCAGCTGTGTCCGACTGAGTCTCTTCAGAGCTGATGCACTGAACTTTGTCTTTTAGAGTGGCACCTTCAATGCCTGTGTCCGCGTCTAAGATTGACTCCTCCTGAGCCGGTGGGGGAGAGGTAGGCTTTGCTGGGGCTTTAGATGTCTCAGACTTGCTGAACCTTTTCCTTTTAGGTGGATTGGCGCGAGGGGGAAAGTCAGAGGTGACTCTCTTCTGTTCAGGTGGTCCTCGTCCGATCGATTTCTCAGCAGCGGCTCTTGTCTTGAACTTAATGAGCTTGTTGTCGAAGTATCGTGAATCAACAAAGGCTGCGTGATTCGATATTGATTCTTCGATTAGTACGGACATCTTTGTCCCATATAGCATCTTTCCCACACTGATTAGTCTCTTTTCTCTAGTGGGCATGGCTGCGAACTTCTGTGCTTGAGCTTTAAGCTCATTCACATAGAAATCAGTCCAGTTGACTTGGACTCCGTCATCTATGATCATCATCAGCTGGAGACGGGGCTTGGACAGCTGATCAAAGGAACCAGCGGAGCTCGTAAGTATGTGAGTTACAATGTAGGTGAGCCCGCGGTATTCTGGTAGCAACTGGTTCTTCGGCAGCGCTGATTTGAAGACAATGTCGTCTCTGTCGCAGAACCTCTGAACATAGGAGTTGATTTCCTTCTCCTTATATCCAACTGGGGAGACTCCGTGAGCCGGAAGGTCAAAGGAAAATTCCAGGGCGGCCCGGAGATTGATGACGTTGTGACTGGATTCCCATGTCTGAGGGGTCACTTCCTTCATGTATGAAAAACAGGATACCTCCCCGCTTGTATCTTCTATGGATCTCCAGTTGTAATATACCTCTGCAACTTGTCGAGGCAGATAAGCTTTGGGGTGCTTCAAGACAAGGAGCTCAAGTCCGAAAACTTTGAGAGCCGTGAAGACGGGCTCAAGATACGGAAGTTCCGCCTGATGCAGAGCCATCGTGGGTTCAAACTGGATCCACGACTTGATGATCTCGTCGATTTACAGTGGGGTCAGAACATGCGCCATGATTAAAAAAGATTTTAGTTAGCAATCTGTTTGAATGAAGAGAAATTCTGATTTTCAGAGAGCTCGAATGTGCGAAAATGCTCGAAAGTGCAGTTAGATGGAGAAACGAGAGATTTTATAAGATTTGCATATCATGCGGTTTTAATCTAACGGCTGAAACTTAATCTCGTTTTTAAAATGACGGCTGTGATTTGATGTTATAAAAAGAATGATTACACAAGCCGCCTCTAACCTAGACCCACGTAAGATATGCGCAGTTAAGGTAAGTTGAGAAGACATACATTAAATGCGCTGCAGGCAGCATTAAAGTCTAAGCCTTTTAAATGAAAACGGTTTCCTACTGACTTAAACCTTAAAAGATTAATGGCGGGAAATAAATGCTCATTAACTACTGAGTGCAAGCGACTGATATAATAAATGCGAGCATGCTTCTGATAAAGTCAAGTACGTGAAACTACGCAAACCTCTTTAGTTGACTTTACGATCAGCTGGTTACCGTTTAGACTTAGGAGGATGTTTGATGTGCTGATGACCACGTTCCCCCTTACTGTGTACAGTCTGATTCACCCGACTGAATCAAGTACTGAGTTTTCTGACCTGTCGTACTGTTTCCTTCACTTGATATCAATTGTTATTATCAGTAGTTGGTTTCTGCTGATACCAATTGTTGTGCTCTACTGACATGATTCAGTAGGATCCAGTAGACCTAGCTCAACTAATAATTCTCTGAATCTGTTCTCAGCTAGTGGTTTGGTCAGTATGTCTGCCCTTTGCTTGTCAGTATGGATTTTCTCAATTCTGATATCCTTCTTCTCGACATGATCTCTGATGAAGTGGTGTCGAATATCCACGTGCTTGCATCTCGTATGTAGAATTGGGTTCTGAGTTATGGCAATTGAACTAGTGGAATCACAATAGATGGGCACTTCATCCTGAGATATACCATAATCTCGCAGTTGTTGTCGAAGCCAAAGGATCTGGGCACAGCAACTTCCAGCAACCATATACTCAGCTTCAGTAGTGAACGTTGCCACTGAATGTTGTTTCTTTGAAAACCAAGATATCAGCTTGCTTCCTAGGAACTAACATGTTCCTGAAGTTGACTTTCGATCTATCCTGCATCCTGCATAATCAACATCAGAATAACCTGTTAGTATAAGATTATCGTCAGCAGGATACCATAACCCTGCGTCAGGTGTTCCCTTCCGATATCGCAGAATCTTCTTTGCTGAGTCTAGATGACTTCGCTTGGGATTCGCCTGAAATCTTGCACATACACCTACAACATAAGTTATGTCAGGTCTGCTTGTTGTTAAATATAATAAGGAACCAATAATAGCCCTATAATCAATTGAGTTAACAGAAGCTCTCTCTTTGTCTAGATCGATTTTGAAATTAGCGTTCATGGGGATCTTGACTGGCTTGCTCGAGTCGCAGCCAAATCTCTTCAGAAGATCTCGAATGTACTTGGCTTGATTGATGAATATTCCTTCAGTTGATTGCTTGACTTGGAATCCAAGGAAGTAATTCATCTCGCCCATCATGGATATCTCGAACTTCTCCTTCATCATTTTCTCGAATTGCTGACATATCGTCATGTTTCTGCATCCGAAAATGATGTCGTCCACGTAGATTTGCACTAGTAGGATGTCATCACCTGACTTTATGCTGAATAGGATGCGATCTACTGTCCCCTTCTAAAAACCTTTATGAAGCAGAAAGTCTGATAAAGTATCGTACCAAGCCCTGGGTGCCTGTTTTAACCCATACAGAGCTTTCCGAAGTCTGTACACCTGATGTCCCTGCTGAAAGCCGAGCGGTTGTTCCACGTAGACTTCTTCCTTCAGCACGCCATTCAGAAAAGCTGACTTTACATCCATTTGATATACTTTAAATCTCTGATGCATTGCGTAAGCTAGGAACAGACGAATAGCTTCCAATCTAGCGACTGGAGCTAATGTTTCATCAAAGTCTATTCCTTCTGCTTGACAATATCCCTTGGCAACTAGTCTAGCTTTGTTTCTGACAATGACGCTGTTTTCATCACGCTTGTTCTTGAAGACCCACTTAGTACCAATCACGTGCTGATGTCTAGGTCTGTCAACAAGCTCCCAAACTTCGTTTCTAACGAACTGGTTCAGCTCTTCTTGCATGGAAATGATCCAGTCAGCATCGTTGAGTACGTCCTCTATTGACTGAGGTTCTTCTGTAGACAAGAAATAAGAATAGAGTGAGCTTTCTCCTTGACTTAATCTAGATCTTGTCCTAATAATTGCTGATGGATCTCCAATAATAAGATATGAAGAATGAGCGTCGAGCCATGAACGTCTGAGTCTGGCTTCTTCTTCTGATACTACTTCTGCACAGTCAGTAGGTGTGTTAGGCATTTCAGTTGTACTATGCTGTGACTGCAGCAGTTCAGTAAGAAGGTCAGGATCTACTGAGTTTCCAGGTTCAGGGGCATTTAGCTTAGGAACAGTATTTGTTCCCCCTGAGTTTATATTCTCAGTAGAGGTCTCAGTTACCACTGGGGATTCCTCATCGACCGTTGTTACCTGTTGTTGATTCTGTTCAGTAGAATCAACCAGGTCAGCTACGTTGCCTGTGGGATGGGTCTGAATTTCCTCATCGTTTGACTCATCATCCCAACAATGCTGGATCTTTTCAACTTTGTCATTTAGTGCGAGATCCTACAGCTGGCTGCTGACATCCTCAGTATTTGTCTTTGAAGATTTCCTGTTCTCAGTAACAAACTCATCAAATACAACATGAGGGCTTTCCTCCACGCAAATAGTCCGATAGTTAAAGACTCTGAAGGCTTTACTGACTCGAGAGTATCCTAAGAATACTCCTTGATCAGATTTGCTATCAAAGACCTTCAATTGATCTTTCCCATTATTGTGGATAAAGCACGAACAACCAAAAATATGAAAATGAGAAATAGATGGAATTCTCCCTTTCCATAATTCGTAAGGTGTCTTCATGTGTTGTTGTGTAAGCAGTGAGCGATTCTGAGTATAACAGGCGATGTCAGTAGCATCTACCCAGAACTTAGAGGGTAGTCCGGAGTCTGCTAGGAGCGTTCTTGCTGCTTCTTTAAGTATTTTATTTTTGCGTTCAGCAAGTCCGTTCTGCTAAGGGGTGTGAGCGGCTGATGTCTCGTGCTTAATTCCCTCCTTTTTGCAGTACTCCTTAACTTTTGAGTTGAGAAATTCTGTTCCTCTGTCTGAGCGAATTCTCTGAATCTTGATGTCCTTTTCCACACTGAGCTTTTTCAGCAGTTTTGGCAACTCAGTCATGACATCAGATTTGTTGGCTATGAAGATGACCCATGTATATCGTGAATAGTCGTCAATAACGACGAGGGCATACTTCTTGTCTCTTATAGTCACTGGAGAGACTGGCCCGAATAAGTCCATGTGCAGCAGTTGAAGGATTCCATCAGTGGAGGGTGACGGAATAGGTGGATTGCTTTTCTTTGTCTGCTTTCCCTTCAAACACGCTTCACAATTTCTGTCTTTGATAAACGATTCGTTGGGCAGTCCTCTGACTTTAGAGTTCTTGGCAAGCTTGTTCATAGTCTTGAAGTTCAGGTGACTGAGTCTTTTATGTTGGGATTTTGTATACTGGAAGCACTTTTATGCTTGTATACAATGTGTTTTTGTCCTTACCACTGTTTTATTCTCCTATCTGATAAATATGTATATTTGCACATGTTATCCTTTATCTTGTATAATAGTTAGATTTGTGTGGTGTGTCGGGTATCACAGAAGACAACACAAATTGGTTGAACTAACAAGATATAAACAAGTAACAACACGAGACAACTTAAGGATGAAGTTGTCGGTTTAAGCTGCAGTTTAGATAAGAAGTGGCTTGTCTTAGCTGCTTGTCTTTACTGGTACACTTAAGGTGGTGTATTGACGGATCACAGTGAGATGTGTTTTCCTAACTGACATTAGTGGAAAACCAAGATCTCGGTGACTTAGTTAGTCTTAAGCTTGGTAAGACTTCAGCTGAGTGCATTTGGCTATCTATCACTTTGACCTACTATGGTGAACGTCCAATGAGCGATCGGATCTACGTATCTTGGGTGTTAGTAGTCATTTGTGGCTCAGCCGGTTGTCCGTATCTTGCGGCCGTATCCCGGGAATGGGTTGATAATATCCCCTGAGGAACTCGAAAGGATTAGCACACTAAACCCGGCCGGTTGATTAAGTTCAGGTGTGTTAATAAGGTCGAGTGGTACTACTCAGGAATACAAGATGTTAATTAATTTAAGCAGTCAGTAAGCTTAATTAATTAACGGATATTTCTATCTTAAATACGGAGATCGATTAAGTCTAAAATACAAGCCCTTGCTCAAATTGGGATAAAGGGGTAAGTCAGCACGGATTCTCTAGTGGAATGAATCTGTGTTAATTAATTAATTTTGCTCTGGGATGAGCATGGATAATTAATTAATTGGAGGCCCAGCTTTATTTCTTGTATTGGATCCCTGATCTGGCCCAATTAGTTGCCTAGTAATTTATTATCTCTCAGAATTCATTATTAATGGATTAATGTATTTTACATTATTTAATAATGTTATTTATCTGGAATTAATTGGCTGGGCCAATTAATTGATAAATATTAGTAGCCCAATAAATTAATTAATTATATTATGGGCTGATTTAATAGAAGCCCATTGGATTATAATTAAATTAATGGGCTACAAATATATTAATATTATATAGGTTTTTGAAGCCTATATATATTAGTATTCTGTTCAGAAACTCACACAATTGATTCATAAAAATCGAGAGTGGCGTGATTTTATAGAGAGAGAATAAATTTATTTTCTTCAGATCTCTGACCACCCAGAGGGAGAAAAAGGCCGGGACACAGATCAGAAGATCTGACGCAGGAGCAACAATCGGAGCCGCGACAACACACCAGGAGGAAGGTAGCCTTACTGTAAACCCTATTATTCCTTCAATTGGTATCAGAGCCTGGTTTAGGCTCTGATTGTTGCTGTTAGATGCATGATTAGGTTTTATTTCCGTCGTTATCGGGTTAATTTTCGTGTTTGGGGGCGGCTCGCGAGCCACCGTTTGTTTGACCCCGATGTAACGTTTTTCTCGTGAGAAAATCCACGAGTAGATGATAGGACCAATATGTTATGTGATTATACTGTTATTGTACTGTAATTGGTCCGATTGGCACGAAAATCGAGGCGCGACGGAGCGGAAGGGCGAAAACCTAGTTTCTGGCAGAACACGACCGCCGACTTGAGATAGCGCGTGAGGGCGCGTTCTACAGTATCCTTCCGATCCGTTTGGATAGGTTTGTTCGTCTTCTCGTTAGCTTCGTCTGGATAGGTCACACGACCCATTCCGATTTCTGGTTTGTCCGGAATAGCGTCGGAGAGGAGAAGTGGTCGTGCTGTCCAGAAATTTCCAAATTGGCCAGGAAACCCTAGTTTTCTAGGGTTCCGCCGCATTTTGCGGCGGTGATTCCCGGCGGTTCCGCGGTCGGATTTCCGATAGGCTTGGACCTATGGAATCCTAGTGTTACGAGCTTCGCGTTTATAGGTCGTATGGGATCATCCGATCCCGGATGCGACCGGAATTGACGTCTGAAGTAGGCTGCTTGTTATGAATTCGTTCCGGCGAATCGTTTGAAATTCGGGAAATTGAGGAACTAATCTCGGCCGGAATTCGTTACCCGGTGGTCGTGAGTGTTCCAATTACGTTTCCCCTCTTTCAATTGATCGAATCGCGGCTCGGAAACAAAGAATTAAGGCGGCGAAAGGCGGCGAAAGGCGGAGGCGCGATTTATTGCGCAATTCCGTCGCTGTGGCCGAAATCGCAGGCCGTTTCGCACGTTCAGACGTCTGGAGGATGTCAGGGGGTGGCGAGGACGGTGGCGGAACTCCGGGCTTGGCCGGGGAAGGCGCGGCGGCGCGCTGCTGCAGCGTGCGGTCGCGCCGCGCGGCCGCCATTGCCGCCGCCATTCCGCGCGCCGTTGCAGCCAGCTTCAGCGCGGCAGCGCTGGTGGGGAAGGTGGCGGCGCGGGTCGGGAGGCGGCAGCTGCCGACGACGCAGGTTGCGCCGCGGCGGCGGCGCGCGTTTTTCCGGCGTGATTTTTGTTGAAGAAGACGCGACGTGGCGCGCGCGACGTGGCGCGCCACGTCGCCCTTGCTGATTTGGTGCTGCGTGTACGCCACGTGTGCCGCCACGTGGCGGACCCCTGATGATGTGGCGACGACGGTTCGATGCGGTTTTCGACACGGTTTCCGATTCGAAGATTTTCAAGATTTCGAAGATCTCGTATTTTGATCGGCAATGTAATAGTTAGGAATTACGTGTTTTAAAGCCCGATAACGATTTTAAATTTCCTATTTGCGCGTTTATTTATTATTATGCTTTAGCATGCAATTATGTGATTAATTGTGCTTAGAAAAGCATGTAAATAGGATTTATGTCATTGTTAAAGCATGTTTTATTTTTCGCGAGCACGTTTTATTATATGCGCTTAGAAATTGCATGCTTTAGGAATTATGTGATATGCATGATTCGTTACAAACCTTTTGAATAAAAAGACTAAGCAATTTTTAAAATTAAATGTTTAATTAGATTCCATTAATTTGGATATTAAACAATTAATCGGACCTCCATTAATTGGACTCTACACGAAAGTAGTAAGATTGTGTGAGTAAACGTCCACTGCGTGGCTTGCTTGCATTTTTGAGCTACCGGTTTGTGAGATGAGTTTTCCAAAACAATATTTGATTATTATTGAGTAGTGGGAGCGAAGCCGTAAACGTCCACTGCGTGGCTTGCGTGCCTAGTAAACACGAGTACTCTAGAAGATAATAATTAAATAGGATGGCTAATTAGATCAAATTGAATGCGGCATGGTTCGAGTAAGTATGTCAATTTCAAGGATTTGATTCTATTTGGTCAAATTAATGGTCAATGCTTAGATGTCACCGCAGTACAATTCACTTCCCTCGAAGTCCCTTCCCGCGTTTTAATAGTGACATGGTCCAAGATATCGAACTATTAATTTCATTCGTCTTAAGAACCTTGACGTGGATTGGAATTAAAGAGCTAGGTAAATAGCTTGGTTTAGGGTTACGCTAGTAAACGTCCACTGCGTGGCTTGCTAGTGAAATTCCTAGAGCGGTTCGAGGTTTTTAACATCATTGGTTTTTCAAAAGGTTACAATGATTGTTAATTACGAATTATGTGCAAATATTAATTTTATACATGCTTTTAATTTATATTTTTCGATATGTCTCGTTCGAAAAACTTTAATTTCGAGTTCCTAAGCGGGCTCACCAACCAAACCCTAACGGGTTTACATTTTTAAATAATTTTACAAAGTGGAAGAGATATCTTACCTTCCCAATAAATGCTCGCAAAGGTTCTATAAGAACTTCCTTTTTAGGACCGCTATGTCTAAGAACGAGTTTACTTTGAGTATGTTACTCAAATCTTTGGTAGCGGTCAAAGAGGTTATAGAAAAGGGCAAGAGTGCTTAAGTCTTGAATATCCCTAGTAGTTCAAGGAATCCTCCGAAATGCGGAAACCGAAAAAGAACGTAAAGGGTGGACATTTCAAGAAGAGCGATGGGAGTAAGAAGACGGTCCTTACCGGCGACATGCAAATGTCAAAGGAGAAAGGAAGGTTCTTCAAGAATGGTAAGAAAGGACACCTGGAAGAATTATAATCCGGATGTCAAGGCAAAACAGAAAGAGACGCGAGTCGCTCTTGTAACTGAAACTGTTCTGGTTTCCTCTTCTACCCATGAATGGGTAGTGGATTCGGGGGCAACTGTTCATGTTTGTTACACCTTGCAAGGTTTCTTGCAGAAAAGGTAATTGAGCAATGGCGAGGTGGTAGTCTCAATGGGCAATGGATTGAAAGTTCCCGCAATTGCCATTGGAGATTTAAATCTATCTTTTGATAGTTCCGTTTTTAGTACTTAAAGATGTTTAATATGTGCCCGAGTTTAGGCGAAACATTATTTCTCGTTTCAAAACTCCGCACCATGGATGGTTATAAATCAAGTTTTGATAGTGAAGTTTCTATCATGAAAGACGATGATTTTATCGTGGTGGACCATTAAACCGGTCTTTATATACTATTACTTGTAAACCGCGTAGTTCTGTTAATATTGCTTCCTCATCATCAAATCTTAAGAAGAGGAAAGAGTCTTCTAAGGTAAACCAAACTTATCTATGGCACTTAAGACTAGGTCACATCAATCTTAACAGGACTCGAGGGTTGGTGGAATATGGATCATTGGAGTCTCTCCAAGATTGAACCGTTTCCAACTTGTGAAACCCGTTTGGAAGGAAAGATGATGACTAGGCCTTTGAAGGCACAGGGTTTTTAGAGCCACGAAGCATTAAGTTTGATACATTCTGACTTGTGTGGGTCTATGTCTACACAAGCTCGTGGAGGGTATGAGTACTTCGTCAAATTTACTGACGATTACTCGAGGTATGGATATGTTTACCTTCTTCGCCATAAGTTGGATTGCTTTGAAACCTTTAAGGAATTCAAGGCAGAAGTGGAGAAGAAGCTAGGTAAAGAAATCAAAACACTACGATCTAATCGTGGTGGGGAATACCTGTCCAACGAGTTCAAGGACTACTTGACAGAATGTGGGATTACATCCCAGCTGACATCACCGGGCACGCCTCAGCAGAATGGTGTGTTAGAGAGAAGGAACCGAAGTCTCTTAGATATGGTTCGGTCGATGATGAGTTATGCAACTTTGCCAGTTTTCTTTTGGGGATATGCCCTAGAGACTGCAGCATACTTGTTGAACCGTGTGCATTCCAAGTCGGTACAAAAGATCCCTTTCGAGTTGTGGAGCGGGCACAAACCCAGTATGCACCACTTAAGGATTTGGGGTTATCCTGCTTATGTGCTAAATAGGCAGGCCGACAAATTGGAATCACGTTCAGAAGTGATGTTGTTCATAGGGCATCCGAAGGAAACGAAAGGTGGATACTTTTATGATCCTAAAGAACTGAAGATCGTTGTTAGCCCTAACGCTCGGTTCTTAGAAGAGGATTACATTAGTAACCAAAAATCTCGAGTCGACATCATCCTTGAGGAATTACAAGGTGGTCGGGTTCCACTTGAACAGCCAGTTGTGCAAGATAGTACTCCACGAGTAACTGCACAATCTGTTAACACAGCTCCTGACACTGTTCGACGTAGTGGGAGGGTGATATTTACACCTGATCGGTATATATGTTAACTATGGAGACGTTTAATTATCTCTCGGCGGATGAACAAGATACCGTGGATCCCCGGACTTACAACGAAGCAGTGGGAGATGTAGATGCACCATGGACTCAGAATTTGAGTCCATAACTGATATGGATGTATACGAGATCACTGAACTACCTAAGGGCTTCAATGCTATTGGTAGTAAGTGGGTATACAAGAGAAAGAGAGAGCACCGAATGAAGAGATCATGGCGTTTAAGGCCAGACTAGTGGCGAAGGGTTTTACCCAGAAAGAAGGTATCGATTATGAAGGGACCTTCTCGCCTATAGCAATGATCAAGTCCATTCGGATTCTCCTTGCCATATCAGCTCACATGAAACTAGAGATCTGACAAATGTATGTCAAAACCGCTTTCCTAAACGGTCACCTTGAAAAAGGTGGGGACATCTACATGAAACAGCCAGATGGTTATGTGAAGGAGGGCGAAGAGCATCTAATTTGGAAGCTTAAGAAGTCTATTCATGGACTTAAGCAAGATTTCCGGTTATGGCACCAGCGTTTTCGACGAAGTAGTCAAATCCTATGGATTTATATCCTGTCCTAACGAGGTGTGTGTAACGTATTTGTGTTAACGGATCAGTGGTGTTTCTTGCATTTTACGTAGATGACATCCTTCGCATTAGCAATAATGTTGAAGTGTTATCAGACGTAAAGACGTGGTTATCCGAGCAAGCTTCAAATAAAGGACTTAGGTGAAGCCGCTTACATCCTTGGGATCAAGGTTATTCGAGATCGCCGTAAAAAAAGGATGTTAAGCTTGTCACAAGTGTCCTACATTGACACTGTTATTGCTCGTTTTAGCATGCAAAAGCCAAGAGAGGTTTAGTACCTTTCATACATGGCATTTTTCTATCCAAGAATCGGTTGCCCGAAAACGCCCGAAGAGATAGAAAGTATGAGGCAAGTACCATATGCTTCATTGCCGGTAGCCTCATGTATGCGATGCTTTGTACAAGAGCAGATATCTCATATGCCGTAGGCATGGTCTCAAGATATCGCCTAACCTTGGAAAGGAATACTTGGATCGCGGTCAAGTATATTCTCAAGTACCTTAAACGGACTAGAGATTATAGGCTTGTTTACCGGTCGATAGTCTAGTGTCTTTGGGTTATACGAGAATCGGATTTCCGTGCCGACTAGTCGGACGAGAAGAAGTCTACCTCGGGTTATGTGTTTACCTTGGGAGGTGGAGCCGTTTCATGGAAGAGTGCAAAGCGAAATGCATTGCGGACTCAACCATGGAAGCAGAGTATGTGGGCGCTTCGTAAGCTTCGAAAGAGGCGGTTTGGCTCAAGAATTTCCTCCAAGATCTTTATATTGTTCGAAATTTGCCTAAGGCGATCACGATTCATTGTGATAATGCGGGTGCAGTGACAAATTCTAAGGAACCTAGATCTTACAAGGCGTCTAAACACATAGACAGGAAGTACCATATTATACGAGTATTCGTAAATCGAGGTGACCTGGTGATTGACAAAATTGGAACTGAAGTCAACCTAGCCAATCCTTTCACGAAGAGCTTACCACTCCCGCTTACGAGAAGCATGTTCGTGGCTTCGGGATGGTAGAGATGCCCCACTTAGGACTACGTAAACTTTTGTATAAGTGGGAGAAGATGTCGTGATAGATAGGATAGATAGCTAAGATATACCCGGGTACTAGTTTGTACCTAGATAGGCGAGATATAGACACATTGTATACTAAAAGTTTACTTTAGTATAAGTGGGAGAATTGTTGGGATTTTGTATACTGGAAGCACTTTTATGCTTGTATACAATGTGTTTTTGTCCTTACCACTGTTTTATTCTCCTATCTGATAAATATGTATATTTGCACATGTTATCCTTTATCTTGTATAATAGTTAGATTTGTGTGGTGTGTCGGGTATCACGTAAGACAACACAAATTGGTTGAACTAACAAGATATAAACAAGTTAACACACCGAGACAACTTAAGGATGAAGTTGTCGGTTTAAGCTGCAGTTTAGATAAGAAGTGGCTTGTCTTAGCTGCTTGTCTTTACTGGTACACTTAAGGTGGTGTATTGACGGATCACAGTGAGATGTGTTTTCCTAACTGACATTAGTGGAAAACCAAGATCTCGGTGACTTAGTTAGTCTTAAGCTTGGTAAGACTTCAGCTGAGTGCATTTGGCTATCTATCACTTTGACCTACTATGGTGAACGTCCAATGAGCGATCGGATCTACGTATCTTGGGTGTTAGTAGTCATTTGTGGCTCAGCCGGTTGTCTGTATCTTGCAGCCGTATCCCAGGAATGGGTTGATAATATCCCCTGAGGAACTCGAAAGGATTAGCACACTAAACCCGGCCGGTTGATTAAGTTCAGGTGTGTTAATAAGGTCGAGTGGTACTACTCAGGAATACAAGATGTTAATTAATTTAAGCAGTCAGTAAGCTTAATTAATTAACGGATATTTCTATCTTAAATACGGAGATCGATTAAGTCTAAAATACAAGCCCTTGCTCAAATTGGGATAAAGGGGTAAGTCAAAGCACGGATTCTCTAGTGGAATGAATCGTGTTAATTAATTAATTTTGCTCGGGTCGAGCATGGATAATTAATTAATTGGAGGCCCACTTTATTTCTTGTATTGGATCCCTGATCTGGCCCAATTAGTTGCCTAGTAATTTATTATCTCTCAGAATTCATTATTAATGGATTAATGTATTTTACATTATTTAATAATGTTATTTATCTGGAATTAATTGGTTGGGCCAATTAATTGATAAATATTAGTAGCCCAATAAATTAATTAATTATATTATGGGCTGATTTAATAGAAGCCCATTGGATTATAATTAAATTAATGGGCTACAAATATATTAATATTATATAGGTTTTTGAAGCCTATATATATTAGTATTCTGTTCAGAAACTCACACAATTGATTCATAAAAATCGAGAGTGGCGTGATTTTATAGAGAGAGAATAAATTTATTTTCTTCAGATCTCTGACCACCCAGAGGGAGAAAAAGGCCGGGACACAGATCAGAAGATCTGACGCAGGAGCAACAATCGGAGCCGCGACAACACACCAGGAGGAAGGTAGCCTTACTGTAAACCCTATTATTCCTTCATTTTATGCCATAGCCATCCTGCCTTGTCACTAGATTTTGTCTGTGCAAGCAAGTAAGCCTCAGGTTCTGCGGTTTTCCAGTTTGCAACATAGATATTCTTCCTCCGCAAACCTAATAACACTGTTTTCCCTGTAGATTTATCAACAACATCACAGAAACCAGCGTCAAAGATAACTCTATTCAGATTGTCACAGAATTGACTGACAGAAAGAAGATTATGTTGAAGTCCTTCAACATATGTTACTCTTGGAACTGAGGCAATCCCAATATTCAGTGTTCCATATCCCCTTGTATATCCTTTAGAGTTGTCACCAAACTCAATTCTGGGATCATCTTCTTGTACGTAGTTGGTCAGTAGGCTCTTCTAGTATGTCATATGTCTCGAGCAATAGCTGTTCACAATCTAAGGGTCCTTATGCACCTGCAAAACAGATACATTTTTAGGTACCATTTGGTTCAGTTGGGTCCTTACATGTTAGTGGGTGATTTCAGAACCCAGATCTGTCTAGGGACCTTAGAAGTCTGAGACTTCTTCTTCTGAACCTTGTCAGCCTTCTTCTCCACAGGACTTGGAGATACTGACTTTCTGACGGTTTTGGGTTCAGGAGCTTTCTTCTTCTGAGGCTTTGTGTTCCTCCTGTCCTTGGGCTCATAGTAGTACGAACCATACTGAGTTGGATGTTCATATAGCGGTTCACTGTACTGTTCTGCCCACCTGACATTCTTGGTTCCCCCTGAGTTTTTTCGTGGTGTCCTGGGGCTGGAACCTTTGGTCAGTTGCTTCTTGTTGCTCGGCTGAGGTGCAATCATCTTCTGTTTATTCTTCGCCTGAGGTGTTGAGTCAGTAGCTTGGACTTTCCCTCTGACGAACCTATCAGCCAGCATTTCTGAGCTTTTTGACGTTGAAGTGGAAGCTTCATGACTGTAGCCAAGTCCTTCTTTCATGGCCATTGGTCTTTGAGCTCTAAGCATGCTTTCCAACTTCTCCTTAGCTCCTAGGTACTGCTCAGTCATCAGTCCTCGCCAGACTTCATCACTTCTTCGAAGTGACTCATAATCCTTTTCAACTTCTGCGAGCTTCTGACTGAGTCGGGCTATATCAGTATCTATCTCAGAATTGTCCTTAGTCAGAACTAAAATCTGAGTTTTTTGAAGTTGAGACTTAGTCATAAGAGATTTAATCTCTTCCTTGAGTCTCACAACATGATTCTCGGAATCAGTAGAGACCTGACAATCAGAAGAAAGTCTCTGATTTTCAGCCTTTACCTGTTCAAGTTCCAAAATGGTTCTGCTGAACTCTCTGCTCAGCTGAATCTGCTCCTCTAGTAGATCATCATAGGCTTGGACCACATCTAGAGGTTCATCTGTGACCGAGCACGTGTCGTTTGTGCTATGTGAAGAGGAGGTTATATTAAGTTTAGAATTTACATCAGCCTCTTCTCCGGCCATCAGATAGTATTCTGTTGTTTCTTCAGGATCTGTCTCTCCGATCTCAACAACGACGAATGCAGCTTCGTCCTTAGAAGAATAAATGAATGTATCTTCCTCGATTGAGTCATCGAATATCTCTCCGGCTATGTAGGCCTGCCTCCTTCGGGCAAATTTTTCGCGCCTGGCCTGCCGTTCTGCTCTTTGAGCAGCTAAGAGTTCGGGATAGTCGTACTGATAATATTCCTTTTTCTTGCAGTTGTAACACACAGTCGATCTCCTGCTCTTTCCAGCTGAGTCATTTGATGGACTAGCAGCAGGCTCTGTGTTCCTGCAATCAGTAGTAGATTTATATTCTTCCCTTTTTCGATAATCTTTTTTACCTGAGGGAGAATCTCTGTTGTATTTCTTCAGCTTTCTGACTCTCTCCTTTTCTCTTTGATATTTGAGAGCCATCAGTGCTAGTTGGTCAGGGCCTGAAGTCTCAGAGGACTTTGCTTCTGTCGTGGCCACTGCCTTGCTAGAAGAAATGGGTTTGACTCCAGTTTTGCTGACTGTTGCTTTAAAAGCATGGTCAATCTGAGTGTCAGCTGGAGCACTTAAACATTGTTGGGGTAAGTTGTGCTCGAATTCCTCTGTTTTTAGTTCTGAAAAGATAACCACTTTGCTCAGGAGTTAGAGCATTAAGATCTGAGCGTCTTAAATAAGTAGCAAAAGGAAGCCACTTTAGTCGAGGTAGCGCTATCAGAATCTTTGTGTTCATCTCTTTATTGGTGAACGTCCTCCCCAGCCCGTTAATCACATTGATCTGGTTTGTGAATCTGACGCTTAGCTCGTCAATGGTCTTATTGGGCTCCATGGCAAAGGCATCGAACTTTTGTAGCTCTAACTCGAGCTTATTCTCTTTGATCTGCGGGGTTCCTTAACTCAGTATAGCCAGGGCGTCCCATAGTTCTTTTGCCGTCTTGCAGTCTTGCACCCTCCCGAGGTGTGAATCGCTGAGCGTAGTCAGGATAGCATTACGCGCAACTCGGTCGAGGTTGTGTAGCTTTTTCTCTTCAGGCCTGAAGGCAGATTTGTCTTTTGCGACCTTGGCACCAGTCTGTGCCCCTACACCTCCTGCAGCAGCAAATTGTACGTTGTCTATCATGGGAATGATGGGTCCTATTTCGAGGACATTCGTCATGCTGCCATGCAGCGATGTTAGGTACGCCTCCATTCTCACGCGCCATACCATATAGTTCTCTATCGAGAACACCCGTACCATCCTAATACCTGACATATCAGACATTATGGGTAAGAGTATAAGGATGTATGAAGAGATGCTTGTGTAGTGAAAAGCGTTTTCAAGATCTGTTTGAGAAGACCAGTAGTTACAGAACCGATGATCAGAAGAACACCGAGGCTCTGATACCAATTGTTGGTCCGGAGACGAGAGTCAGGTGTATGGGGGGGGGTGAATACACCTGAGTACTGCTCTTTTTCTCAAACCGAAGGACAACTGGGCTGTTTGGTGCGACTGATGAACAGTGCCAAGTAAGAACCTTCGATCGTGGGTCAGAAGTGTGAGTCAACTACTGAGCTCTCCTACTGACTTTTGTCAGTCGTTGAGACTCAGTGGAAAACCTTAGTGTAGAATAGTGTGGGGCCCGGAGATTCGTCTCAGTTTGAAAACGTGATTTCGCAAGTTAAAGTATTTTGGCAAGTGCGCTTTAAGAAATACGTTTTATGCAAGATATGATTTTGTAATCAGTTTGTATGCAATGCAATAAAACAGTAAATGACACAAGTAATTTTTAACGTGGTTCGGATACGCAAGATCCTACGTCCACGGTCCTGCTGAATAGGAGTTCTTGTTGATTTATCTGAGCAAGTCTCAGCAAGGAATCTGTGCACTGGACAGACCCTTCTAAGTTATAGTCCTTAGCGACTTTACAAATCAAACCGAGGTTTGAAGGGGAGGGGAATTTCTCCAACTAGAAGGAGTTCTTACAATAAGAACAATCTCTAAAAGTGAACTCCTTCGAATTTTTAAGCTATAGATGTGGCAATGAGCTTAGCTAGAGATGAGGGATCTAAAGAACTCTAGAGAGAAGAACTAATGATATTCTATTGGGCAAGTTCTTCGCTGGATTGATCTTGAATGCGCTAGAGTTGTTTGAAAGCTTGAGCGTTTTCCCTTGATATCCCGTACGTGGAGCTCGGATTTTCTTCTCTATTTATAGTCGTGAAACAGGCATATGTCCGTTGGAGACGACGATGCCACGTGTCACAAACTTCCAAAGAAAACGACCATAAATTCGAATTGTTGCAGCAGAGTTGTTGATACTGTACATGAGAGCAGCTTTAGTTGGTCAGAGCAGATATAGCGTTGACGGATTCTCATTGGTCGAGGTTTGTGGTAGGTGAGATTGTGTCAGACATCGGAGTTGACTCTCCCTAATCCTCGTATGGTCTTCTGCTGACTTTCGAAAAGACTTTAACAACTAGGTCGTTTCCTGTCGGATACAGTAGACTTGAAGCAGTCTCTGTCTTCTTCGTCTGAGTCGGGTTACAAGAGATATTATCTTGAGTATGGTCAGCTGATGACTGCGAAGGTACTGAGCTTGCATAGGGTTCTTCTGCTGATGTCTGTCAGCTGATAAGATGTCTTCTACTGAGGCGAAGATCAGCTGATGACTTAAGAATGCAAGCTCTTACACTAATGACGTGGGGTTCTGGAAAGTAACTTCGACAGAAGATCAGTCCAACGTTTTACCCCGTACAGGACATAGACAAAGCAAATCAAAAACAGTCTAGACCTATACATCAGCTATTCCTGACAAGACACTACACTACTGATATCAGCCGTGTTTTGGGATCTTCAATTTCATAGTACTACTACGATTTCCCCCAATATTATTTTAACCCACTAACTGCTGAGTATCTTCTACTGACTCATAACCCAACAAACACAAACTACCAAGACCGAAATAAACGTTGTAGTGAATAAAGCAAGTTGTATGTAGTTATGGTAGTAAATTGTATGTTTACCTGATCAAGGCACTCCATTCTTGCTTCTTGATAACAAATTATCTCACCTAGCAACTGTTCCACAAATTTGATGGGCTTGTTTTGCATTTGCTAAACACTACATAATAATGAATTCATTATTAAAATAAAGTTTGTGTGCATGAAGTTTTTGAATGATGTGCATAAACTGTATGGAAAATGTGCACAAAAAACAAACTGTGATGTTTGTGCTTGCAAAGAAACGCCTCTGTGTGGAAGTTGATTTCAAACCTTCCTTCCCATTCAACCATCGAGACCACAGATCCACCACTTTTGGCCTTACATGTCTTCCTGGTTTTAAACTTAGAAAGGTGTCTTTACATACCTTCACTTCAACACCATAATTGGCAACAATTTCATTCCTGCACAAATTGGCAACAATTTCATTCCTGCACAAATTTACTTAGTTTTAGCAGAATATGGGGTGTATCAGCAAAATGATACTTACGGTGTGCCCTTTTCGTAGAAATGATACATCCCTACCACTTTCTCACATCTTATCAACCTTTTTGTCAAGTCCACGCTCCTTTTCACATATGGTGACAAGAGAGTTGTTTTTTTCTTTTTGTTTGTTTGTTGATTTCGATGGGCACCAGCTCGAGAAGTTTCCTATTAAACAAATACCCATTATAGATGTTATACTTTTAATTACTCTTTTTATGTTAAATATTCTATGTACTTACTGGGATGTCCTCAATAATATCATCTTTTTTATTTCCTTCATACTCTACCTCCATGTCATCTGCACCCACACCCCTTTCAACATAATCCTCCTCATTTGCAGCAGTCTATAAAATGTGCGAATAAAAAATATTAAATGTGCAGATAAATTGTAATAAATGTGCAAGCATTATTCTGTACAATTACTTTCTGGTACTTACTGGGATGTCTTAATTAATATCACCTTCTTCAGCAACACTCTGAACCACCAAGTCTTCTGTACAAACACCCCCCTCCACTTGATCCACACCATGTTCTTCATTTGCACCAGTCTACAGGATGTGCATACAAAATTACATCAATATGCGTATAAAAACTATTAAATGTGCATGTAACAGAATAAGTTAGTCCAGATCAAAGCTCATGAGTGTGCATAATAAAGTGTTGGGATTTTGTATACTGGAAGCAGGTTTTATGCTTGTATACAATGTGTTTTTGTCCTTACCACTGTTTTATTCTCATATCTGATAAATATGTATATTTGCACATGTTATCCTTTATCTTGTATAAAAGTTAGATTTGTGTGGTGTGTCGGGTATCACAGAAGACAACACAAGTTGGTTGAACTGACAAGATATAAACAGTTATCACAGCTGAGACAACTTCAGGATAAGTTGTCGGTTTAAGCTGCAGTTTAGATAAGAAGTGGCTTGTCTTAGCTGCTTGTCTTTACTGGTACACTTAAGGTGGTGTATTGACGGATCACAGTGAGATGTGTTTTCCTAACTGACCTTAGTGGAAAACCAAGATCTCGGTGACTTAGCTGGTCTTAAGCTTGGTAAGACTTCAGCTGAGTGCATTTGGCTATCTATCACTTTGACCTACTATGGTGAACGTCATCGCGACCGGATCTACGTATCTTGGGTGTTAATAGTTATTTGTGGCTCAGGCTGGTTGTTCTGTATCTTGCATCCGTATCCTAGTAAAATGGGTTGATAATATCTCCTGAGGAACTCGAAAGGATTAGCACACTAAACCCGGCCGGTTGATTAAGTTCAGGTGTGTTAATAAGGTCGAGTGGTACTACTCAGGAATATAAGATGTTAATTAATTTAAGCTGTCAATGAGCTTAAATAATTAACGGATATTTCTATCTTAAATACGGAGATCGATTAAGTCTAAAATACAAGCCCTTGCTCAAATTGGGATAAAGGGGTAAGTCAACACGGATTCTCTAGTGGAATGAATCTGTGTTTATTAATTAATTTTGCTCTGGGCTGAGCATGGATAATTAATTAATTGGAGGCCCAACTTTATTTCTTGTATTGGATCCCTGATATGGCCCAATTAGTTGCCTAATAATTTATTATCTCTCAGAAATCATTATTAATGGATTAATGTATTTTTACATTATTTAATAATGTTATTTATCTGGAATTAATTGGCTGAGCCAATTAATTGATAAATATTAGTAGCCCATTGAAATATAATTAAATTAATGGGCTACAAATATATTAATATTATATTGGCTTTTGAAGCCTATATATATTAGTATTCTGTTCAGAACAGAATACACATACTCATAAAATTGGAGACGCTAACGTGAGTGATAGAGAGACAGTAATCTTAATTTTCTCCAGTTCTATGACCACCCAGAGGGAGAAAAAGGCCGGGACACAGATCAGAAGATCTGACACAAAAGCAATAATCAAAGCCGCGACAACACACGAAGGAGGAAGGTAGCGTTTTTAACCCTAATTATTCCTTCATAAAGGACTTACTATATTCCCTTCATTAACACCACCTTGGGAAGCTACATTGTCCACCACCACGTTTTCTGTAACAACACCCACTTCATTCTCAACCACCAAGTTTTCAGCTTCATTTGTCCCAGACTACATGTTGTGCGTATAAAAGAACATTAATGTGCATATAAAAACTATTAGTTCTGTTTATTAAATGAAGGAAATACCATAGCCGAAAAAGATAACAGAAATAACAGAACATATATTTACCTCATAAAATAATAGAACATGTATGATGAAAGAACAAATAGTGCATACATACCTCGAAATTGTCAATTAAATCATTATATAGATCATCATCACTGCCATTTATCCACTCTGTGTTTCCCTAATAACAGATTCATGTTAAAATCCTATGAATCATTTAAAAACTATATTTCCTAATCTTTCAAATATTTACCTCGGTATCTTTTTCTGCATTATGTTGACGATTTCCTTCTTCACCACAATTTGTATTGCCTGAAGTCCCAACCTAGATAAAATACATAGGCAAAATATTCATAAAGTATAGCATCAACAAAATCACCAATCCATTAAAGTTTGTGAATAAATTACCTCTTTATTCTTCGTTGTTGGTTGACTCATTTGTGATAGGCCAAGACTAAACGACGGCATATCCAACATGCTCTTTACTAATTCAGCTCTCTTGATACTTGCTTCCTCTATTACTGAGATTGCATTAATAAATGATTCGTTTGCCCACAACCTTTCATTTTTAAAATCATTCACATTCTCGGGCCTTTCTTCTGAACTTTCATCACTTTCAACATCACAACCAATAAGTCTGCTTGTTGCTTTGATTGCCCTCTGAAATCCAGGGACTGTACTACTCTCCAAAGCTATTGATGGTGAATCCAACTAAGGACCAAGGTGAAGCCGTTGATGCCGAGGGGGGAGAAGGAGACGATACCGACGACGACGAGGACGGCGAGTATTCCGAGGAGGGGGAGCACGGGAACGAACCCAACACCAACGGCGACACCAAGAAGGCGCCGGGAGAGGCCGGTGAAGAGAACAAAGAAGAAGACAACGACGACAATGACGGTGGAGCCAACAGGCACAACGACGACGACGATGATGAGAATGAAGACAGGGACGATCCGGATGTCGATGAGGACGAGGAGGAGGAAGAGGACGAAGATGAGGAGCTTCAGCCTCCGAAGAAGCGGAAGAAGTGAAGCAATGGCGTGCAAGTTTGATATAATTCAGTAGACTCCTAATCTATCTATTTTCACCGACTGGTTAAGTTGGGATAATTTTACTCTTTCTGCGTGGATTGGATTCATAATATTTGAGCCAGCAAGTAACTTTATTTTCATGGCTTTTATTATTAACTTCACTATTTATTGATACAAATACTATATTATAACCAACTATTTATTTACAGAACTAATAATATGTACAGATTAACCACATCACAATTATGTATATAAATATATTTTTTTGGAAATTTTAATCAACTTCTTCCATACCTAATAGACATCATGTATTTACACTAATCAATGCCAAGTCAGTTCAGAAGCTTTTTCTTAGTCCTGCATGCAGAATGAAAACAAATATCAGAGAGAGAGAGAGAGAGAGAGAGAGAGAGAGGGAGGGAGAGAGAGAGAGAGAAGATGAAGCTTACCAAATCATATCATTTCTTGGTGGCATCAATAAACATAGCTCTAGTCCAGTGCTCCACATCTTCAGTTTGAGAAGGAGGAGGAGGGAAAGTGGGATGTTCAACTAAATCCCATCCTTCAATGGAGTTTTCATTCTCTCTAGGATCAGAAAACTCATTGGCATAAAGGTAGCTGCCAGCAAAGCTAGGGGGATGATTGTCAAAACCATTTCTCTGCACGACATAAGATATCGAAAGTAAACGAATGGTAGATCGGAATTTTCATAATGTCGATTTGTAGTTGTGGAAGTTGAGAATTTACCATTGTAGGCTGTGTAAGTCCACTCTCCATCAAAGTGCTTGATGAAACAGCTCTGTCCACATTCCATATAGATGTGTTTTGTTGTTGGGAAGTCTTGGACCTGAAAAGTTAATATCGAATAGTAATTGGCTCAAGAGCTCGACTAATCACAACGAATTCCCATCTGGGACAAGTGGGATGTACATGAATTTGCAAGCATTAAGTGCATAAAGGAGAAAAGAATGAATGGAGGGTGGTGATGGAATCGATTGGTGAAATAGTATCTCTCCCCTCAAAAGCATGTTTTTTTTTTTACCGACACAAAGAAAATATTTTGTTGCGAATGAACAAGATATTGAGGAATGTCCATACGTAAAATCATAATTATTGATATGGGCGTGATACCTTGATGGTGCCATTCTTGAAGATAGAACGCTTCGGACTTCCTTTGAGGAAGATAGCGTGGACAGCAGTCTTGCAAATGCCTCGAAAGTGGAGGCGTCGGAGGGGACTTCCAAATACAAAGAGTTGTAGCAATATGCAGTTATGCATGCCACGCTTTTCTTGAGGAGTGATATGCCCTTCTGTAAGTCCTTGTGTAGTTCAATTGAGTGGGCGGAAGCAGAGGAATAGTTGAAACTGCCCGAGGAGTCCAAACGAGTCTTCCTCTCGGACTCCATTGAAGCTACGCCGAAATTACTTGAGCTTCTCTCGGACCATGAAGTTTCACCGCCAGTTGTGCAGAAGTTTTGGCGAGGAATGAAAAGTGGATATTCACTGTTGAACACACATTAAGTTTAGTAGAATAGTAGACATCTTGATCACCAAAACCAAAAAAAATTAAAAAAAAAAAATTCCGTATTCATTGTCCGAGAGTTTTGTAACAAAATCAAGGATTGCATATAAACGAAATGCCCATGATACAACTCTATCCCGTACATACCTTCTGGATGATGGACGAGCATCCCAATACGACTCCCGCTGCCATATCCGAGAAGAAGACCCCTGCAGACATCAAGAAATGAGAAAACCGCCTTTTTCGTAAAATACATAAGTAATGGAACTTCCGAAGACGAACCGGCCAATCAGGAAAAGAAAAAGCAACAAAATAACCAAAAAAGGAAAGCAAAGTAACAATCAAATAAATAAATAAAATTCCTAATTGGTTTATCCAAAGAAGACATACCGCAAAGCCAGAGTTCTGAAGAGCAGGAGCACACACAGCATGCACAACAAGACTTAGAAGTTGAACCATGTACCTGTTGTTTTCAGGCATTGAGCATGAAAAGTAAGTAAATCATGATACACCGAGAAGTACCGACGAACAAACTCAAATCATAGTACAGAGATCAGCAATATGTCGCAGCAGTTTTTGACTTAGTTTCATAAAAGTGGTTGGGGAAGTCAAGCTTAGAGGTGCAATTATGCGACCATATATATTATAAGCACAGAGGCTCGTGTGGCCCTAGGTAAACGGAGCAATAGAGTGCCATTTAATCACAAAGTGGAAAATAGGAGAACATTTTAGAAAATAAGTTTGCATGTAAAATGAACAAGGGGGCCTTTGATACTACGTCCAACTTTTGAAATAAATCCCTTTTGCACACTTTCAGGACCGACTATCAGATATAAGACCTGACCAACTAAAGGGGAAAGAAATAAGATCTCATATATCATTTATTATGTTTTGGCTAGCAAGATTAGTAAATGGATATGGATGGAAATATACCCTAATGAGGCACCAAGTTCATCCGATGGAACTGAGTGTGGGTCTAAGCCTCTTGGCAAGCGAGCACCGCAAATTGTATCGTATGGACCGCTATACCCATCTTTTCTCTCCCCATCCATATTCACCTACAGTTGATTGACAAATTGTGAAAACTGTTAAAGGGGCCACCTCGACCAAGAAAACTTGCAGTTTGTTGTTCGATAAAAAAATGCAGAGAATATATCAACAAGCATTCAGGTATCAACAATGACAACAAACAGAAGTGCTACAAAGAGAAGTACAAAGTGAACTTATCCATAAATTTTCTATGGGAAGTGATTGGGTAAGAATTGGCAAAATAGAACTGTATAAGAACAACCCACACACTTATAAGCCAAGTACTATACTATTTGAGCTAGCAGAAATCGAGAGTTGAAACATAAAAATGAAGAAATTTGCCAACCTTGAAAAGAAAAAAATGTCAAAACAAAAATTTTAGGATCTCATCATAAATTCAACATAGTTAGAGATCAGGAGTGCATCCCTGTCTAAGAAAATTTAGGAACTGACACGCAAATAAACGAAGTACACTGCAATATCAAGACATAAATGTGCATATTTAATTATCAAAGGAAAAGATTTCAGGAAGTACCCGACGCTGGGGGAATAATTTGCATATCTGCTTTATAATGACAGATTGTTTATGAAGGCATTCAGAGGTAATAGCCATCTGCAATTGGAACAACAACAAAAACAATAATGAGAGGTTTAAAACACAAACCGCCAATAGAAAAGAAAATGATAGAGCACATTTCGTACATGTCCCAAACTCTTTTTGCCGATAAGATCAGCATAATATTTCTCAATTTGTTCAGCATGATTCTTTTCCAACTGCAGTTTCATATCAAACAGATTAACTTCCTGAGTTAGTAGCATCTAGCAAGAAACCAAATAGTGACTTGAGGGGAGACCAATTGATAGAGACAAACTGAGCTACTAGATGTTTTTTTTTCCTTCATTAACAATATAATAAAAATAATTCTAGTTCTGTATAATACCAAATTCCTTGCCGACTCAAGCAATTTGTATTTGACTTTTAGATCATGATTCATCTTCTCAATCTTAGCCTTTCCTGAAAAGAATCAATTATTCATACAGTAACATAAACCAAATTCAAGTTGAAGTGCAATCAAAATGGTAAGCAATCAAAACTTAGAGCAGCAAACCTTGTGAAACCTGTTCTCTACGATGTCTGAGCTTATCCCTCAACCTTGCTAATTTCTCATCTTGAAGCACCCTCCAACCTTTTTGCTCATCAGCCTTACTCTAAAAAGGATAAAATAATATTAATATAATGATAAGAACAAGAAATTAAGAAGTTTAAGAGTATGAATAGATCGCAAAAAGATTTCCAAATTGTTACAACTAGGCAACTGTCTCCATAATGGAATAGCGCCGCGACTTTAGTTTTGACTATTTTCACGGGCATTAAATAACTCCATCACAAGTTCTGCAAACTCTAGTGTCTCTACTTCTATGGCATTACCCTTAACCCCCCCCCACAACACACACACCCACACCATCCCAAACTTCAATTAATAGGCAAACTATGATCATCTTATGATCTTACAATCACTCATAGTCTACAACGGCATACATTCTAGTTATATTTATATATCATCTATGTAATAAGTTACATCTCTTTTAATACTAATGTCCATGAAAATGATTAGTATCTGCTTATGGAAAATGTACAATAGCCCGGAAACGTCGTGGAGATATTGGAAGCTACACATATTAACTAGTCCTTCCTCGTTTAGCCCCATACTACAGTATCAAAACATTAACCACTCATATAATTTTTAGCCAGATTACAATAAAATGGAAAAACGAGTTTCAAAACTACACCACATATACCTCTGAAACCAGAACGTCAGTCAGTTTCGAGTACAGCGCATCTCTCCCACTCTTCATTAACCTCAAATTAGAATTGTACTCATTCAACCTAACCAAAACAAACAAACGCACCAAACATTTCTATAAATTCCATAAACGATTAATCTAATGCTAACTTCAAAATAACTCAAATTGCGAAAAATTACCTATAATTAACACAAACAGTACAAACTGAGGCGAGATTAGAGCTCTCGCAGAAGGCGCAACAGCTGGTTTTTCTCGTAGTAGCCGTTCCCATCATCCCAGGACGGAGAAATTAACAGCGAAAATTCCAGTTTATTGGGTCTTTTTGGCTGGAATTCTTCCTCCACGAGCTCAAAATCGATTCTATGGAACATAAATTAGGGTTACGGAGGTTGCTTGTGTACGTCTATGGCGAGGGTTTTGGATTTCCCGAGTGATTAAACCTGCGCCATCGTTTTTACGTACTTCCCTTTCTGAAACAACGTTTCTTAATTGCAATTTGGTCCTTCAGTTCTCTATTAATTCGATCTCGGCGCGACTTATTTTTGTGCATTTATTAATTCTGCAAATTATAAGAAAGAAGTGTTTTAATATTCTAACGAATATTTTTTTTTTTACTATAAGAAAAAAAAACGAGATTTGGCTCAGGTGTATTCCCCCTCCATACACCTAATATCTGGTATACTTCAGTGGAGCACTGTTTTATTGGGTGTTTTTCAACTTTTTTGAGGAATGTATATTGGAAAATACAACTATATCCTATAAACCGAGATATAATCAAGGACACACAAGTTATAATCAATTATTTGTGGCCAAATCTCATCAAGATCAAATGAAGTGATAGTCGTTGCCCATTGAGGAAGGCAAGCAAGCCCAAAAGAAAGTGTAGTAAATGTTAAAAGATCACCGACCAAGATTCTCGCAATTGCCCGTGGTTGGTGTTGGTGTAATTTCCATTTTCATTTCTTGTTATTTTCAAAATCTTTGAACTTATGCAATGCCTTACTGTATTATTAGGTACTTTTTTCGAATCTTCCAACTACTTTAATGATCTGTGTGTTTTTCTAGTAAATATAAATTTATAAAAATACTTAAATTAATATGGTAAATAAATTATAAACATTATATAATATTTTGTATAGTTTAGATTAATCATTAATGTTGAATCTTTATAATGCTTTGTGTGAATATAAATTTTCAATTGTTCACATGAAGCCATATTTCACTTTTTGATTCATTTTCAGCTTCAGTATGTGCAGAGAATCAGAAGGAAACTGGTTCATCTGAGATTAAATAATTGTTGTATTTTTTTTTTCTCTTCAACCTGTCATTGTGCACAAAATAAAAATTCAATCATCAGTTGGTGATTATAGCATTAAATCATCATCATCATCATCATCATGTGTATTCTTCCATCAGGACTGCATTTCTATTTGAAGAATTGAGTCATTCCTGTTTGAAGGATTTCAAAATTCAGATATTATGCAAGCATACAGAACGAATAAAAGATGCAAAACAAACCAGCCAAGAAAGATGAAATATCAGGAACTATCAAGTCAAGCAAAACCATGGCAATATGATCTTGAAAAACACTACTTAAAATCTGAAGAAGACAGTGTTGCTGGCAATGAAACACAGATAAAAATTCAGAAAACTAAGCGAACTAGACCATCATTAAACGAGATCCATGTCGGCGGTATCGATGAAGCTGGTAAGAACTTCCTTAGACTCCCTAAGCAGCTTGATACTTTCTTTTACTCTCTCCCGCTTGACAGCAAGGGTGTTCGGCTCTTCCAACATTTTGGCCATTTGACCCTTAACCGTCAATTCTTTGATAATTTCAACGGCCATCTCATCCACCAGATTTTTTATGGTAAAGTTCAAGTTCATAATCGCATGATCCACCACTCTTGTTACGGCAATTTCCCAGTACGGAGTCATCCTCGCCTTCAGATCATATGCTCCTTCGAGGACCGAAGCTTTCCGCTTGCGGAGATGATGTACGTCCACTTCTCCAAACTCGTTGAAATGCACTGTCATAGATTCAGAAGTGACTTCACTCACAAATTTAGTTTGCTCTGCCATTAGCTTAGTCCAAATAGAATTGACCGCTTGATTACAAGCGAAGCCCGTGCTCTTCTCCATCATGAGCATAATCCTAATCCAGTCATATGACTCATTCTTCCTCCTTTCTATCAGATCTCGTGCAGCTGTTTTTGTAGCAGGAATGAGCAGTGGATAGCGCTGCATATGTCTCACCAAGACAGAAGTGAATGCATCCTCGATGTATCGCCATATATCTTCCATATGATTGAAGGTTGTCGTAGATAGACTCTCCACCTTCCTTTCTAGCATGGCAATTTTCGGTATAAAACTCGTAATCCAAATTTGTTTAGTGTCCTCGATGGCCTTAACCTCATCAACTAAAAAATCTTTCCCCCAAACCCGTAGCTCAAGAGTTGACTTCAACTCCTCTGAGTACTTGGCAATCATTTCAGTGATTATAGTAGTGCAGTGCATACGATCCTCATCACGATATTCCTTAAAGTCTCCATGCACGAAGATCAACTTCAGAGAGTGATAGCAGACCGCCTAAACCACCATTGAAGACTTACTCGCGGCGGCAATCCAAGAAAGCAATGGTGGACGAGGTGGAAGATCCAGCTTATTACCGAAGAGTTGCCACATGAAGCATTGTATATAATATATATTTGTTTATAAAATAATGTGTCGATTAGGAATAGTATGGGTAGTTATTAGATTAAATAGTGAATAGTTGTAACCTTCCGCAATGGCCAACTGCCACATGCGATGATTATAAATAAGTAGGAAATAGATAAGATGGGGATTATCTTGTGATATTATAATAAAATATAGTTTTGTCCACTTACGGACTATTTCTCTTCAAACTGTTATTTGGTATTTAACAATTTGGTATCAGAGCGAATAACGATCCAAATGGTGAATACTCGCTCCACCCATCAAAATCCACCCCCTGAAACCACTACTCCCATTCCCCCATCTATAGTCGAACAACTTTCTGCACTAACGTCTAGAGTACAAATCCTAGACAGTTTAGCGGAAGACGTCGCTGCCCTAAAGGCTCAGCGCACGGAACATGGCAGTGAGGGACGTGGCAAGGAACATGGCAGTGAGGGACGTGGCAAGGACCCTGAAGACCAGGTTGGTTCCCACTCCAAAAATCAAGAAAATTGGGATGATAACGAGGAAGAGGTGCCACCATACACTAGCAGACACAACTTTCCGCTGCGACGCAACTCTGCCCGTATGGATTTCCCTAAATACGAAGGTGGTGATCCACGAGGATGGATTCTCAAGGCAGAAAAATATTTTCGTTACTTTAACGTTCCAAGTAATCAGAAAATCGAAATTGCTTCTATGGCGCTTGAAGGGGATGCTTTAGACTTATTCGCATGGATGGATGGGGAACATGTCATTCTTTGCTGGGAAGATTTAGTCAAAATTTTCCAAGAAAATTATAGCCCGGCAGAATATACGAACCCCGACGAACATCTTTGCCGTATTAGGCAAACAGGCACCGTACAAGAATTTCGCCAAGAATTCGCACGGCGAGTGTCTCGAGTCCGTGACTGGCCGAATCATTGTCTACTTGGAGTTTTCCTCAATGGATTAAAGGAAGATCTAAAAGCCGACGTCCGAATACACAAGCCACGAACGGTTTTCCAAGCCGTCAGTCTTGCTCTCGAATTTGAATCCAAGATAAACTGCAAAACACCATCAAAGTCTTATGGCCAGAACACACCCACAAATGGAGCACCACGGGACACTAGAAGTTCAAGTCAGTGGCGCAGCGCACGTTTGTCAAATCTTGCAAATCAGCAGGGAGCCCCTGCGACTTCAACCAGCGCCGCCTTTCCAAATCAAAGATCATGGGAGATTGAGCGTCAAAATCGATTAGCACGAGGGATGTGTGTCCGATGCAACGAGCGATATAGTCCAGGCCATCGGTGCAAAACCAACTCTTTTTCATTAATGGAGATCACAGAGGAAGGGGAACCTCCCCATGGGGCTGAAACAGAACAAGAGGATGAAAGAAGTGCGAGCCTGGACGACACAGAGAACCACTTAGCAGAAATATCTTTTCATGCTATACTCGGCAGATCTACTGGAACTACCATGAAATTACAAGGTACTATTAACGGGAAAACTGTTCTTATCCTCATAGACAGTGGCTCTACGCACAATTTCTTGGCAACCACTTTGGTTGAAGAACTGCATTTGGATACAAAATCAGTCCCAACTTTTGGAGTTGAAATTGGAAATGGGGATGTCATCCGCTGCAATACTATTTGCCCAGAAGTTACCCTACAATTGCCAGGATTGAAGATCACTCAAGATTATTACCCTTTTTCCATGCGAGGAGCATATGTCGTTTTGGGAATTAAATGGTTGGCATCCCTCAACACCGTGCAAGCAAATTGGAAAGAGATGTACATGGTGTTCTATGTCGATGGAAAGAAATATAAGCTGCAAGGATTCGGCCCTCAAGGAGGTAACCAAATTGCTCTCTAATCTTTATCTAAATCTGAGTTAATAAAAAATAGTGCGGGCGAGAACGAAGCATTGCAAGGATTAATGCAACAATACAGTAGCATATTTGAAGATGTATGCAAGTTACCTCCGTTCCGTAGCCATTCTCATGCCATTCATCTGCTACCGGGATCCACACCGCCTAATATTCGGCCATATCGGTACACGCCACAGCAAAAAACGGAGATCGAGAAGCAAGTACAAGAGTTGCTTACAAAAGGGTTTATCCGACCCAGTATCAGTCCATATGCTAGCCCTGTTCTGCTAGTACCAAAGAAGGATGGGTCAACTAGATTTTGCGTTGATTACCGCCGCCTGAATCAGCAGACGCTGCCCGATAAATACCCCATCCCGAATATCGACGATCTTTTGGATGAATTACAAGGAGCAAAAATTTTCTCGAAGGTGGATCTTAAATCTGGGTATTACCAGATTCGAATGCACCCCTCGGATGTGTTCAAAACGGCTTTTCGGACTCATGATGGCCATTACGAGTTCTTGGTCATGCCTTTTGGCCTCACAAATGCGCCATCCACTTTTCAAGCAGCAATGAACGACCTCCTTCGTCCCCATTTACGGCGTTTCATATTGGTATTTTTTGATGATATATTGATTTATAGTCAAAGTTTCACGGAGCACTTATATCATTTACAGCTCGTTTTCGATTTGTTAAGTACTAATCAGTTCTTTGCAAACAAGAATAAGTGCATGTTTGCACAGCAACAAATCTTGTATCTGGGACATATGGTATCATCCGCAGGTGTGGCAATGGAGGTAGATAAAGTTCAGTCTATAACTAATTGGCCGAAGCCTCAAAATATCAAGGAGCTTCGAGGATTTTTAGGCTTATCCGGGTACTATCGCCGCTTCGTTCAAAATTACGGTTTGATCGCACGACCACTCTTCGAGCTTACTAAGAAGAATGGATTCTTGTGGAATGACATAGCAGATGACGCTTTCCAGCGGCTTAAAGAGGCTCTAATCACTGCTCCTATTCTAAGGCTGCCGGATTATTCATTGCCTTTCACTGTTGAATGTGATGCATCAATGATAGGCGTTGGGGCAATTCTCTTGCAAGAAGGTCATCCTATCGCCTATTTTAGTAAGGGATTTTCTACAACAAATAAGATGCAGTCCACATATCACCGAGAATTATTAGCAATGGTGCTAGCCCTTCAACAATGGAAGCACTACCTATTGGGGCGACATTTCTTCGTACAAACTGATCATTGTAGCCTCAAGTTTCTTCTCGAGCAGCGGCGTGACTTCGGATCTCAACAAAGATTACTTATGAAATTATTACCATATGATTTTACTATTTTATATAAGAAGGGGAAAGACAACTTGGGGGCAGATGCTTTATCACGCCGACCTCAATTTGCGCAGTTTTTTGCACTATCCCTTCCAGTTCATATGGATTTTATGGATCTACATGGGGCTCTACTTCAAGATCAATAAACTCGCAATATTATCGAGGGAATGAAGGATAATCCATCTGCTTATCCACGCTTTAAATTCGTACAGAATCGACTTCTCTACTCTGATAAATTGGTGATTCCTAATGCACAAGGAATTCGAGAAAAGATCTTAGCCGAATGTCACGATTCTCCTACTGGTGGGCATGGAGGTTATCTTAAAACTCTAAAGAGAGTCACGTCTAGTTTCTATTGGCCTGGCCTCAAACAAGAAGTGAAGACTTACGTTCAAAATTGTCTCATTTGCCAAACCAACAAGTATGAGACTCTGGCACCAGCTGGTCTCCTTCAACCTTTACCCATTCCGGCTCGTATATGGGAAGATGTCTCTCTGGATTTTATAGTGGGTTTACCAAAATCCAAGGGATATGATACCGTGCTCGTAGTGGTCAACCGTCTAAGCAAGTATGCACACTTTATACCGCTTGCACATCCATTTTCTGCCAAAGGCGTGGCCGCTGCATTCTGTCAGGATATTGTCCGGCTACACGGGATGCCGCGCTCCATCGTTTCTGATCGAGATCCCATTTTTCTCAGCCACTTCTGGCAAGAAATGTTTCGTCTCAGTCGGACTCAGCTTCGCATGGGCACGGCATATCATCCTCAGTCGGATGGTCAAACCGAAGTCGTAAACCGGTGTTTGGAAGCTTATCTCCGTTGCTTTAGTCATGAAAATCCGAAAGATTGGTATAAGTTTTTGGCTTGGGCAGAATACTCTTTTAATACAGGGTATCATACTAGTACAGGAATGACGCCTTTCAAAATTGTATACGGGCGTGATCCACCAATACTACATCCTTATGTTATCGGCGAAAGCAACAACGCAGAGTTAGAAGAAAAATTGATCCTCCGAGATGAAATGATGAAACTCCTTCGAGATAATTTATTAAAAGCTCAAACGCGTATGAAGAACTATGCCGACAAGGTTGCATGGACACGGACACGGGACACGGTACGACACGGACACGGGACACGGGATACGGTATTTTTTGAAAAATTTAGGACACGACACGGGCGCTAATATAAATAATATTAAATTATTAATATATATATATATATATATATAAATGATTAAGTCAAACTTTTCAATATCAAACTCATTGTTCACATTATTAACTCAAAACACATAAGTCATAACTCATAATTTATAATCATAGCATAAAAATGTGAAATACTAAGATAAGTAGATAACAACAATAAACATTAGTCTTAAAAGTCATAATAATATAAATAAAAAGTAATTTTTCAAGTTTTATGAATCGGTGTAGAATGCTTCATCCAACAAATTATTTTTCACTTCCGGCTCATCAAAGGTGAGATTTGCAATCTCTAAAATCCCAACATCACTATTCAACTCAAAACTGTCAGTTTATTGATCTGTTAAGAGTCTAATTTTTTTTTTGCTGTGGTCGTGTCCGGGAAGAGTCGGACACTTAAGTGGTTGATCTTGTGTAGTTAGTATTCTCACTTCTGCGTAAGTGGTTGATCTTGTGTAGGTCTTGAGTTCGATTCCCATTAGGGACGATTTGTAATAAAAATTAAAAAAAAAATCAGAAATTTAAATTCCCGTGTCCGGGAAGAGTCGGACACTTCAATTCCCGTGTCCGAGAAGAGTCGGACACTTCAATTCCCGTGTCCGGGAAGTGTCCAAATTTTTTTTTTTTTTTAATTTGCTGGACACGTTTTTGCCGTGTCCGACACGTGTCGGGCGCGTGTCCGAGCGTGTCCGTATCCGACACGTGTCCGACACAGTACGGCGACATTTTTCGAAGTGTCCGTGCAACATTGTATGCCGACAACCATCGGCGAGAGCTCCAGTTCAATGTTGGTGATTTCGTATTCTTAAGAATCCAACCCTTCCGACAAAGGTCGTTGTCTCGGCGCCGTTATGAAAAACTTTCTCCTCGATTTTTCGGGCCTTACAAAATTCTTCGTTGTATCGGACCGGTGGCATATGAATTGGCTCTGCCACCGGAAGCAAAGATCCATAATGTTTTTCATGTTTCGTTATTACGCCCAGCTCGGGGACAATTCTCTACCGTTCCACCACCAGCCCTTCCGATCAACATTAATTGGGAAGTTGAGTTAGTTCCAGAAAAGATCATCTCCCATCGTTGGCAGAATTCTGGTGATTTAGAAATATTGCTGCAATGGAAGGGGAGACCTTTGGAAGAGGCTACGTGGGAGCAATTTGATTTAGTTCAGATTCAGTTTCCTAACTTTCTGCTTGGGGACAAGTCAGATTTTCAGGGGGGAGGCACTGATAGCAGACCACCTAAACCACCATTGAAGACTTACTCGCGGCGGCAATCCAAGAAAGCAATGGTGGACGAGGTGGAAGATCCAGCTTATTACCGAAGAGTTGCCACATGAAGCATTGTATATAATATATATTTGTTTATAAAATAATGTGTCGATTAGGAATAGTATGGGTAGTTATTAGATTAAATAGTGAATAGTTGTAACCTTCCGCAATGGCCAACTGCCATATGCGATGATTATAAATAAGTAGGAAATAGATAAGATGGGGATTATCTTGTGATATTATAATAAAATATAGTTTTGTCCACTTACGGACTATTTCTCTTCAAACTGTTATTTGGTATTTAACAGAGAGTTTTGAGCAGAAGTAAGACAGTTGAAGCATGCTGAAGTTCCTTCCTCAGTTGTACTCAGCTTCTTAGGCATTTTCTCCAATTCAACAAGGTCCAATGAGAGCTTGCCGTTGATCTTGAAGACAATTTCAGGCAGACGTTTAAGAATAGTAGTGGTCTGAATACTCACCAATCTCTGAGCCAAAACAGGGATTCCGACCATGGACTTATCAATTTTCGAAAGCAAATGATTATTCTTAAACAGCTTAACCTCTTCGACAGCAGCTGCCTCCATCGTCTCGCTCCCAATGCGATTCCTCACGCATACATAGCCCACCCCATTCTAACATCATTTCCAAGGACTTTCTCGCACAACCCCCTCAGGCGACATATCGGCTTTGGTAACCACGGTGAGAGTCCTCTCGCCCCTTCTTGTCGACTTTTTGAGACAACCGGATGGACCGACACGTCGCTAAATCAACACAGGCGATATAACGTTTAAGATGATATTCTCTTCGGGAGTAATATACTTCATTATAAGCTCGAGACCCTGCTCGACAATACTATCCGATCGGTTACGGATGGCGACTAGAGTGGCGCCGAGCGGATCAATCATAGTAAGATTAGGAATACCCTTCTTCTTAATGTTCAGAGTAATAGGATTGTTCGAAATATCATCACCTTCACCGGCGATCTTGTTAGTGCAGGCGGCGATTTCTTTAACCAACTTTGATTCATCCGTTGAGACAGTATTCCCGTCGAACTCGAGGGACAATTCTGGGGTAAGGCTTGAATGATTTTGCAGCCTCATAATGAGAGGCACTCTGGTGCAGATGCCAAGCCCACAGGGAAGGGCGATGCCGGCGAGGGACTCGAGCACGCTCGACTTGCCGGAGGACTGGTCACCGACAACCACGATGGTGGGGAGTTGGATCCCTTCTTGCATTACATTGAGGAGGCGCAACTGGTCCACCGCGTCGAGCAGCGGCCGGACGCGATCGTCGTACGAAGCAACAAGGGGAGCGCGAGACATTGTAACCGACTAATCTACCGCCGCGACGAATCGTGTATTTATTGAGAAGTGATGCATTATCTAGAAACTTCTAGAATACCGAAGAAACTACAAGATAATTCTAGAAGTGTCTATACTAGATAATCATGTAAGTACTAGAATAATCCTAAGAAGTATCTAGAAAAATATTAGATAGATATTTGTATGAGAATAATCTAGAATGTAGGAGAAAAAGAGAGGATCTAGAAAGATCCTCCCACACCTATAAATAGCTCATGAGAGCTACCATTTGTAATCAAGCCAAAACAAGCCAACACAAGCCAATACAATCTAAATACAATCTAAAGCCTCATAGATTTTGGAGAGAAGTGCTCCATCCCAAAATACCCTCTACACTAAAAGACCTTCCAACATTCTACCTACTAAAATACCCACTTCATTAAAAGATCCTTCCACATTCCAAACACTAAATAACCCTTCCATTTTCTAACAACCTCCCATTTTCTAACAAGTGGTATCAGAGCCTTGTTCGGTCATAAACGGGCGACATGGCATTATCAAGCTCATATCTTACAACTCCTGTATTCAATGGAGAAAACTACGACCACTGGAGTGTCCGGATAAGAACTTGCCTACAATCTCATGATCTTTGGGATGTAGTAGAAGAAGGGATCACTATGCCGGAAGAAGATAAAGATGATGACGCATCAACCTCTGAGGTAAGCAAGAAACTCAAGCAACTCAATGCTAAAGCGCTTTATCTTCTCCAACAATCCGTTAGCGACACTATTTTTCCAAGAATTATTAATGCTACTAGTGCAAAAGAAGCATGGGATATCCTTAAGGAGGAGTTTAAGGGTAATTCTAAAGTCCGAACTATAAAGTTACAAGGTCTAAGGAGGGAATTAGAAAATTTAAAAATGAAAAATTCAGAGGCTATAAAAGATTATTTCTCAAGAATTATGGAAATAGTAAATCAAATGAGATCTTATGGTGACAAGATCTCCGATGAAAGAATCATCCAGAAGGTTCTAATCAGCCTCACAGAGAAGTATGATCCCATAGTAGCCGCTATCGAAGAAACAAAAGATTTATCAGCATTGTCTACTGCGGAGTTGATGGGCTCTCTAGAAGCACACGAGCAAAGATTGAGCAGGCGACATGAAAACTCGCTTGAGAGTGCCTTCCAGTCAAAGCTCAATGTAAGAGGAAATAAGTCGAAATCCGGCGGACATCCGAAAGGAGAACGGAGCTCAAACATGGAGGAGAACAAAGGAAAATATCCACCATGTGGAACATGCAAGAAGACAAATCACTTGGAGAAGGACTGCTATCATCGAGGAAAGCCACAATGCCGACATTGCAAAAGGTTTGGCCACGTTGAAAAGTATTGCCGATTAAAGAAGAACCTGAGGCCAACTATTCTGAAGATCTAAAGGAGAAGGAACATATATTCTACGCATGTCATTCTGCAACAAAGGCTGACAAGGAAGAATAGTATATTGATAGTGGCTGCAGCAACCACATGACCTTCAACGATGATATTTTCTGCGATCTAGACACCTCTATCAAGAGAAAGGTCAAGATGGGAAACGGCAAGCTAGTGGAGACGAAAGGGAAAGGAACCATTGCCGTTGAAACTAAGAAAGATACGCGTTTTATTAAAGATGTTCTTCTCGTACCAAGTCTATCACAAAATCTGCTAAGTGTAGGCCAAATGATGGAAAATGGTTATGCTCTACACTTTGAAAATAAATCATGTCAAATATATGACAAGAAAAATAATCAAGAAATTGCGAGCATCAAGATGGGAAAAAATAGGAATTTTCCCATTTATTGGCGATACCCACAAAAGGCGATGGTGGCTCAGCTCGATGATACCAGCCTATGGCATCGAAGATTTGGACACTATAATCTCAATGCCTTAAGGTTACTCCATCAAAAGGAGATGATGAGAGATCTGCCGCTCATAAATGAAAAAGAAAGTGTTTGTGAAGGATGCATGTCCGGGAAGCAACATCGGCAACCATTTCCAAAAGAGAAAACATGGCGGGCTAAGGAGATTCTAGAGCTTGTCCACAAGGACGTATGTAGACCCATGCGGACGCCTTCACTCAGTAATAACAGGTACTTCATACTCTTCATTGATGACTACACAAGAATGACTTGGGTATATTTCTTCCGAGAAAAATCAGAAGTTTTTGGAATTTTCAAGAAGTTCAAGAACTTCGTAGAAAAACAAAGTAATCACAAAATTAAGAAGTTAAGAAGTGATCGAGGTACGGAGTACAACTCTAAAGAATTTGACAAGTTTTGTGAAGATGAAGGCGTAGAACACCAACTAACGGTGGCCTACACTCCACAACAAAATGGAGTGTCAGAAAGAAAGAATCGGACTGTGATGGAGATGGCGAGGTCCATTCTAGCTGAGAAAGGATTGCCAAAGCAATTCTGGGCGGAGGCCGTCTATACCTCAGTCTACTTACTAAACAGGTGTCCGACCAAAGCCGTCCTCAATAAGACGCCAATTGAAGCTTGGTCCGGTCAGAAGCCTTCAACTAAACATTTGAGGATCTTTGGAAGTATTTGTTACATCCATGTCCCCTCAGTAAAAAGACATAAGCTGGAGGACAAGACACAAAAGGGAATCTTCCTTGGATATAGCTCTAAATCAAAGGGCTATAGAATCTACAATCTCGAGACCAAGAAGCTCATCACAAGTCGAGACGTGGAGTTCGATGAGGAAGCTACTTGGAACTGGGAGACGGAAAACACACAAAAGAATACAGTAACAACACAACTCGAGGTGGCCACAGAACAAGAAGAAGAAGAGGCACACAATGAAGTGGACTCCCCACCAGAAAGTCCACCACTAAGGTACCGATCTTTACAAGATATATATGCAAATACTGATGTCTATGAAACATGCAACTTTTGTGCCCTAGAGCCACATAACTATGCAGAGGCATCAAAAAAGGTTGTCTGGATTAAAGCAATGGAGGAGGAGATAAAAATGATCGAGAAGAATAATACTTGGGAGTTAGTAGATCTTCCAAGTAACAAGGAAGTAATTGGAGTTAAATGGGTGTTCAAGACGAAGCTGAATCCTGATGGCACCATACAAAAGTATAAAGCAAGACTTGTAGCAAAGGGCTATGCTCAAGTGCCAGGAGTCGACTACACAGAAACGTTTGCTCCAGTTGCTCGAATGGACACAATTAGAGCACTTATAGCTCTTGCAGCTCAAAAGAAGTGGCGAATATTTCAACTAGATGTCAAGTCTACCTTTCTCAACGGAGAGCTAAAGGAGGAGGTATATGTAGAACCAGAAGGCTTCGTGAAAGAAGAAGGTAAAGTCCTCCATCTAAAGAAGGCACTATATGGGCTCAAGCAAGCACCACGATCTTGGTATAGCAAGATTGATGAATACTTCACGCGCCAAGGATTCAGGAGGAGCAAAAATGAGCCTACACTCTACATCAAATCCCAAGGTAATTCCGACATCTTAATCATCTCTCTTTACGTTGATGACTTAATAGTCACAGGAAATAATACAAAACTAATAGAAGACTTTAAGAGAGGCATGATGAACACCTTCGAGATGAGTGACTTGGGATTGATGCACTATTTTCTGGGAATGGAAATAAGCCAAGAAGAAAAGGGCATATTTCTATCACAGAAGAAGTATATTGAGGATATCTTGAAGAAATTCAAGATGGAGGATTGCAAGTCCGTCGGTATACCACTAATTCCAAATGAGAAGTTAAAGAAAGAAGACGGGACAAAACTTGTAGATGCTTCCAGTTATCGAAGTCTAATAGGAAGCCTACTTTATCTAACAGCGACAAGGCCAGACATTATTTACGCCACGAGCCTGCTTTCCAGATTCATGGAAAAGCCAAGTGAGATGCACTATGGAGCTGCAAAGAGACTTCTTAGATACCTGCAGGGAACAATTAACTTTGGAGTTTGGTACACACCAAGCTCATCTTTCAAACTTTGCGGATATACTGATAGTGATTGGGCAGGATCTAAGGATGACATGAAAAGCACCTCCGGTTATGCCTTCACACTCGGTTCATCCATCTTCTCATGGGGATCGAAGAAGCAAGACTCAGTTGCAATATCATCAGCAGAAGCTGAGTACGTAGCAGCATCCGGAACAGCATGCCAAGCTATATGGCTAAAGAGAATACTAGAAGACATGGGAGAAAATCAAGATGCGATAGAAATCTACTGCGATAACAAATCAGCTATCGCAATGGCCAAAAATCCAGTTCAGCATAATCGCACAAAGCATATTGATATCAAGTATCACTTTATCAGAGACGTCCAAGCTAAGGGGCATATCGAGATGAAGTATTGTCCGACAGAGGAACAACTAGCGGATATCTTCACCATGGCACTACCAAGAGATCGATTCCAATTTCTAAGAAGCAGGCTTGGAGTCATCGATAAATGCATCAAGGAGGAGTATTGAGAAGTGATGCATTATCTAGAAACTTCTAGAATACCGAAGAAACTACAAGATAATTCTAGAAGTGTCTATACTAGATAATCATGTAAGTACTAGAATAATCCTAAGAAGTATCTAGAAAAATATTAGATAGATATTTGTATGAGAATAATCTAGAATGTAGGAGAAAAAGAGAGGATCTAGAAAGATCCTCCAACACCTATAAATAGCTCATGAGAGCTACCATTTGTAATCAAGCCAAAACAAGCCAACACAAGCCAATACAATCTAAATACAATCTAAAGCCTCATAGATTTTGGAGAGAAGTGCTCCATCCCAAAATACTCTCTACACTAAAAGACCTTCCAACATTCTACCTACTAAAATACCCACTTCATTAAAAGATCCTTCCACATTCCAAACACTAAATAACCCTTCCATTTTCTAACAACCTCCCATTTTCTAACAGTATTAGAGAATAAAATATGTATTCCCCTTTTACAGCACCAAAACCCTAGGCAAAGTTATGAGTCGGTCTAATATTCGTTCACAGCAGTTTGCAAAGATAATGATAGTTAGGGCTCTCACCCCAATTAACCTGGGTTCGACTCCTAGAAGCGAAATTTGACCCTTTATTTTTTATTAATAATAATAATAACACTTTTCCATCCACATTAAATATAATATTCAAAGTGGTCCTATCTCCTAAACATCATAATTTCATCCTTCCTTGACGTTTTTTCTCAAATGCACGCACGTCTGTATTTCGATGTTGTTACATAGTTGATATTACGAGAGAGCTCATATCTGTAGAGAGAAAATATGAGACAAATGGGTGATAATTTTGAATATTTTGAAAAGATAGAAGATCAATGTAACTCAATTAAAAGGTGAAATGTTAATTTAAATATTATGTAAAGAACCAATGCGACTGTTTATTCAAATTAAATCTTCAAGAAATGCTAGGCCAATTTATATAATTGTTTCCTTTCTTTCTATTTAACATCCCATTCCTACACATAATTCAAAATGAAAAAAAAGAAAGAGAAGATTCCATAATTCTGTTAGAAGACAAATAATTGAAGAGGGTGCAAATGAATCATTGTTATCGACAAAATCAATGGATCATACACTAAAAGATAGACATGAGAAGATGTAATGAATCATCAACTATACTAGTTTGAACTTTGTCTTGAATAGGAGGAGATTTACTAATCCGACTGCTGCTTGTAAAGGAGTATAACTCACCAAGGCAAAACAAAAATATTAAAAAGCAAATGGTCTAGAAGAATGTTTAGATAACAATATAAGTAGCCGAAGTCATCCGCCTTATGATCTATAACAGAACAGCATATATGAGGACATCTAGATGGAGCACAAATCCAGGAATAACTCCAAGTGAAAAAGAAGAAGCAGCGTTAATAATCTCTCAACTTAATCAATGTTATGGATAATGTCATCAGATTGATCTCATAATATGGTCTCTAACTTTCTTTGCTTTAGAAAATTAATAACTTAAAATATTAGCTAGTTTCTATCAATTTATCCACAAGTGTTCCCATGCCATGGTGCCAAAAGAAATGCAAGATCATAATGTGAAAGTATGCATCGAACTAACAAGCAGAAACATAATGTTTTAGATAAGAAAGCAAACCAAAATGACTGCCGAAAAAAACTCACCTAGACCTCTGAGTCAACCATAGGAAGATGCAAGCCATGCAATTAAAGAAAGAGGATAGTGAAAGGAAGAGACAATTAATTACCTCTAATAATTGTTTTCAAGTCATAATCGAATTTTCACCAACCAAAAGCGTAATGCAAAAACTATTTGAAACAACCATTGATCATAGTATATCTATCTATATATATACAAATATACATATAGACAATAATCTATTATTTAAAAAGAATTCGTACCCATTACCATACTCTAAACTATCACTCATTACTATTACCATACCTGAATACACTACCAAGCAGGCCCTAAATCCTTTTTTTTTCCCCCGCTTGCCCTTGTCATGGAAATGAATACTGCTGAATATTACCAACAGGATTTTGTTGTTTGAACTTTCCGAAGACTGTAAGAGGAACTTTAGTAATCTTACTGATGCAAAAACAACATAACAAGTAGTTCCGCTCCTGGTTACAAAGAAGTGCAGAAGCAAGATATTTATCCTAATAAAGTCATTACCTTTTCAAATAACCGAGGTTGAAAATGATATGCGTCCTCACCAGGCACCTCAATAGTAACCCTATACGGAATATAAACAAAAGAGAAAGGGGGTTGATATGTAACAAATCATTTGATAAGGAACATAGTTAGCTGGTATGACCTTTGCAAATATTGTTACAACTACTTCCTCTGGTTTCTGATAGAATCTATGCCTGCAAAGCAAAGAAAACCAAAACTAAGAGATAAAATATTGAACATCAATGAACATAATAGGTTTTATTGTATTATTATCATGAGAAAATTAATTAGTAACAATAGCATAATAGGTTCTATTGATGCTATTGCATGCATACACACATAAGATATAAGGACATATTGATAACTAAACCAGAGAGAGATTAATACATTTGTGTGTGACAAGGTAAGAGTATGGTATAGCTTGTCAACTTAGAGATGAGTAGTGTTACAAGTCAATAAACTAAACAGCCAAAATAAGATATAACATCAAAGACAGCAAGTAGACCAACCCTAAAAAAATTGCATCTACTACCTCTCATTGCAGAGTATGCTCCTAATGTCTGATATAAGACGACTAGCTTAGTTTTGCACTTCCGGGAGTTAAATTTCATATTGCAAAGCCTTCTTTAGCCACCTAGTTATCAACCTTTTCAATAACCTTTTTCATCTAGCGGCACTTTTAGAAAATGCCGTTACATTTTAGCCGCGAGTTCTACTTTTCTTGTAGTGCATATTTGCAAAATGAACTTTGTCCTGTGAGAGAATCCTGGAGCTGAGAGTAGTCATTGCAATCTTCATTAAAAGTATGTTGTGAACTTCTCTAAGAAACAATTATACCCAAAAAACTTTAACTCAATAATATGCCATGGCTAAAAAAATATCCAAGCCCAACTCACTATCTTACTTCATCTGTACCATAAATAACTAATTAAATCGAATGAATGAATCAGTTAAATTTGCAGGATTTTGCAAGAGCAAAAAGTTCGAAACTTGATTTTCCAGATAAGAAAAACAGTAAAAGGTTGGGCATAAAAAACCAAGAAAAAACAATAACAAACCATAACCACCTGCATCGAGTTTACTGTCTACAACTTTCTCCAACAATGCTTCTCGAGCACATTCAGCTGACATGCGATAACCTGATGAATTTGCAAAACATGTACTAATTATAACAGAAAAGACACTACCACAAAAAGGACCTTTGTTACCAGTTGAAAGACATAGGCATTAGGCAGCTAGACTCAACTGGTGTAACTGACTGCTACCTTCATGATATATAAGGACAGAGATAAACAAGCACTTCTGAAAGACACATTTAGAAACAATGGCAACTGAGAAGTTACCTTCGCACTTGTAACACCTTCCCGTTGTTAAAGAAATGTATTACTGTCAGCTTAGCGAAGGAAGAGTAATGTACAGTACAAATCATTCAATTGCAAAGATCAATTAAGACAAACTAGACAAACCTGCAATTATAGTCATTGGATGAATTTTGCATTTTACCAGCTTCTCAGCCTCTCTCAACTGAAGTTGTACCATCACCAACTTCATCATCCTGAACTTTTGATATGTCTGAAAAATGAACTCAAGGGCTGCCGAGGTTTTACCTAAGAGTTTTGAGTTTCACTATTCACTATTGTCATTTTAGAAGACAGAATTGAGAAAAAAAGGATAAGGACAGACAGTAGAACCATACCACATAAATATATGAATACACTGTTTTTAAACTGCAATCTAAATTAGAGGGTAAACACAAAAGCTAAAACATACTAAGGTCGAGATGCTTTTGTTCAAATTAAACATAATACTAGGTAGACTGATATATCTACATAATTAATAAAATAACTTAGGCAAGATCATGTAACGCGTTGGCAACAATTTTCCTGGATTCCTTGAGCAATTTTATGGTGGAGATCCTTGGACTTCTGATCCTGCAACTCATTGTCTTGAGGACGCATCAACTTATAGGTGATCTCCAACTCCATCTCCTCGACCAGATTTTGAATGGTGAAATTCAAGTGGTGAACCAAGTTGTCTATCATTCTGCTTGTAACTATATCCCAGTATGACGTCATCCTCATCTTCAAATCATAAGCTCCTTCAAGCAATTTAGGTCTGTACTTCCACAGATGAACAATGTTGACCTCTCCAAACTTACTAATCAATGCAGATTCATAATTGGCATGGACTTTGTTTATAAACTCAACCTGCTCCGACATAAGATTAGTCAATGAAGCTGTGTATTGGGGATTACAAGTGTAGCACGTGTGCTTCTCCATCTCAATCAGCTTGCTTATCCAGTCAATTGACTGCCGCTTCTTCCTTGCAATAAGATCTCGTGCAGCTCTTCTAGTCCCCGGGATGAACTTCCCACAATGCTGCCCCAACACAGACATCACTTTCTCTTCAACATGGCGCCATATCTTCTCCACACACTCAAAGGGCTTTGCACTGATCTCATCAACCTTCTTTTCCAGCAAGCTACGGAATGCAACTATGTCCAGACCAAAATCTGAAATCTGGGTTGGCCTTCTTTCCTCCAAAAGTATAATCTCATCCTCCAGAAAGTAGTTGGAATCGGATTTTGTAAATGACAGCAGCATCTCATCTCTGTATGATTTGAGGAGATCAGTGACGAATTGTTCCCCAAAGAATATATTTTTTAAAGACTGCACAGCCAATTTAACACAGTCCAGGAATGCAACTGAATTCAGCTTCATGTTGTTCATTTCTTCAAGCTTATCGTTAATCTTGGGGAGAATATCAGGCAAACATTTAATAATGATGGTGTAATGGATCTCCATCAATCTTTCAGCCAAAACCGGAATCCCAACCATAGACTTGTCAATCTTGCAAAGAAATTTATTAGTCTCAAAGATACTAGCCTCTTCTGCCCTAGCTTCCTCTTGCGTCTCGTCTCCAATGCGATTCCTCACGCATACATAACCCAGCCCTATGTTAAGATCATCTGCAGTAACCTTCTCCAGCAGCTCCTCCGGTGAACTATCAGCGTTGGTGATAACAGCCAGAGTCCTCTGCCCCGTCTTGTCGACTTGCTTAGATATCCAGGTGGACTCACACGTGGAGAAATCAATGAATGCTGGTACAACATTCAAGATGATACTCTCATCAGGAGTAATATAGTCCAATATAATCTCAGAGATCCGCTCATAGATATTGTCTGGCTGGCCAGGTTCTGGAACTCGAATAACTCCGGGCAGATCTACCATGGTAAGATTCGGAACACCCTTCAACTTCACCGTCAGAGCCAAAGGGGTCTCGGAAATCCAATTCCCTTTTCCCGCGATCTTTTCAGTATATTTAATGATATCATTGGCTACATTTTCTTCATTGGTGGAGATAATTTTCCCGTCGAACTCGATCGACAGTTCCGGTTTAGGGTTTGTATGGTTCTCCAGCTTCATAATGAGGGGTACTCTGGTGCCCGTCGGGAGGCAGATGCCGGTGAGGGACCCGAGGACGCCGGACTTGCCGGAAGATTGGTCTCCAACAACCACGATGGTCGGGAGTGGGATGCTGATCTGAAGGTTGCGCAGCCTATCCACGGCGTCCACAAGCGGCCTCATCCTATGGTTGTAGGAATCAACGATGGGACCAACATAAGACGTCGTCGCTGATTCTTTTGAGATTTCCGGCCGATTCCTCTTCGACACGGGCTCTGCTTCAGTTGATGACGTTTCGCTTCTGTAACGTTTCATCATCTTCACGGAACAATTTATGCCAGAGGAGGGAGTGTTTCGTTGATACTTTGTTTAATGAAAAAAGTGAAAATCCAATACTTTTTCCCCCAAGTTAATCGCGCCAAAGCAACCAACACGATCAGCACAAACCAAAAACCACAAAACCTACAATAAACACAGATAATTCAAACTTTGATATGATCAGATCTGGTAAACTAGAACTTTCAAGATTCGATTGCCAGCAAAGCACATCAAAAGTAACAAAATTGAGCTCCTGCAACTTCAAGGTAACTTTATTTGGAGAATAAGAAAATAATGAGTGACCTGATCGGCGAAGCAGAATTACATAAATCAATGAAGGAGGACAGATCTCGCGTTTATCCTTTACACAGCTCAACTTTACCAAAGAGTAGAGAGAGAGAGAGAGACAGCGCCCTTTTGTTGTTGAAAAGAGCACGTGGAGAGAGAAAATTTAATGCAAGCGAGGGGAAGAGGCATCCCCGACAAATGGGCGGATCTACCATGGGCTGGGTAGGGCTCTAGCCCAATATGCCCATATTTTATTTATTTATTTTATATATTTTTTTAATTTTATAGTATAAACTTTATTTTATTTTTCGAAAATCACTTTTAATTTTAGGTAAATTTAAAAAAAAAAAATCAGTCTAAGGTAATTTTTTGAGTTGGATTCGACCGTGCCCGACATAGTCCGCTGCTTCGCAAATTGACTGTTAGAAAACTGAGGTCTAAGACGACTGCTCCTCTTTTGTTTTGAGAAGACTACTTCCTCCGTCCCGCTATTTGTGGCTCAATTGGTTTCGACACGGGAATTAAGAGAGTTCATGATAAAGTATGAGAGAGAAGATGAGTAAGATAATGAGAGAGTATGAAAGAAAGGATGATAAAGTAAGATAGAGAATATAATAAAGTAGGAGAGAGAAAATGATAAAGTAGAAGAGAGAATATGATAAAGTAGAAGATATGATAATAATTTTTTACCAAATTAGGAAAATTGCCACAAATAACGGGACACCTTTTTCGGGAAAGTGAACCACAAATAGCGGGATGGAGGGAGTATTAAATGAAAAGTTGGAAAACAGTATTTCATAATTAATGAAAATATTAATAAGTTTTGAAAGTTTATTTAAGCAATATCTTTTTTAAGAAATATAAAAGTTTATTTATCGAGAGACAACTCTATAAATTTTACATCTGAGTGAGAAAAAAATAATGAGTTTTTGCATTGTTTAATTACATAAATCAATATTTATGTGCATGTTTGAAATAAAAATAGATTATAAACAAGCTATAAACTCTGTTTTTACTATTGATTTGAAAGAACGTATAAGCAGTTTATTTGATTTTAGTTTTAAAAGACAAATTGAATTTTTTAGTCCCGCTATTTGTGGCTCAGTTGGATGTGTGGAATGATAAGAAAATAGTTACGCCTCTCTTCCTCTCTCAATTCTTCTTCCCTCTTCGTTCTCTCAATCTCTCATCTCTCTCGGTTCATTAATCCATTCCAGTTAGTCAGATACAATTAACATCGGCGGATCTAACAAATATCTCCAAAACTATAAATCTATTCTGGCAGGTGTTACAAAGCACTTATTGCTCAACACAATGCATTAATCTAAGAACCATTTCACAACATCAAGAAGAAACACAAATCAAAAAAATTGAACAGAAAATAAACCATACCAGATTAAATTATCCAATATATCACAAAAAGGAGTGGATTTTCTCTTGGAATGGGAGAGAAAAAGGAGTGACTGACCGATACCCAGATGCAAAATAAGAAGAAATGAAAAATCAATCGCTGATTCAATACGCTATATTGCAGAAAGATGAAGTCTTAACAGGTAAAAAGCGGTGAAATTCAACGTAAAATTTATGTGGGATTGAAGAAAGTGATAATATATTAATATACCCTATTTCACTTTTACAACTACAAAATTACTCAATTTTATAAAAACTATCCACTATATATCCAAATTTACTAAAATACCCCCATTTTTTCACTTCTCTCACTTAAAAAGTGTCAGGTCATGATCGGACGTGATCGGACCATGTCATGTGTCCGACCGATCGGACATGCCCGATCATGGCCTGACAGTGATCGGCCAGGCATGAAGGGGCATGATAGGGCATGACCGATCATGCCTTGTGATAGGGCATGACCGATCATGCCCTATGAATAGTGATCGGCCCTTGTCATAGAATAGTGATGAGCCCTTGGTCGGGCATGTCCGACCGGTCGGACCCTGATCGGGCCTCTGTTTATTGATCGGACCATCCCCATAGTAAGGATATTTTCGTCTTTTTGGGTATATAGTATAGTTAAATATAAAAATTGTGTATAAATGTGTTTCTCTTTTCCTAGATGGACATTTCATCGCCGGACTCTTGAAGAAATGTGAAGACTTTGAAGTTGAAAGTTGAAACCGTCTGCCGTTTCGAGTCTTCCTGACGGAGAGTGGAAAATTAGACCACCCACGGGATAAGCGGGAAGATCATTTTTTTTTTTTTTGCAAATCAGTCCTTCTCATTAAGGAGAATATCGAAATCAACCTGATTCTTTTCATCTAGTACTTCTCATTTTTTATTTCCTATTTGTATGATTTGTTTCTCGGAAAAAGGATATAATTAAACCTCAATAATATAATATTTGATAGCGTAATAATTTCGCTTTGATAATAATATTTTCTTCCGTTCATGGATTAATGAATTAAAATAATATTCAATTAAGTAATAACCTCATTAAATTAATATATTTTTCCGATTCCAATATTATTACTTTAAAGAGGTTTAATTGTAGTTTGTATAGTTTTCAATTATAGCTTGATAATCATTAGCCATAATCTAATTTTACGGAATTTTACTTGCATGATTCATCCCGAATTTTGTTTCTCGAAAATGGTAGCTTTTTCCGTGCTAGCCAAATTGTTGAAGAACTCTAACCTTTGGAATACAATTATGCATATGTTTAGATTTAGGAATGTTAGGACGTTCTTGGTGCAGTCATCTTACGAGCCCGTCAAATTAATTTAGTGGTAATACCCACCCGGGGCCAAAATGGAAAAAAAAAACACAAAGATAGCCTAAAACTTAAAAAAAACACAAAAGTAACCATTTTGTCTTTATCCGGCGGGGCCGATGGGAGGGCCGATGGATCCATCGGCCCTTTGTATTTTTTTATTGTTTTTTTCAGTAAGGGCCAATGGCCTTCCCTCCTTCATTTTTTTTTGTTTTTTTTCCTTTCTTCTTTGAGGGCCATCGGACCTCCTTCATTTTTTATTATTTTTTTTTCTTTTCTACTGAGACCCTTACTGATTATTTTTTTCTTAGTAATTTTTTTTTAAAAAATTTGAATATATATGAGGGCCCTCCTTCTTAGTAATTTTTTTTTTAAATTTGTATACATATGAGGGTCGATGCCCTCAAAGAAGAAAAAAAAATAATGAAAAAAAAAAGAAGTACTAATTTGTATACATATGAGGGCCGATCCCATTTAAAGTGATATATCTCAAATAAATTACTATGAGGGCCATCGGCTCTCACAGGGCCGATGCCCTTTCAATTTTTATTTTTTATTTTTTATTTTTTATTGGAGGGCCTATGGATTTCATCGGCCCTCCATCGGCCCTGCGCCGTATAAGGACAAAATGGCTACATTTGTGTTTTTTTTTAGTGATGGGCTATATATGTGTGTGTATATTCACTGTGTGGCTACAGTTAAAAATGCCCCATTAATTTACACACAAAATGCAACTTTTCCGAAAAGTTTTGAATCATCAACCGTAGAATGGAGTTAGTAGTATTTACTCTTAAGAAATTAGAAATAATTATACATGACTTTAATTTCATCCTAATTTGAAACTTGTAAGACAAAGTAATCCTTTTATTCCTTAATTAGTTTAGTGAAGGCGTTCGGACATTATTAAATTTTCTTTGTACTTAAAAAAAAGAAAAAAAGGACAAAATTTGGAGAGTTTGATGAAGTTTCCAAGTGTGAATAGGAATGAGATTACCGTGAATAATTTGCGTCCATATCCGATATTGCCGTCTTGTTTGGGTTGATGTAAATTGTAGAATGATTAATTACTGTTTCTTCATGCCCGTATAATTTATTTATTAAGGTGGTGTTTGGAACAGCTTTCAACTACAGTTTATAGCTTTTACCTATAACTGGAGTATTTGAAACACCCTACTTTCACCATAAATTTCTCTATTAAATATAGTTAAGATAGAAAAGTTGCTTAAGCTGCTATGAACCAGCTTTCAGCTGCAGCTTACAGCTTATCTAAGTTATTGGACTATTTTATCCTTTAAATATTTCTATAATTTTCAAAAAAATTATTAATTTTTTAAATTAATATTTTTCTTACTTACACAATTAATTATAATTATATTTTAATATATTAGTTAGTGATTTGATAAAAAATATTTTTTATTTATTATTTATAAATTATGCAAGTTTAAAGAAATAATTATTATTAAAATTAAATATAGATTAATTAAGATAGTGGGTTCTGAAAATTTTAAATTTTAAATTAATATTTTTTCTATTTTCATTTAATAATTATTATTTCTTCGCTCGTAATTACTAAAATTATATAAAAATATTAGTATTATGACTTTAAGCAAATAAATAATATTTAAAATATAATAGTATGATATTGTTTACGTTAATATGGTATATTTTAAATTATAATTATTTAATAACATTGATGGTAAAATGATATTTTATTTAAAAATTTAAAATAAGCTACTGATATTAGCAGTTTTTCAAACATTATTTTCTCCAGTTTCAGCAGTTTGCAGTACTTATTTTCCAAACACTTACAAATTCTCAAATCAACAGCTTTCAGCACTTATCAATAAGCTTCAGCTACTCTAAACACCCACTAAGAGAGGTTGAATCTTAGATCTATTACTCTCGAACGATATTTTTCTAAACAAAATTTATAACATTATTTAATCTACAAAATTGCAATCACTAATTAAAAAAAAAACAAAGGTCAATATTTGTTCAAGCAGTATTAGGCTGACTAGACGCAGTTAAACAAAGATAATGCAATCGAACAACTTAATATAATACTCCAAAAAATGGTAGATTTTATTTTAGGCCCCGTTTGGTTGGGGTGAAGGATGGAATGAGGAATCAAATGGAATGAATCATTCCATTCTTGATGTTTGGTTCGTTAAATTTCGTAAAGGAATGAAATCGAAAACCCCTCATCATCCCCTCTTGGGGACTTTCCTCAAACCCCTCAAAATTAAGGGGTTGAGATTTTCATTCCCCTCACTCTCTCCTCACTCCCTTTACTTCTTTTTCCCACAAAATTTCTTCCCCCAAAAATTTCTTCCCCCAAAATTTTATCACCGTGCCCGCTCGCCCGCCGCCGCGCCCGTCTCGCCGCCTCGCCGCCTGTTGCAAAACTGAAGAACAGATTGCTGAAGAAGAAGATTGAAGTACTGAAGTCTCTCTCTTGAAGATGTTTCAGATGGCTCAAGTTATGGAGTTCTGTAGCCGTTGGATCATGCTATGTTCTTGATCAACGGTTTTTTTCTTATAAAATCGCATTTCCTTTGTATTACGTTTTTCTTATGTATAAGCCTCTCAACTAGGGATGGCAATGGACCGGATCCTCCTCGGTCCATATCCAGATCCGAAATTTTTTACTTTGGTCCAAATCCGATCCAGATCCATTGGATCTCAAAAAATGAGATTCAGACCCAGATCCATTGGATCCACAGGGTCTCGGGTCTAGATCCGGATCCATAAGTTTTTTTAGCTAAAATTAAAAAAATTCTAAATCAATTAAAATTTAACTAAGTTAATTAGTTCTATGATAACACGATAATCTATAAGAGCATTACTATCATTAAAAAAAATCAAACTACTCATGATATTATAAAAATATTACAATCATCTATAAAACTATGATCTTCTCTCTAAAAAACTTTCAAATTCGTGGACAGTGGGTACTCAATCTCCTCCCTCTTTTCTATTCATTAGATTACTAGTTAAATATTCCAAGCTCAACAAATAATGTAATGTGATATTTTAAGTAGAAATTATATAAATATAATATTTTAGATATGATAATAAAATAATTTTTTAGTTATAAAAATTAGCGGATTTGGACCGGATCCGGATCTCAGATCGTAAAGTTCAGATCCAGATCCGTAATTTCTAAAATTAGTCTAGATCCGATCCAAATCTAATGGGTCCAATTTTTTAATATCCAGATCCAGAAAAATGGATCTGGATCCACGGATCTGGACCGGGTCCAAGATCCATTGCCATCTCTACTCTCAACTTCTATTTATAGTCATATTGGTTGTACTGTTGAACTAGAGGTGCAGAAATAATAAAAGTTTGTTCTCTCATATCTCTCCCCTCAGATCTAGATCTAGATTTGAAATCTATTTCTTATTCTTCGTTTTTGAACACCACCGCGCCCGTCTCGCTGCCGCGCGCTCGCGCCCGCCGCTCGCGCCCACGATTTCCATATTGTTGTTGTTATGTATTGCTTGCGCCCGCCGCGCCCGCGATTTCCATATTTTAGCAATTCTTACTGAACAATTTCATATTGTTGTTGTTATGTATTGCTTGCTTGCTTGTAGTTGTATCTTCTGAACAAAATTGCTTGCTTGATGTCCGTCTTTCCATTGCTAAGGTGTTTTTGATGGAATTTTGCTTCGGTGGAATTTTGATGTTATTTTGATGTAATTCTACCCAACTTGCTGTTGTTTTGATGGAATTTTGCTCCGGTGGTAAGTCTTTCGATCTATTTTAATAGAATTTTGCTTTGGAATTTTGCTGTTTCAATTTTGCTCTGGTTCACTTTGATGGAAATTTTGCTCTGGTTCATGAATTACTTTCTTTTCGTGCGAACCACTGTGGAAATATTGTTGTTTGCTGGGCTCTGATTCATATTGTTGATGAAATTGGGATAAATAGTCAATACATTAGAAATGTTGTTTGCGGAGCTCTGGTTCATATTGTTGATGACATTGGGATAAATAGGTTCATTCCTTACGTTAAATCAAACAGGGAATGGAATCAAGTTCATTCTTTCACCAAACCAAACAAGTTTTTCAGGAATCATTCCTTTCATCTTTCATTCCATTCCCCTTATTTGATTACTAATTTCAATTTCATTCCTTTCTGTCAACCAAACGGGACCTTAATGAGTTGAACATGCACCAAATTAATGGATTTAATATCAAGAAATCAATTTGATGATAGGCCCATTTAATGAATCTCTCAATTGGTCAACATTCAAGTCTGCTAAGCCTTTCTAATTGACCATTTCTCGGACAAATTTGAATTGTCCAAGGTTGTCTTGGTCCAACATTAAATACTATTTGGTTATTTGGTAATACAGTTAAATCTCGATAAAGTAATAATCTTGAAATTAAAAAAAATATTCATTTAATTAGATTATTACTTTATCGAATATTATTTTAGTGTATTAATCTATATCGGATCGGAAGAAATTATATCTTAGCGAGATTATTACTTTATTGATGTTTAACTGTTGATATTAAATTACAGTAAAAAAAAAAAGATATTAAGTAGTACTATTCAGTTACTGAAAAGAGTATATCGAATTAAATTAAAGGACGAATCCACAATTAATAATTCGAAATAAACTCTAAAATTTCGAATATGATAGGAGCGAAATTTGGAATTCGAGGGTCGGGATGCAACGTTGACTCAAACAACCACTCCCTCTCACCAAATAGGGCAAAGTCAAGAAACCTAATCCATCTGGCACGTCTACTAGGAACTTAATTGAGGCAATTTCTTAAATACCCATTTCTTAAATCGAAAAGGCAAATTTACCCATTCCTTATAATTCATACATAAAATACCCAACTTTACTTAAATATCCCCACTTTTCAGACATGTCAGTCTGCAAAACCGTTATTTTGCTTCGTTTCGTGCGCAAATGAGTAACACTGAATCCCGCTCACGAACTGACAGAATTCCGCTCGTGTACGTAGAATCCCGCTCGGCCACGTGGATTCCCGCTCGGCCACATGGCAAGTCGAGCCGATCCCGCTCGGCCACGTGGCAAATCCCGCTCGAGGAGAAGAAACCCGCCCGTGGAGAAATCCCGCTCGGCCACGTGGCAAATCCCGCTCGGAGAGCGGGATTTAAGGTACACGAGCGGGATTTAAGGTACACGAGCGGGATTCATTGTCTGCTCTACGCGGACGAGCGAGATCCAGTCACGCTAGCGGGATCCCGCTCGCGTGGAGCGGAATCCCGCTCGTGATTTTATCTATTAATACCGTGATTGAAGTTCAAAATCGAACACACTCACTCCTCTTTCTTTTGATTTTCGTTTCATAAACAAAAAAAATGGATAGTTGGTATAATGTTATTGTTCATTTTAACGGGCAATTTAACAATTTGTCCGAGTATATCGGAGGTGAGGTTAGAGTTGTCTGCATTCCCGGGAACAATATTTGTATCCCAATTTTAAGACAGTTTATTCAATACAATCTTAATCCCTTTTCACTTTCGTCAAATTATGAAATTTATTACACATACGTTTCTCGTCATGGTCTCAAGCTTAGGTCCATTCTCGCGACCGATATGGACCTAATTCGTCTTTGTACTACACAAATCGAGCCGACTTTATTTCTCGAGCACTCAAATGCTCAACCTTATCATACACCCGATGTTGTTGAACAATTTGGTTCAAGGTTCAATTTTGAAGATCAAGCGGGTGGTAGCAATCGGTCGAGAATTTTCGCGAACAAGAAACCTTTTTTGCGAAGAGGATACCCATGTTCTATCCGACAGGTGATGAAGAAAATATTTTTGGATACTTCATCCGAAGAAGAAAACGATGAGGTCCAAGGTGCATTAAATCAATGTACTTTTGGCGACTTTGCGGCATGGATCCGACGTGAAGGTGGTGTGAATCAACTGATATCTATGCTCATGCCAGACAACCGTGCCCTTCCAACCAACGAAATAATATATGGTGGCACCGAAGAAGTAAATGACGGTTTACTTCCTCTCGTTCCTCTCGATGCATCGGATTCACCTATGGTTCGAGATCCGGATCATGTTGTGGACTATCCACTCCGTGAAGGTGCGACATTCCGGGAGAAGGCGGATTTGTTTGCTTCTTTGTTGCACTTCGACACATGGAACAAGGTCTCGATTTTAGGGTGGGTCGTTCGACGGTGGTCGGGTTGAGTATAAATGCGAGACGGAGTCGTGATCGCCCATTTTTTCTACGGGCGTCGTTTCGCGAGAGATGTGTTGTGGGTTGTAAACGCTTGCATGCCGAACACACATGTAATCGAGATTTTTCACAAACGGTCCAAGAAGGATTCGTGCAAAGGCGCTAGCGCTTATGTTGCTCGACGAATGCGCCGTCAAAAAATCGTCCTAAAACCGAAAGAAATTATGGCATCTATCCGAGTGAATTCGGCATTCAAGCAAGCTATAGTGTTGCTCTACGAGCCCGTAATTGTCTTTGTGGCGATGATTTATGGCGGGCACTCGATTCGTTCAAGATGCTTCCCAGCTTACCTCTACGTACTAAAAACAACGAATCCAGGTACAATAACTGATCTGGAAGTCGATTTAGAAGGTCGTTTCCAACAATTATTCATTGCTTTTAATGTTTCTCGTGCCCCGTGGGTATTTAACCTCCGAGATCTGATTGTGGTCGATGCGACTCACTTGAAAGGAAAGAATAAATGAGTGTTATTTGTGGCTGCTACGATAGACGGCAACGACCAGATACTTCCACTAGCCTTTGGTGTGGGTCTAATTGAGAACGATTACTCTTGGACGTGGTTCATGTCCCGACTCAGAGAAGCATTTACGATGCCAACCAATTTAATAATCATATCCGATCAACATCGAAGTATAGCTAACGCGGTAGAGGTTGTTTATCCGGAAGCAGCTCATGGCACTTGTTACTATCATCTTCAGAATAAGCTTACACGATATGGTCAGACGCTTATCAAGATGTATCATGATGCTGCCTATGCTTATACGATGTATGATTTCGATCGTGCGATGGAAGGAATTCGTCAAGCCTATCCTGAGGCATACGAGAAGTTAATGGATATCGGACCGGAAAAGTGGTCTAGATCGAAGTCTCCCGTTCGCCGGTACAGTCAGCTCACCTCAAACATAGCTGAATCCATTAACTCGAGACTGCTCACAGCACGACGTCTGCCGATATGCTCTATGATCGAGGCAATAGGTCACATGGTTGAACAGTGGTGTGACCAACGTCGAGCAAAAACCATGGCACGAGATAATCCGCTTACAATTGCTGCAGAGCTAAAGTTAGCTCCGTCGGAGGACCGTTCACATCGTTTCACTGTTGTGTCAGTGAACGGAGACAAATTCAAGGTTCATGACGGAACGTATCAATGGAGAGTTCAAATCAGCAGAAACGCTTGTGAATGTCGTGAGTGGCAACTCGATGAGATCCCGTGTTCGCATGCTTGTGCGGCTATCAGGTATAATTGTTTTTCCGTCTATAGGGTTGTTCCGGACTTGTGTATTAACAAAATTTTTATCTATAGGGTTGCCGGACTAAATCTACCGATTCGGCCGAGCGGGATTTGCTCGGCCGAACGATTTGAGAGGTAAATAATTTTTTTTTATAAATTTTGTTTTTTTAATATTATAAATCATATTAAAAAACTATAATTAAAAAAAAATTAGTTCGGCCAAGACAAATCCCGCTCGGCCGAACCGGAATCCCGCTCACGAGCAGGAGTCCGGTTCGGCCGAGCGGGATTTGCCCGGATAAATTTTGATTTTTTTAATAATTTATCTTCTCGAGGCAGATTTTCGAGGCAAATCTCGCTTGTCTTAACGATTCGAAAATATTTTGTTTAACGAGGCAATTTTTTCCATTTAACGAAATATATAAAGCAAATATTTGAATTAAATACAAATATATAAATAAAATAGCTTAATTGAAATACAAATATATAAATACGGATATTGTCATCATAGACCCGGCTTCGTATAGCACATGTCAAAGATCTTATGAGCCATCAGTCGACGATACACAGCTACATTGTCTGGCTCGTTGCCCCACTTGATTGTCGGGTAAGTGGCAATGAATCTCTCGACTACCATGCATGCCATCGGTCCACAGCTCTTATCATCTGTTTGCACCAACTGCAGCTCATGAGGCATAATCTGCACAATGGGCGCCCGCGCTCCAGGATCCTGATATCCAAACTCATTATTGTTCCAGTAATTGTCGTACGATAAAAATGGACCAATCAGCTTCCATAGAGGCCTCAACTGCCGAATTCTACGTGCTCGGCCATGCTCATCAGCTTTGTGCGCAAGTGAATCATACACTTCAATCTTCCAATGGCCAAGGTCAATCCGAACAGTGACCCAGTGATCAAAGCAGAGACATGGCAATAACAGCTTCAAAAAAATAGAATTAATTACCATATGAATAATTTATAATATAAATAAATGACTAAACTAAATACTTACGTATTTGGCACTATACCACTTTTGCGCATTTTCCGTCAAATTTTTACCAAGAATGTACTCCATTATACTTTCTATCGGCTTCCAGAAATATGAATAGTTGATGGAGTCCTCGTCGTGCACATCAAATTTCGGATCCGGAATTTATTTATTCCATTCGGCGCAAAGAATGTTCTCATTAAATAAATGAAAAAAATCGTAATTATTTAATAAGCATAATACAATTATTTAATAAGCATAATATAATTACTTACGAAGAAAAGCGAATCGACTATCACGGTGTGATGATAGTGGGGAGTAGCCAACACATCAACACCCCCGAAGCTCTTCATCTTCCTCAGTGCTGCCATGTGTAAATCCATGGTTTGTTGATCCATCTCCTTATTTGGATTCTCGAGGTCGCTGAATAAGTCGGGGGGGATAGGATAGTTCGCAGCAATCGTAAAGCACCATAGTCCAGATAAACGATGCTGCCGATAATTTTCAGCTAATATGGGAGCGGTCATCGATGGAGCACCAAAAGGGTTATTTCGGGGTAAGGTCAAAACCTAAAATTATATGATATTTATTAAAAAATGTTATAATTATTAAAGTAAACTAAAGAAAAATAAAATATTATACGGTACCTGATACACTGTATCAACAGAAAAATCATCCAACCAATTATGGTCCTCCTCCAAGGTTGGCTCGACCCGTATCGGGTTCGCAGACGATGCACCAATCTCGGGGCGGTGTGCTGAAGGCTGCTCCTGAATAGGAGGATAATACTGACGCCAATTTCCCCCGTCGAAAGGAAGTAGGTGCATTGGCTGTGCACCGTAGGACCAGCTCTGACGAGGCGGACAATCTCCGTAAACAGGGTCGACATAGTCAAACATGCTCCTCACCGACTCCGGAGCATAAACTCCACGCTCGTATACGCTGTGTCAATCCTGCATCGGTGGAATCACCGGCTGCTCCGCCTCATTATCCAGATCCATAACCTCGGGCCGGTACACCGTGGCGTGTAGCTCCTCCTCAATCACGGGGCGGTACACCGATGTGGCTCTCTCCTCCTCAACCCCGGGAGAGTGATCTCCCATATCCTCATCTCGGTCACGACGGTGTCTCATTGACACCGATTCACTCCTAACAAGACCGTGTGGTGTACGGTTACCACCCGCGTGAGAGGACGTAGTACCCAATCCTCGGCTCTTAGATCGACCAAACACCGACCTAAATAGTGTCTTCACATCGTGAACTATTTCCTCGTCGCAAGTTCCGGTCTTCTTGCCGTTCCAAGTTTCGCTCCAAGGTTTTGTTTTCCTCCCTAATCAGTGTACGGATTTCTTCGACGGTCAAGCTATGTTGTTGCTCGGGCTCCCTCTCTCCAGTCTCCGTTCGAACCCGTTTACCACCTTTAGTGGAACGGCGTTGCCTCTGTCCGGTTCCTCTAGAACTGGTCGGACGTTGTGTCTGTTGTCCGAATCTGTATAGCTCTCGTACCCCATGGTCCCCTATGATCGTCGGATGTAATGGATTCTCAACCGCAATATAGGACACATGGAGTCGATCTTCGCCAATGACACTCTGCCAATAATAAGTTTGTGTCTCCGCATCGGATGGTGTGAGACTATCTCGGACAACAAACTGCAATTACATTAAATAAAATTACCATTAGAAACAAACTGCCAATAAAATTAAACAAAATCAACTTTAAATTTAATATTTTTACCTGACGATGCCAAAAACTGTTAAGCTTCTTTGCTTGTCCTCCACCGCAGTACCAATTCTTCCAACGAGGAAATTCGGTTGTAGACAACCTCTCGGCACAAATCGCTCCAAAATTTGGAATAGCCTCGTAGGACCAAATCTACAATGAATGAAAATCAATATTGATCAGTACATGATATATATGAATAATTCTAATAAATAAATTAATAAAATTATTAAACACACATGTAGTGCCCAAACAGATCCATAAAAATGATATTTCTTGGACGTCTGTTCCGCCGTTCTCGGAACAAAACTACAATAGTGCTTCAACGCACCGTAAGTGTAGGAGCCCCACAGGAATCGGTCAAATGCACGTAGATCATCGACTAATACCCAAATCCACGTGTCGACTATTTTCGTGTCACTATAACCGAGAAAAAAGTAAACTAAGGCTAGAACATGTGCCACCTTCAAATAGCCCAACTCGTCCAATCTCAACTCTCCATTCTCGAACTTTGACAACAAATCTCTCCCCGTTATTGGTGTACAATTATTTAACTGTTTGTACACAATCGACGAACTGGGATCATAGGTAGCATGCGGATCAAAATTGGTAGATCCAAACCTCAAACCCGTGACAAGGGCGTAATCGAAACAAGAAAAGCGGGTAGTCGTTCCGGACACATAAAACCAAATAGCCGAATCATCTCCTGCCGATTCAATCTCATGACACATTAACATATGGAGGGCCCTAGCTGCATTCCTACCCACCCTCCAATCCAAAAAGTTCCCGAAAACTCCATTCCTAAATTCGATTTCTAAAGAATTGTCCTCAAAAACACTAAATTTTTTTTTAATTATTTCAAATATCTTCGGGTAAAACTCTATGTCTATCCTCGGAGTCGCATCGAGAAGATCAATTCGTTTAAAAACGGGCTGCAACGATAAAAAATAACAATTAAAAAAAAAAAAATTCGGCCGAGCAAATCCCGCTCGGCCGAACCGGAATTCCGCTCGTGAGCGGGATTCTGGTTCGGCCGAGCGGGATTTGCCCGGCCGAATTATTTTTCGAGATTTGTTTCATGCTACGAAAATTCATAAAATTCGTGCAACGAAACTCAAAAATTCATGCTACGAAATTCGAATAATTAAATAAAAATTCAAGCTATAAAATTCCACATAAATTCATGCTACGAAATTCGAATAATTAATTAATTCATTCTACGAATTTTATGATACGAAATTTGAATAATAATTAAACAAAATCATACTACGAAACTCAAATTCATACTACGAAACTCACAAAATCATGCTACGAATTTCCACATAAAATGATAAAATCATACTCCAATTCAACATAGTCCATGCTTAAATTCGAATAATTAAACAAAATTCATGCTCACAGTCGAAAATTTATCAAAAATTATCGAAAAATTATCAAAACAATTCGAATCTTAATCGCGCCAAATTAACGGATAAAATTCGAGCGGGACTAACCTGATAGGCCATTCTTGTATTTCGGAGTCGAAGGGAATGGAAAATTGAGGAGACGAGCGGGATTAGAAGGGGAAGAATCCCGCTCGCCGAGCGGGATTGGGACCGGCCGAGCGGGACGGGGAGATGTGGGAGGCGGGCGTTGCGCGGCCGAGCGGGATTTCTGATCCCGCCGAGCGGGATTCTGCCGCGGCGGGATTCTCGCGAGCGGGACGGCCGTCTCTGCGAGCGGGACGGGCGGTCGGGCGAGCGGGATTCGGCGACGGTTCGAGCGGGATTCCGGTTCGGGTACGAGCGGGATTCGAAGTTTTCGTAGAAATTATTTTCGAGCGGGATTTGAATTTAAGTGAGCGGGACTGAGCGGGAATCGAGCGGGATTTAAATTTTGAATTAATTGGTATCGAATTCATGTGTTTTTTTGTTTGTTTCTTCAATTATTCGTCTCGAATTCAGTAAAACACCTGAAAATGATTGGTGTCAGTCAACTTTTTGAAAAAGTAAGGGTAATGTAAGTAAAGTTGGGTATTTTGTGTAGTAAATATAAGGATTGAGTATTTTTGTGTTTTGTTATACGAAAATGGGTATTAAGCAATAATATCACAACTTAATTTGTACCTACTTTCTCTCCACCAGCTTTTTTATTTTTTTTTATTTTTTATTTTAACAACATTAATATATCCAAAAAATCTTATTTAATGAAATTAACATCTCCAAGAAACTTCTTCTTAATCATCGTGTGCGACAAATCCTCTTATATTATTATCAATTCATTAATCATCCTATTAATTTAATACAAATCCTGAAATCCTCATGCATTCATAGCTAATCGAGCCGAGCCTCTATTACAGCCCTACTAATGAGTTGCATATAAGCATGCTTTCTTTTACTTCAATGCTACTTATAGCCTTTGATGTGTCATGTGTGTATCTCTCTCTATTAGGTTGCTCTTCCATATGTGGAGCCTCTTGTTCATTTTGCACTTGTTTGTGGGGCCCGATCGGGGCCTTCTCTTCGATGCTACTCGCCACGAAACATCGATAACGAGTTGATCGATGCTGCTTGTAGATTCCTTAGAAATGGAGGATTGTATGTTGATTTGGTCTTATCCCACTAAAATACTAAAATGGTATGCTTTAATGAAATTCTTGATCCAAATCTTTGAACACTTGTTCTTGCTTATGTGATGTGAAAATCACTCAATTGTAATCTTTGAATTATGATTTCTTGATTCCTTGATTCGTTATGTATAGTATGGATTTTGGGAAAAATGAAGTGGAAGTGTTGAAGCATGCTGCAAACTATATGGAGCTTGCAGACTCTCAAGCCTTGTTGGATTTGCTTCAAATACACAGCTGAAAGTTATTTACTAGAATTATGATTGGGGGCTCAACAACTAGTCCTTTACTTTTCGAACACGAACGTGTAAATATTAACCCGCTCTAAAAACTTGTGCAACAGACGTGTTCTTGAAAGAGCTCGTTGATCGATCGATCTTGTTAGGAATAATGTACTTTTCGCACGTTAGTATATGATGTACTGTTTTATGATGAGAGAAGTTCATTGTCGCTATTTGATGTGAGTAGTAGTCAATAGACATGCATGTTCGATGAGAAGTGGAGTTATTATTATTATATAGATATCTATTGATAATATTTGGATAATGTTACTTGTTAGACCCATTCTTTTTGGAACATGTAAATATTAACCCGCTCTAAAAACTTATAAAACGGGCGTGTTCTTGAAATAACTCGTTGATTGATCAATCTTGTTAGGAATAATGTAATTTTTCATATGTTGGTATACGATGTACTTTTTTATGATGAGAGAAATTCGTTGTCACTATTTGATGTGTATAGTAGTCAATAGACATGCATGTTCGATGAGAAGTGAAGTTAATTACTTATTATATATATATATATATATATATATATATATGTATGGATAGTGTTACTTGTTAGGGGTCTTTCTTTCTCAAATATGTAAACATTAACCCGCTCTAGAAACTTATGCAACGTGTGTGTTCTTCGAAGAACGCACTAATCTTGTTATGAATAATGTAGTTTTCATACATTAGTATATGATGGACTTTTTTATGATGAGAGAAATTCGTTGTCGCTATCTACATGCTTAGTAGTCAATAGACATGAATGTTTGATGAGAAGTGGAGTTAATTACATATTATAAAGATATATTTGGATGACGTTACTTGTTAGGGCATTTCTTTATCGAACATGTAAAATAATAATCCGCTCTAGAAACTTATACAACGGTTGCGTTCTTCAAAGAACTCATTGATCGATCTTGTTAGAAATAATGTACAGTTTTCATACATTATGAGTATTTTTTTAATTACGAGAAAAATCTGCAACAATAAGAAAGTGGAGTTATTATATAGATATATTTGGATAATTATGTAATAAAAAAATATATATATTTGCTGAATTTTGTAATTAACTGAAAATAAAACCGAAATAAGAAAGAAGGATAATAAATTGACGGCCCGATTACAGCTGGGCCCGGCCCGATAAGAATTCTTAGAAAAAAATATCTTCGAAATGAGCATCGTTATTCGTTCTATCCCTCCCTCCATTCCCGCTGCTTCTTTTTCTCTCTCCCAAATCTCTCCAGCACCACCAGGTTTCTCTCTCTAAAGTATCTATCTATGTGTTATGGTGTACTAATGTGCGTATGCAAAATTCATGTATTTTTTATGTTCAGTTCGAGTTTGTTCTGTGCAAGTATGCGGCATAAGGATAATTTGAATTGAGAAAAATATTCAAAATGAGAAATTCAAGTTAGCTTAAATTTTTTCGTTTCAATTTCATGGCATAAACTTCGAATTCTGCAGTAATTTTTCTTTTACAATGTTTCTACCGGATTGTTTCGACTGAAAAAGTTCCTGATGTATGTGCTTAATTATTAATACTTTAGAAGATTGAATCATTACATTGAGCTGGATTTCGTGCTTGTATTACTTGCGAGATTTTAATTTGTGTTGTTTTTGAGCTTTTTTAGGTTAAAATATCAGGATTGGATAGATAGGCTAATGATTTCAGTTCAGCAAGCTAGGATGTATATTTGCAAATTATCTAGATGAAGATGTGCTTAAATTTGTTGATTGATGAGGTGAACATCTTTGAACTTGGTAAATTATGTGATTTTTTAAGGATTTTTTCAGAATTTCTTAGAATTTGTTCTTGCTTGATTTAAATTATTCAATACTTTCTTCTTCATCTTCTCTGATGATGCAGCTTCTTGTGAGGCTTTGAGGCTTGATTTTGTTTTCATTTAACCTTTAATAGATTTTGATGGATGGTTTACATTTTCTGTACATGAAGGTGTAGTGGAGTATATATAGCTTATCAACTTTGGAGAAATCAAACTGTAGAAATACTTCAATGTCCTCTTCATCATGTACAACTCCGTGTATGTTTCTATATCTGTACATGAACGTCGAATTTTCCCAACGGGAGAAGGCACTCAAAATGCTGCACCACTACCTGCAGCAGCTTGCCTTTACCAACTCAGTCTCACTCTCTGCCTACATCTCCTGCAAATAAGGATGGTTGCGATAGTATAGTCTCGGATGAGACTAATCCCAGCAACCAACACATAAATTCACTCGCAATAGGCCATTGGATTCGGTCTTGTTGTACTGTTCACGAGGTTAAGAGAGTGCACGGTGTCGTTATTAGGATGATGAAGGATCCAGTAGCTTATGTTAGTAATAACTTGATCAGTATGTATGCTAGGTTTGAAGAGCTTGGAGCTGCTCGACGGGTATTTGATAATCTGTTGGATAGGAATGTTATTTCCTGGACTGCAATGCTGAATGGCTACCAGATACATGGTTTTGATAGTGAAGCTTTCGGGTTATTCCTCGAGTTTGTTAACTGTGGATTCAGTGGGAATGCTCAGACTTATGTTTGTATGCTGAATTTGTGCGGCATTACTGTTAATTACATGCTTGGAAGACAATTACATGCTTCTGCAGTAAAGAATCAAGTAAGTAACTACATACTAGATTGTGCTATATTGCAATTTTATGCTCGGTGTGATGATTTGAGTAGTTCTTTTGAAGTCTTTGACCGGATGGATACGAAGGATTTGGTTGCTTGGACGACTATGATTTGAGTAGTTCTTTTGAAGTCTTTGACCGGATGGATACAAAGGATTTGTGCTATATTGCAATTTTATGCTCGGTGTTGAATGCTTGTGGTGAAGACAATGAACTAATAAAATCTTCTTGTAATTAACAAAGAATCCTCTCCACTCATCCAACAAATCTTTACCTTCTGATCTCGGTAATGAAACTATACTCCTTCGACCCATGGGGAAACCAAACACCTTACGCACATCCTCATCCACTAAATATAGTTGTCCACCGTCTAATAATCTTATTACACATTTTCTTGCATCAAACATCCTTACCAACCAATATGTCATCTCAAAGGCACTTCAGTAATGTTTAATTTCAACAAGAAACCAAAACCTAATTCTTTCACAGCACGTATCTGATTTGTGTTCATTCTTGCAACAGATCTGTAAAGACATATCGGGCTTGCACGACACACTAAATAAGGGTACTCTTCAACTATACCTGTAGATTGTTCTACTTCCGTCGATGTGCTATGTAACTTGCCCTTCATTTTCCTATCCACATTCCCCCTTTTAAATCTATCTTTCCACGTTTTCTGTTCTTTGAACTGATTTCACCCTTCGAACCACCGACTGAACACGCTTCCTGTCTCTTCCCTGTCACCTGTTCAGAAGATGTGCATAAAACTATTAATGAATGTGCATATGAAATACGCATGGTGTGCAGGTACACTTACGGGGCATACGAATTACATGTTGTCCTAACCCCCCTTAGTGTGCATACGAATTACGTGTAATGTGCAGAAGAAATAAAAATTATGTGCATATGAATTAACTACTGTACAGATATACAATGTTTCAAATACAATTTTGTGTGCATATGCAAAATAGATAATGTGCATATAACAACACACGATTTTGCATACGAAATACCAATGGAAAAATTAGAGTCATCAACCCCCAATTTGAAACCCTAATTTTCTATGAACTCTAGTTTTTCACACATATATTCAATTGCTTACTATCATTTTGAATCAACCCACTAATTCCAAACGCTAATTTCATATGAACCCTAATTTTTATCACAAACACTTCCGGAGAATCCCAAACGTTCCCCCCGTGCGACATGAACTACAGCGAGTACACGCCCTGCAATGATCGGAAGAGGGGGAGGCAGTTCGACCGGGATATGCTGAAGTACAGAGAGAGGCATTGCCCGACGAAGGAGGAGTTTTTACGTTGCCTTATACCCGCACCGCTTCATTACAAGGCGCCTTTCAAATGGCCAATATCCCACATAAGGAGTTGAGCATTGAGAAGGCTAACCAGAACTGGATCCAAGTTGAAGGAGATCGGTTCAGATTCCCCGGTGGAGGTACTGGGTTTCCACGAGGCGCCGATGCTTACATCGACGACATGGCTGCCTTGATCCCCCTTAAAGATGGATCCATCAGAACTGCTCTTGATACCGGCTGTGGAGTAAGGAAATCGACTTAGTAACGCGATTCCCTTTTGCATATACTTACTTTTGTTTTTTTTTATAACTGTTTGCAGGTAGCTAGTTGGGGTGCTTACCTACTAAAGAGGGATATAATAACCATGTCTTTCGCTCCGAGGGACACTCACGAAGCACAAGTGTGGTTTGCATTGGAACGAGGCGTTCCTGCTATGATCGGCGTCCTTGGTTCTCAAAGGCTTCCATATCCGGCTAGAGCATTCGATATGGCTCACTGTTCTCGTTGCTTGGTCCCCTGGTTCTAATATGGTAAATTGATTACGATACGCCTTAGGGTCCGATGTATGTGTATCTTTTATCTTTGACGACAAATCACTCTATACATTTCGCATGTACCTTTTCTTTTTGCATTGGTTGTAGATGGGCTATATCTAATCGAAGTGGATAGGGTCTTAAGACCAGGTGGGTATTGGATACTCTCCGGTCCTCCGATTAACTAGAAGAAATACTGGAGGGGTTGGGAGAGGACTCAAGAAGATCTCAAGCAAGAGCAGGACTCGATAGAAGAAGTAGCTAAGCAGCTCTGTTGGAAGAAAGTAGTCAAAAAGGGAGATCTCGCGATATGGCAGAAACCCATCAACCACATTGAGTGTATCGAGCGCAAGACTTCGAACATTTGCAACTCCGGCAATGCAGATGCTGCTTGGTAAGAAAATTGTACACTAAAACAACTTCCCACATTCCAAACACTAAAATACCCCCTTCTGTAAAGGTACAAGGATATGGAAGCATGTGTAACCCCACTCCCGGAGGTGCGTGACCCGAGCGAGGTGGCCGAAGGGGGGGTGAAGAAATGGCCGGAGCGTGCATTTGCCGTGCCGCCAAGAATCAGCAGCGGCTCGGTCCAAGGCATCACGGCCAAGGCATTCGCTACAAGAGGCTCGTCCGCCAGCTGCCGCAGGGGCTGTACCGGAATGTGATGGACATGAACGCCCACTTGGGCGGGTTCGCGGCAGCCGTGGTGAAGTACCCGGTCTGGGTCATGAATGTGGTCCCCGCGGGCTCGGACCCCGACACGCTCGGAGTGATACACGAGCGCGGGTTCATCGGGACGTACCAGGACTGGTGCGAGGCGTTCTCCACGTACCCGAGGACTTACGATCTCATCCACGCGGACCGCGTCTTCAGCATGTATCAGGACAGGTAAACCAATCGATTCTATACCCGCATCTACATGTGAAATTACCGTTTTACCCTTCACGGAAGCTCCACTTCCGCCACCCCCTAAAAATTATGAAATCTTAAATTCTGGATCCGCCCATGCATTTATCCTATGACTACGTTTCATGTAAAATTACCCTTTTACCCCTCACGGAAACCCCTCAAAATTATGAAATCTTAAATTTCTGGATCCGCCCCTGCACATGAGATGATGTCGGGTTGTGTAACTGCGTGTGTTTAACTTGTTGCAAGGTGTGACATAAGCAACATACTGCTGGAGATGGACAAAATCCTAAGGCCAGAAGGAGCTGTGATACTGAGGGATGTGGTGGAGGTGTTGGTGAAGGTGAAGAGCATCGGAGAAGGGATGAGGTGGGCCCTTTAATGCAGAGAAAATTCTTGTTGCCACAAAGACTTATTGGACTGCCGATTCCAAATCAAAACTGCTGTAATTAGATTCTCTTTTGGGAGTTTGGTAGTAAAGATTCTTGATTCTTGATGCTTTTTGTCTGAACTTACTAATGAGATCACTAATTCACTAGCTTCTAGAAGAAAGATTCAGTTGTATGCAAAAACAATCTAAATAAGCAAGATACATAAAATTAACTTTTTTTTTTGAAAATATATAGATATTAAATTGATCTATAAAAATTTATTCTAAGGGTTCGATTGCGGGAGTCAGTGAAATTGGGCATGGCTCGTTAGGGTTTGCTTCAAATTTACATTGACATTGGTAGCCATTTAAGATTGTCTCGTCGTCCACTGTTGTACTTGATTTTGTTTTACACCTGTATATTATCAAATATGTACAAGTAAAATCACAAGGATTATACCAAGAAGACAATCTTCTATGAAGAATGAAGATGAATTACCTAGGATTAGAATGCAGAAAAAGACGGCTGGATCTTGCCATTTTAGATGAGTGCAAGACAAAAATGTGCATGTTTTGATCATTGATCATTGAAGAGTTTAAGGTTACTATATTGATCGGTCATATAGGCCTGAGTTGGACATTCAATTGCTTCGATTTGAATTATCCGGAGAATGTCTTATGTATATATAAAAAAAATGGTCAATCAAACATATTTTATCTCTCGATTCAATAGAAGCTCAAAGAGGTGAATAGCCCCCCCCCCCACAAAAAAAAACGAGGGATATGGAAAAAACATGTCCGATTATGCCTATTCCTAATCCTAATCCTAAATGGAATGGAACGACGTAGGGATCCATATGTAAACATAGTATCTATTTAGATATACTCAAATGACACTTGAGAATGTATAGAATATATATAACTCTACTCCGGCCTGGTCCGGTATGGAATGAACTTATAATCATGGAATCGACACGATTATGACATTATAAAATCATAACCCTAATCCATTCCCATTTTGTTGTAGTCATCTATATACCTGTCCTTATGAAACAACATTGCCTTACTATCTATAGGGATAAGTTTCATGTCTTGCACCAACTCCCAAGTAACAACTCCATTCCGAACTCAATAAATGATGAAAATGTTTCCTAATTAATTATATTAATTTTCTCTATAAAAAAGAGCGCAAAAGATTCATTATATTTGCTAATCAACTGGATTTGCTCATTTATTCTTTGAGTCGTCGAGTAATTTATGATTTTAATTTCAAGATTTTTGATCTTTATGATAATTGTTTTACCGTCGTTATAACGAGATAAGGAAAACAACAGACATACATTTTCATTTTCGGACGAAGACACTAAAACTATAGCAACAAGAGTAAAGAGTGTTCGACTCCTGCTCTTCAAAACATACTCGTCTCATCGGAAAATCTTACCTACGCTAACATTTGTAGACGTGCGACGAGTTGTCGTACGCCATTCCGAACACAGAAAGGGAGAGATCTCGAGTTCGAAACAATCTTCATCGACCTATTGACTTAACACTTTGTGTGTATGATGCAGATTTCTACCTGTTGCGCAACAAAATTAAAAAATAAAATAATATTATAAATTATAAAAAGTCGGTCGTTACAAAAGTTAATTTTATTAAATTGAGGGCAAAAATGGAATTAGAAAAATAAGTATTGAAATTGCTTGATACCTGAAGAAGCAATTGAAATCAAGCCCAGGAATTATCAAACGCGGCGGAGGTGATCGCCTGCGAGAACTCCTGAAAATTGATCCTCCCATCGCCGTCGGTGTCCGCCTCCCTGATCATCCCGGTCAGCTCCTCCGCCGTGAGCGCGTGTCCGAGCTTCGCCATGGAGTGAGCCAGCTCCGCCGCGGTGATGAAGCCATTCCCGTCCCGATCGAACATCTTGAACAGGTGCCGCAGCTGCTCCTCCGTGTACGGCGACTTCGCCGGGAGCAGCTCCGGCGCCACCAGCGCCACGAACTCCGAGAACTCCACCAAGCCGTTGTTGTTGGTGTCGGCCTTCTGGATCAGCGCGTCGATCTGATCGGGGCTCGGCTTCAAGCCGAGCGACCGCAGCAGCGAGCCGAGCTCCAACTCCGTCAGGCTGCCGTCGTTGTTCCGGTCGAAAGATCGGAAAATCTCCCGCAATTCCGATAGTTGCTCGTCGTCTAACTTCACCGCCGGCTGTTTACTGTTCATCCTCGATCAATCCTCCTCCAATTAGAAAAATTAAAAAAACGAAAATCCACGAATTCTTCGCCGCTGCTGCGTCGATTGATGATCTCCACTAAAAATGCAGCAGCTGATTCAACAAATTTGCCAGTTCGATTTTCCCTCTTTTTTGGGGGAAATTTCTTCGTAATGATCCGCCAGTTTCGAGGGGGAGAAAAAAGTATGAAGAAAGCTGATGAATCGGATCTAAATTGGAGAAATGCGGTTTTGTGTGTGCAGATTTTGGTATTAATATCATTTAATTATGGTGATTAATATTAGTATTATTTATTTAGGTTTGGTGTTGCGTTTATTGATTAATAACTACAAGATAAAGCTTATTATTATTACTGTATTACTCCATCCGTTATTATACCAGAAAGCTAACAACTCTCATAAATAATTGTGCCGAAAAAAAAAAAAAAAAAAGGAACAAGATTTATGCAGATCGATTTTCGTGTCTCATATTCATATTCCACAAATATTTAACATGTAGCATAAATTTTATTTAAATAACAATATCAAAATCAATTATGATGCGTCTTGTTGCCATATGTCACATTTACAGAGTATGATTTATAACATAGTATAGAAATGTGACACTAAAGTATTTGTGAGATTTATGGAACAGAGGGATTTTATAAAATAATATAAAATTGTGGATCCCATAAAATAATTTACTAAAAAAAATTGAATAATATATCTAAAATGTGTAAAAATGAAAAAATGACAAGATAATTGAGATTGAATATTGTTTATTTATGTATTAGGATCTTGAAACAGTCAAATGAAACGAGAAAGATTGACCGGGCGCAGGTAGTCTGAATTTTCATTGCCCCTTATAAAATAAATTATATTTTGGCTTTAAATTTCATTGCATCCGAGTAAGGAGTGTTTGCCGTAGCTAAAACTTATTGATAATTGCTGAAAGCTGCTTAAAGCAGATTATTTGAAATTCAATTAGTGTTTGGAAATAAGTGCTGAAAGTGAAAAAAATAGTGTTTGGAATACTGCTGATAGAAGTAGCTTATTGTTATTTTTTAGAAGAAGTGTCTATTTTATCCTTAATATTATTAATTTATAATAAGTAAAATTCAAAAATTATTCTTAATCTATATTATTTTTTGCTTTATAATTTTAATATAATATTATAAAATATTAAATTAATATAAATGTTATATAATACTATAATTGATAGAGAGAGGAAGAGACATGACTATTATATTGAAAAAAAATTCTAATAAATATTTATGTTTAGAGATATTTTTGAAATTAAATAAAATTTTTAAGGGTAATTTAGTTCGAAAAAATCATAAGCAATAAGCTGAAGCTGAAAGCTGGGGTGGAACAACTTCGACTGCTTCCTATTTTTAACTCAATTTTATAGAATTTCAACTTTAAGCTGAGTGTTCCAAGTACCTCTGCACCAAACACCGACTAAATATGACACACAGAACAGATGCAACTGAGAAATGAAAAATGAATATATGAAAAATAGTCCGATATAAATGGCGGGAATTGCGTGAAGGAGGCACGTCATCTCTCTCTCTCTCTTTCTTTCTCTCTCTCTCAAATACTTTGTCAACTGTCTTATTTAAATTTGGTGATCCATCCAACGCCCTCCTACTAATCATGAGTGGCCACCCACTTTCATCTTTATTATTCAATCTGCATGCTCCCTACTCTTTGCTAAAATCCATAGCTGCCAAATGCTCCTTATGTCTCAATTATAATATCTAGTTTTTCATTTTGAATGGTTCTAAATATAATATTCAATTTTACTTTTTATTAATAAATTATTACATATAAATTTTTTGGTAGGACTCACACATTTACACATTTCTATTCACAAATAATAACTCTCCTTAAAAACACATGCAAAAAGCAAAGTTAACATTATAATTGGGACGGAGAGTACAAAAAGCAAAAAATCAAAACTAGTCATTTTGAAATTTCTCTTATGCTAAATTTTCATCCTTAATTCTAAGGCCCCATTTGGAAGCGCTCAGCATCCTCTGTCCCATATGATGGTGGCCCATATGATGGCCCACCAATCACGCCCCGACACGCGTGCATTGGTGGACCATCATTTTATAACTTAAATAGTTTTTAATTGCTAACATGACCCACCAATACACGCGTGACATCGCGTGATTGGTGGGCCACCGAATGGGACACCAATTTTGGGCCAGAGGATCCGGATTGATTTGGAAGAGGTCATCTATAGCTTATTTCAGTTTATTCTAAAAAATAAGCTTTTCCTCACGCGTTTGGTATAACTTATTTTCATAAGCTGGTAGGAAAAACTTATAAAAATAAATCAAAAACAGGTTATGGAAAATATGTCATCAAATCAAATCCTCCTGGCCATAATTTTTTGAACTATAAGCATTTGTAACATAAACACTTATATTAATGTATCCAAACACAATAACTTATTCAATTTAAGCATTTGTAACATAAACATTTATACCATAAGCATTTATTTAAGTTGTTTTCCTAGACGAGCCTAAATTATATATTCTTCTCGACTGATGGTGAGTTAGATTTTCTATAGTAACCGATTGTAAGGTTGTCTGCCCGGGTTGAAGATGATGTTGGGCCGGGTCTAGCTAGTCAATAACTAGATGGCCCGAGTCCGGACAACCTAATGATCATACTAATATTTTTAGAAAATAACTAGAAAAAAAAAAGTTATCACTAACATCGGCCCAATTATGTCTGCTCAGTTATATCGGGCCTGACGTGACATATCAAGATGGCCCGAGTCCGGCCCACTTCTAGTCTCTTACGTATCTCTGCGTATTATTTGAGTAAAAAAGAAAATAAATAAAAATACTAGTATAGTAGTATTCGAAGAACACCCTTTTTTTCCAACTCAGTTTCGTTAGGGCTCCAATTTTGGGGATCTCCCGTCATGGCTACGCAAGCTGGAATCGGATTATCCAAGATCGTTCTAATTGCCGGAGCAGGTATTTTATATTTATATTCTTTCTGATTTTTTCAATTTTCTTCTAATTGTGTGTAGTTTGACCGGAGAAAAAAAATGGTGAATTCTGATTTGTTTTATCTTGTGTGATTAGGTTATACGGGAACTATATTGTTGAAGAATGGTAAATTGTCAGATGTATTGGCGGAATTGCAGGTATGGACTTTCCTATTTCCGTTCGTTCCAAATTACCGCGGTGTATGATTTATTCTTCAATTCGAATTGTTGATTTAGTTGTTGATACACGAGTTGAGGCTGTGTGCTCAGTGATTGATTTCCAAAATATTCCTTGGTATTTGGCAGAATTTGGTAAAATCCAGCGAGCAGGAGGGGGACTCTGATAATTCAGATGCGATTGCCACGCAGGTATGTTCTTGGTGACTTACGAAGTTAATTATATTGTTGTTGCTGATGCAGGGTTTTTTTGGTTAACTTATTCAATTATTTTTGTCTTGTTTCAGAAAATAATGTTTGACTGTATTATGTTATGTTCTTTTATGTGTAAAGGCTTCCAAGTTATCTTGAGGAACTACGGAATCATTCTCTTTAATACTCCCTCCGTCCCGCCCGACTTGTCTTGTTTCTTTTCGGCACGGAGATTAAGATGAGTGGGTGGTTGTGTGTAGATGAGTGGGTGATTGTGTGTAGAAAGGTAGGTCCCACAAATAAAAAGTGGGAGTTTGTGTAGGATACAAGACAAGTTAAGTGGGATAACCCAAAAAGGAAAACAAGACAAGTCAAGTGGGACAGAGGGGGTATAATTTATGTTTGAACACTTATCTTCAACTTTTAGTATGCAAATGGCTTTTCGGTTTTGGGTTTTGCCTTATACCATGTTTCTTTAAACTATGTTGTTGGTAGTTTTTTGTTTAGATCATTTTCTGAGAATAGTATTAAAGTGCATTCCTTGTGAATATTTGGAATTTGTGCCATACAGATGTGGTTTTATGGTTTAGCTTATTTTCAGGTCCGTCGATTAGCTATGGAGATTCGGCAGCTGGCCTCATCTAGGCAGATTACTGTTCTAAACGGAAACTCTAGCCAAAGTCAGTATCATGTATATGTGTTAAGATCATAAGGCAAATATCGTTATATAAGTGACTTGTTCTCTTTTTTGTAGGTATCTTATCACATTTACTCTATCCTGCTGCTGCTGCTGGAGCTTTGGGGTATGGGTACATGTGGTGGAAGGTTAGAGCATATAAATTTACATTATTTGCATGCATGAATCTCCACATTTAAATGCTATTCTCATTGTGTACTCTGTTTGCTGCTGCTGGCATATTCTCTTGAAACTTATTTCTGTTTCTTGTTTGTTGATTGTCCGTCTTCGAAATTTCAGGGTATTGCCTTTTCAGATTTGATGTATGTAACAAAGCAGAATATGGCAAATGCTGTTTCAAACTTGACTAAACACTTGGATCATGTTTCTGAGGCTCTTGCAGTAAGTATAATATTTTTTCTGATCTATATTTATTGGACCATCTGCTCTTTAGTTTTGAAGTTCATCAAGAAGCGAATTGTTACTTTATGCATTCATGGAAATTGGTTTGTATTTTTTTGGCAAAGCAATAGTAGTTATGTATTATATGCCTTTAAGGTTCAGCAGAAGGAAAAAACACCAAAATTTTGTTCTATTTATCATCATCAATTAGTTAACATGCCTTGCATCAACTTGAAATATGTATTAGCCTTGGTTGTCCGACCATTATGTATATGAGATTTCTATACAGATTGATTTCATATGGTTTCTATGCAGGCAGCAAAAAAGCACTTAACTCAGAGAATTGAGAACGTGGATGGGAAACTTGATGAGCAATTAGAGATGTCTAAATTAATTAGGACTGAGGTACATGTAAATTGCAAATTACTGATTTCATTTTCTATTTCAGAATATATAATCATTTCCAAAACTTTAAACTCTTCAAACAGGTTACTGATGCGCGTGATGGTCTCTCGCAAATCGGCATAGATTTGGAAGAATTACAACGGATGGTTTATGGTTTGGTTAGTTTTTCATTTCTTCATTTGTTCAAATCCTTTTTGTGTTTATTATTTATTTTCTTTCTATTAGCAGGTGGGTTTTCTGAAGTTCTATATGTCAAGTCCTTTTGTTATTTTTTCACTTTCTGTAGGCGGTAGCATGTTTACGTTAGTGTTTGTTAATATCTTACGTAAGAATAATTGAAGAAGGTTAACATATTCAAAGGGACAACAGATACATAGTAGTTGATTATAGGATTAATTAAATGGACAGTCGATTCTCAATCTCTGTTTTGTTGCATAGAAATATCGAAATATAGCCATTAAGGTGGGGCGGCACACTTATAGATGAATGAAATATTTAAATTTTGGACATTAAGAACGTTCTTACTCCACTATTATTTTTCGTGATTTAAATGTTAATCCCCTTCCCACTCATATCTTGTACGTCGGTTGCAGGATGGGAAGCTGCTTTCATTAGAAGAGAAGCAGGTAAAAGTTGCTTCTGCAACTTGATTTATTTCCAATAATCAAGTTGGTATTAAACTCAATACCGGTATTACGATTATGCATCTCTGCGGTGCTAATTTTTGCTCATTCATATCATTTATAGGAGCTCGCAAACATGGGGGTGATGTACCTGTGTAACATTGTTAATGGGAAAAAGCAGAACATGCCAAAACAACTTCAGGTTTGGGATGGCTTATTCTTCTTTTCCTCCCTTTTTTTTTTATTTTCGTAAAATAATATATAGTTAAAAGTATGTTGTTGCTGGAGCTTCCTTTTAAGTTAGTCTCTGTCTCAACTCATATCTATATTCCTCTCTAATTTGAAGTGCTAATTGCGAATTTAAGTAATTGATGGCAACTTGTTTTTAATTACTATATTTTCTTCATTGCTTTTGTGCAGGATCAATTTAAACTCGTTGGAAATTCAACTCCCAGCCTTCTGGTACTCCTATCTTTTCTATAAATTTTTTGCCATGCTGAGATTTGGAGTACAGTTAAACCTTGATAAAGTAATAATCTCGCTAAGATAATAATTTCTTCCGATCCTGATATGAGTCAATGCACTAAAATAATGTTCGATAAAGTAATAACCTCGTTAAATGAATATTTTTTCTCGGTCTCAAGGTTATTACTTTATCGAGGTTTAACTGTACATGAATGATCATAGGACACTGTGATTATATAGTTTCTATAAATGATAATGCCTTGCATGCTGGCGACCACAATACTGAAAGAGTATTTAGCTCACCATTATACGTTCTATTTGATAAGTCTTTACGTATTTTTCTCTCTGTTATCCCGTTCCTACAAAATCCCACTTGCTCGAACAATTTCCAGTGCACTTCATTCTTCTGCAAGATAAAATCATCCTTAACTATGTCTAAATCTACTAACACTGAAGTTTGCTAATTCTGAAGACGAACGGAAACAAATGCAAAACTTCGTGACCGCTTCATGTTGGATTATTTCCTTATCATTTGTGTTTTCACATCAGTTCTTACTGGTTGCAGGGTTTTAAAGAAATCTTAGATCCCCCCGGAAATAATCTATTGACGGATGGGAACGCGCAAGACTCCCCCAACAAGATCAACAAAATCTTAGCCAGGTAACCATATTTCTTACAATTGACTTGGGTTTTCCTTTCGGTTTCCTGGATTCGACGTATGTGATCCCTGTAAAACGCTTTTGCAATACAGGACGCATTCGAACAAGTGCTGATTGCTACCGTTTTTCGGTGTTCCGAACGAGTTGGTCTCAAACACAATCTGCTGTATTATCATATGCAATTGAATGCTTACATTTTCTGCATACTTGTTTGTGAACAATGCCGTAGTTATTGTGTGCAGATTATTATACCAAATATTTTGATCAGTTTGGAATTTGTGTAAATGGTAACAAAGAGGTGTTTGTTGTTGTCAATAAATTGGGTTGATGTAGAACGTGTTTTTGCTGCTTTGGTTCGGAGTTCTTGCAGAGTGGAACCATGCAGTACCAGACACGAGATAGATCTTCCAAGGCCTTTTTTTAATAAGCCAATTCATTTGGGACCCTGCAGATCCGATCTTTTTTCCTATTCAAACATCAGTCCATTGGCTCTGTGTGTTCACATTGAGAATTATTTACAGATGAAAAGATGTGTTGCTGCTTTATTTTCTTGCAAAAAGTAGAATATATACAATATGCAAAGTATGTACAAGATTTAGGCGTGTACAAAATATTACTCCCTCTGTTCCATTGATAATGGCCCCTTGGCTTTTTCGGTATGAGAATTAAGAAAATAGAGTAGGTGATAAAGTAAGAAAGAGAAGATGAGTGATATAGTTAGAAAGTGGATAAAAAACTAGGAGAGAGAAATAATAAAATATGAGAGAATATAATATATATATATATATATATATATTTTTTGGAAATGGGTCATTTCAAATAGGTCTAATCCGAAAAGAAAAAAAAATGGTCATTATCAATGGGACGGAAAAAGTATTAATTTAAATTTATCATAGGAATGATTAAACTATAAATCAATTCTAAATTAACCACTTATACAGAAGTAAGAATACTAATTATATTACATATTGTCGGTTAGGTGTATACAAGGAAAGAGTACATGTTTGAATCATTAGTCACTTTTTTTTTTCCAGATATGTGGGGCACTAAAATGGACTTCATCTCTCCTAAAGTCTTTGTAAAGATTCAATATGTCTCAACTTTTTATTTTATTCTTTTTTCACTTTGTTGCTTTGGCTTAATAATACCCTATGCCAACACAAGATTGGATTACATTGGAAAAAGGTGCTACTTTAAGACATTATATGTGGGAATGATTGCAAAAATTCAATTTCTTTTAGTAGTATGATTGTTAGCTTCTTGAGGGTATTTATATAATCTTGAGATTATTATGTTGGAATTATCATTACATCTAGCATGAATTATGTTGTCAGAGAGACGGAACCGAACTCTCATCTTGATCTGTTCGAAGCCTGATTAAGTGCAAGGTGTAGAGTAACAATTTTGGTCTTCAAATTAAAAGAATTTAGTATGAACAAACATGACTATCTAGGTCAAAGATTTTTGTCGAATAAAATTCTAAACCTACAACTAAAGTTGTGTAGTTGATACCAAATAAAGTTAACTTACCCCTAAATTATTCAGCGTCTTATCACTGTCAATTCTTTTTATTTTAATTTCTTCTTTTTCCCTAACTTTTTTTTTAATAATAATTTGATCCTTGAGTTATAGGCTTATAGCCTCATTTGCTACACCCTAATTAATCATTTGTTTTATACATAATATTTGCGACAAATTATATCAATTCATAGTTTAGAAATTGTCTATACTTAGAGTAGAGTATTATGACTTTCACGACTTCGATACGGATAAAGTGATACTCCATCCGTCCCGCTTTACTTGGCTCACTTTCCTTTTTGGTTTGTCTCACTTGACTTGTCTCATTTCCTAAAAAGGAAAATAATTACTATATCGACTCCCACTTTTTCTTTGTGGGACCTACTCTCCTACACACAACCAACCACTCTTCTTAATCTCCGTGCCGAAAAGATGAGTCAAGTCAAGCGGGACGGAGGGAGTAATGAACGGAAGGAATTATCCGTAGTAATTAGTAATGAACAAGAATTTTGTTGTTGAGTTAACAAGGCATACCGTTTTCTTTTAACTACTCATATAGTAGTTAAGCATTAACCGTGCGGCGGCTTAATTGATTTCAATTTATGATTGAAGAGTTTGACTAATAACCCTCCATTAAAGTAGGATAAAAATTACTTAAAGTTTCGCCATTCCCTATGATAATTTTCTAATCCTTAAAAAGAAAATTAACATGATCTTGAAATTAATGATTCTCATAATAATAATATCATGAATTTTCATCCTTAGATTATTTTTTTTCTCTACATTCATCATGGTCTCATGAATGTTGTGTCCTAAACTTTGGACCATGAATAATGAATACACATGACATTCATACATAGGTAGTGTTTCGAAGAGTTTTTATAAGCAGCTTTTAGTTGTCTATGCTTAAAGTTGCTTAAAGTTATTTTTAAGTAAAAGTTGCTAATGTTTAGAATAGTAGAAAAAAATATGTTAATTTTAGAGAAAAATAAAACACTGTTATAAGATGTTTTTTAGTTTCTTTTAGCTTCTGCTTTTAAAAAACACTCATTGACCAGCTTATGGACTTCTGCTTATTCTGACTTATTTTAAACACAAAAAAAAGCAGAAAGACATATTCCAAACATTAAAAATTGTACTTTTGTGGTAAAAAAAACCCAGAAGCAGCTTATTAAAAATTGTACTTTTGTGGTAAAAAAAACCCAGAAGCAGCTTATTTAAGATGTTCTAAACACTACCTTAAGCACATTTGCTCTATTGTGGGCGGATCCAGAATTATGAGTGAGGGGGAAGATTTTAATTTAAGTATAAGAAAGGGTCAAAATGTAGAATCTCCAAGGACGAAACACGAAACACGAAAAATCTCAAAAATTACATATAAATATTGAAGTTCGACACCCCTTGCATTCGTGATACAATGTTAGTGAACACATTAATTAATATGTGTAGAATATATATATATATATATATATATATATATATGATGATGATGTAACTTGCAGCTACTATCAAAGTGCGCACTAATATATTAATATACCTAATTCTACAATGACACTAATGATAAATTAAGCCCATCACACCAACCTTAAATAACCTCCCTTGAGTTGTCGAAATCGATCATCAAAGTGTAACATGGTATTTCATGCATACCTTTAATTGATTACTTCCACATTCTTTGGTAATTAATATTTAATTAGTACGGGATCAATTTTCAATCAATAAACAAAATAGATAATAAATAAATCATGGAAGTGGGGAAAAATCATTTATTAGAAAGGTTTAAAGTATGATTAATTTGTTAAGGGTGAAATGCGCACGTTAAAAGCTTACACCAAAATTTCCTTTTCTTCCAAAGGATACAGGAAAAAGGAAAGAGTATAGGGACCAACTCTCTCTCTCTCTCCTCTCTCTCCTCTCTCTCTCTCTCTCTCTCTGTCTCTCTCTCTCTCTTGTTTACTTTTCCTTTCCTATCTTTTTTGCTCCTTTCCATACTACCCCAGTAGCTCTTCAACTTCAAGTATCATTGTCTCATATATACTTCACTCAAAAGAAACACAATCATTCACTTCAATCCTTCTTCCTTCATTATCTCTCTCTCTCTCCATCAACTCTCTCTCTCTTAACTCCCTCTCATCTCCCCTCAATCTCAATCCACCAACTAAAATTCCTCATCAAACCCTAGAAAAAAACTCTAAGAAACAACAAAGTTGAAGAAGTCTAGCTAAGAGAGAAGATCGGAACTCAACTTGTTCGACAAGAGAGAGAAAGCGAAGAGAGAGAAAGAAATGGAGCTATTTCCCGCACAACCAGACCTCTCCTTGCGAATCAGTCCTCTAGACATTACAAACTCATCGAATTGGAGAAGAACGGAAGAAGAAATCAACTTAGGGTTTTGGGATCAAGCCTTCAACTCCAGAACGGTGAAGCCGGACCTCCCCCTCTCCAACGCAAACGCCGCATCATCTCAAAATCCCTTCCATCACCACCACCGCCTCCTCCACGGCGGATCCGTCCGGTCATTCCAACGGTCGCCGCCGGGCGACGAAGCGAGCTATTTGCGGCCGATTAGGGGAATTCCGTTGTACCAAAACCCTAATTCCTTCCCCTTCGCATCTCACCAGCAGCCTATCGACGCCGCCGCCGTGAATCGTATCACCCCCGCTTCCGCAGCTCCTTATGCCTCTCAAGGAGTTATGCGGTCGCGATTTCTCTCCAGATTTCCGGCTAAACGGAATATGAGGGCTCCTCGGATGCGGTGGACGACCACGCTTCACGCTCGCTTCGCCCACGCTGTTGAACTCTTGGGCGGCCCTGAAAGTACGCTTTTACCCTCTCTCTCTCTCTCTCTCTAATTAGGGCTTAACTTTCTCATATTAGTAAAATTAATTAAATCTTTGCTCTTAATTACGTAGGAGCTACACCAAAATCAGTTCTTGAGCTTATGGATGTGAAAGATCTCACATTAGCCCATGTTAAATCCCATTTGCAGGTGAGTTTAATTTAATCTTCTTTTTTCCTTCTCTAATTAGTTATTAAATTACACATAAATCACCACAGTCAGTGTAAAATTCAAGAATTTAAATACTTAATAATCCATCCCTTCTTTCTTTTTAGTAGATCGATCTGATGCAGTGAGAGAGAGAATTAAACCAGAAAAAATGAAATTAGTAGTATATATATATACACAATTACAGTTAAAACTCGATAAATTAATATTCAATAAAGTAATAATCTTGCTAAGATAATAATTTCTTTCAGTCCCGATATTAGTCAATGCACTAAAATAATGTTCGATAAAGTAATAACCTCGTTAAATGAATATTTTTTCTCGATCTCGTGATTATTACTTTATCGAGGTTTAACTGTACAAAAACGCTATCATCACACAATCATATACATATGTGTATACAAACATTTGTATGGGGAGTAGAAAATTACCGCTGTCAAAAAACCATTTTTAACCTCGAAAAGGTAGACATCAATTCACATGCATGCAAACTGTAACAAATTTTTACCCTCCAGTTTTATTCTAATTCCGATGAAACTTACCCATATATGTTTTGCCAGATGTACCGGACAGTGAAGTCAACTGATCGAGCTTCAGCAAGTTCAGGTTAATATTCTTTAACCCATGGTAAATTTATTCGAATAATTCTACAGTTAAACCTCGATAAAGTAATAACCTTGGGACCGAAAAAAAATATTCATTTAACGAGGTTATTACTTTATCGAACATTATTTTAGTGCGTTGACCCATATGGGGACCGAAAAAATTTATTATCTAAGCGAGATTATTATTCTATCGAATATTACTTTATCGAGGTTTAACTGTATATATATGTTCCGATTTTTATCTAACAAGGCCTTGTGTTTTAGAATGTGTACGACGTTCCGATGCACTGGAAAACGGGTCGTCCGGAGATACATCCGATGAATTCCTCTTCGATCTCCAGAACTCGAACAAGTCTGATTCATCGATCCGGAAAGGAAGACAAGATCACGAAAAGGATTATAGTAGTGTTTTGTGGAGCAACTCCTTAAGGTAAGTATAAACCCTTCTACTCAATGTGACTTCATGTCTTTTAAGGGGTGAATATGTAAATAACCCAATGTTGTAGTAAATTTAATTAAGAACACATAGAAGAACACAAAAAGAAGATGAATCTATGGCGCAGAAGCTTTCTCATGGGGTAAATAAATACAATAAAATGTTGAATAAAGTCATGAGGAAATATAAAATAAATAAATAAATAAATAAATCACAGCATCCAAGATTTTGAAATATGAATGAAGAAATCTTCAAATCAACCTAAAAAGTGCATCTCTTTTTCTTAGGATTTTGTGATATGGGGCCCAAGTAAGAAAACTACACACAAAGCTTAAATATTTTACTCCCTCCGTCCCACTAGAAACGACACGTTTCTTTTGGGCACGGAAATCAAGAAAGTGATGTTATGTAGTGTAGATTGTTTGACTTTTTAGTAGTTAAATGTGGTCCACATAATTTTTACCATTTTAGGAAACGTGTCGTTTCTAGTGAGATGGTCCAATAAGAGAAACGCGTCGTTTCTAGTGGGACGGAGGGAGTAATATTGATGGACCCATTAATTATAAAGTTAATTACATTTAGAATAAGTTTTCTTTTGTCGCGGACCCGAATTTCGTTCATGTGAAATAACTTGCATATTCATACTTACAAGGCAAATGGTCACATGGGTTTAACTTTATTTTAAAAAGTAAATTGATGATTAAAATTAGGCATTAAAAAAGACTGCTTTCTTTATGACGTGTGTTTCTTTATTTCTGCATGGCATCCACTCATTGTAATTAATTATAATTATTCTGCTAATTTATCTTGTAGCGGGGAAACTTGGTTGCATGGGAGAGCAAAGGACTCTGAAGCAAACGTACAACCTCACGAGGTACAACTTTTGAACCGACTCGAAATTACACATCTGCCCTTTGCTTTTTGGAGTGTGTGCCCTTGGAATATACTATTTGATAGAGTAGTATAATGTAGCTACTAATGAGAAAGCTTTATATGAGTAAAGTTGGAGGAGCCATTTGCTGCTTATATCTCTCTTGAGTATTCTTAAAGAGTTGATGTGTGTGTGTGTGTGTGAGAGAGAGAGAGAGAGAGAGAAGTGAAGCAAAAGTTGTCTAAAAATCTTCCTAGAAAAAAAGAAAATTTTCCCTTTAAGCTGCTTTCAATAAAGAATTGTTATAATTAAGTGCACTGCAATGTTTAATTTATAATTTATATGAATAATATTTGTTTTGTAAATGCAGAGAGAGAAGGAAGTTTATGAGAGAGGATCAATGAGCTCATCAAGCATTTCAGAGACAAGCCCTAACAAGAAGCCTAATTTGGAGTTCACATTGGGGAGGGAATGAGAGTAATTTCTGGCAGCTCTTCTACGAAGTACTCGTTTTGGTATGATTGTATATCTTCTCTCTCTAGAGAATCCGGTGCCCACTTGAAAATCAGTGGAGAAAAGGAGAGAGAGAGAGAAAAGAAAAGTGTTAGCTAAAGAAAGACGAGGCAAGAAAGCATACAAAAGGGAGATATATATATGCTTGCTGTCAAAGTTAACATGAGATTCTAATCCTTAATTACCATGTAAATATTAATTAATTAAGGTCGTGTAATTCATCCTTATGTTGTTAATATATAAAATTTGACGTAGCATCGGATATCTTAAATAATATAATGAAATGGTAAAGGGTATTAGCTCTTTATTCATAAGTGGGGTGATAAGATGAGTGGGCAGTGTGTCTACTTTTTATTCGTAAATTCACCCTCGAAACGAATATTCATCGTATATTATATTTCTATTTTTTTACTTCTACAACAATGCCTATATATTGTCAATATTAAAAGTTAGATCCACAAGAATGTTAATCAACAATTATAGATGAAATATTTTTTTATCATATAACTGAAAAATAAATAAATAACAATAAATAAATTACTTATACATTTCCTATTATTTTTAATGTATTATTTTCTTGATTCCGCATTCAAAAGATTTGTGGGAGGAAGTGAAGGAGTACATCAAAAGTTTGTAGTAATACAACAAATATCAAACCCTAGAGTGAGAAACTGAACATTGCGGTTCATGGACATATATAAACTAGCATGTTTCTCTCTCCTCAGAACCCGTACAACAGAAAATTTTACCATTAGTAGCCTTGTTTGAATCAATGAACTTGAACTGCTTTTCAGATGAGAGAGAGGGGAGTAGGTGTGCAGGAGCAGGACAGGCCAAGAATGTCAAATTATTTAACCATCATTACACTATCATTAACCCACGGCCCCATGGACACGTGTCGTGATCTGGAACGGGTTTCAGAAGGAACTAGGACCGTAGGATCTGAAGGGTCTGTTTGGGGACAACGACTTATGAGCGTGAATTCATTTTTTCGCAGCGGGTCTCTCGTTTGAGTAGCTCGAGGCACTTTTGCATGGAGAAAGCTGGGATTTTAGTGGGGCCCACCAGCCATGCACTGGGCCCACTGGTTTACTTGAAAACAATGCTCCGTTTGCAGGATAAAGCTTTTTTTTATATCTGGGCCTTCCATTATTAATATTAACAGTACGGCGCATTAAACCCGGATATTAATTTTATACTCCCTCCTTATTTAAAGCGATCTGTTTTTTTTTTGGGACATTCTTTTGTAAGTGATTTATTTTATAAAAAAATAACTTTCTATTAAAATTACAAATTATCTTGTAATTTATCATTTTTCTATTTTACTTTATCATGTATTCTCTCGTTATCTTACTTATCTTTCATCTCTTACTTTATCATCTACTCCTTCTCTTTTACTCCCTCCATCCCACACCATTAGTTCAATATCTTTTCGGCACGGAGAATAAGAAAGTTGTTTGTTGTCGGTAAGGTAGTAATCACTCCCGCCCCACTAGAAATTAACAACACGTTTCATTTCGCCGCGGGAATCAGAAAAGTGGTGTTATATTGTATAGATTGTTTGATTTTTTAATAGTTAAATATAGCCCACAAACCTTTGTTATTTTAGGAAACGTGTCATTTGTAGTGGAACATCCCGATAAGGAAAACGTGTCATTTCTAGTGTGACGGATATAATATAAAGTAGTGAGGTCCACTAGATTATATTAGAGTGTCATTTTAAGTTAAAAAATAAAATTGAACTACTAGAGTGACACAACCCAAAAAATGAAATTGGACTAATGAAGTGGGACGGAGAGAGTATTATATATTATGTTAGAAAAAAATTGTTCGAAGCGCACCAACACATTTAATCGATTTGTCATATTCGATTAGTTTATTACCGTTTGTGTCTTCTACACTGTTTGCACTTCTTGTAACGACTGCAGATTTCACGAAAAAAATGTTAATCCTTGGCTAATCAAATTGAATTAATAGTTGGCATATGGCCTACAAATCTCGACCACATGAGTGGTTAATAATTGTCATCCAAGCTTAACCTTACTCTATTTTTGTCCTCATCGAGTGTATGCATATTGAGAGAGAGAGAAAGAGGAGAGAGAGAGAGAGAGGAGAGAGGGCCCCCTCTCAGCCTCTCTCCATTCCTAAACAAACAGAACTGTAAAAAACACTGCATCTTTTACTACTCTGATCGAAACTGTGTTCAAATAAGGTAATGTACTTTTACTAGATGTGAGACGAGTACATATACATAGAAATAGACCATCCCTTCCTATATATAATGCCTGCAAATATTTATTTCTCATAGTTACATTATTAAATAATTTTATGATTCCAATATGTATACTCTCTCCGTTCCAACGAGTGTATAGTGTTTCTCTTTTGCAACTGTAAATTATTAGTGAAGTGATAGGTCCAACAAAAAGAGAGTGATTGGTTGCGCTGCGGATTTTCTGACCTATTTTTTAAGGATCACTACGTGTCACCACCTGATTGATGGGTCATGTAGTGTACTTTAAAAAATGAGACTATTGATCCCTACCCGGTTAGTTGTCAATAGAAAAATTATCCTTTTTGAAATAAAATCAGACGAATAAGATAATTGGAAAATGAGACAAAGATAAATAAGACGGAGGGAGTATATACTTAAATCCATAACACCAAAAAAATATCAAGTTCAACTAAGATTTTTTATATTTTTTAATTTAAATGGAAGCATATAATAAGGGCAAATCAATAAGGACAAGAGAGTATAGGTGAGGAAAAAGAGGCAGTCTGAGTGGGGCAGGTGGAGGCGTCAATCATAAAGCGGAGTGCAAAATGATTGAGTAATTTCTGTTTTTTTACTCCCTCCGTCCCGTCCCGTCCCGACTTGTCTTGTATTTCTTTTCGGACAGTCTCATCCGACTTGTCTTGTTTCTTTAAAAAAAAAAAAAAAACATTACACGAATTCTCACTTTTTCCTTATGGGACCTACCTTCTACACACAATCCACCATCTCTTTTAACCATTACTTGATAAATCTCATTTCTATATTATGTTTGAAATTTCGATTTATTAAGTATTATTAATGGAATTTAAATCCGAAACCCAAGCAATCGTCTCTAGACTCTCTACCACTCATTTGGCTCTCTTATTTGTTTTATGGGCCGGACAACTTCAAATATGACTACATTTTAATTAAGAGATTTTATGAATTTATTTACTATGGGCCTAAGAAAAAGTTATATGGGCTTAGAAATTAAACCACAGAAAGACTAATAATATACACTATTGGAATTAAATATAATTGGGCCCATCAGATGAAAATTTAATCTCAAGGCCCATAATAATTTGGGCCTCAACCTTATATATATTCAGATAAGAATATACTCCCTCCGTTCTACAAGAACTTGTCCAGCATTCCTTTTCGAGCTGTCCATCGAACTTGTCTAGTTTCTAAAAAAGGAAGTAGTCACACACCTTTAACAACTCAAATCAACTCAAAAATATAATTAATTAAATAGGTCTCACACATATACCTCACAAACCAATTATAAATTATTAATTAATGTATGGGTATCACATCTTTATCAAACTACACCAATTTTCCTAACCGCGTCGAAAATAAAGTGGACAAGCTCAATGGGACGGAGGGAGTATTACTGAAATACTTGAATTCGATGTTGTATGATTGATTGAGATTTTTTTTATGAATACGGATGTCTCTAGATCGAACTTGTTGTATATGACTAGTATAGTTTGATTTTTTGTTGTAGTAAAAAGCATTCTTTTTTAAAAGAGTTATTAATTATGTATAAAGATGTGGAGTTCTAAATAAAATATTTATAATAATTTTCTATTATATGAAATGAAATAAAATTGTGCGATAGCCTGAAAAAGAAAGTGGTATTGATGGTGTATAGTATATATAGAGCACATAGTATTACATACATGAGACGATGACGTGGAGACAGAGGGTGTAATTGTAATTTCAGCTAACGTACCCTAAAGAAAAACCCAAAGTCACTGAGCACGAGTTTTTGAAACGGAGATTTGGAGTGTGAGAAATGGCGAGATCGGGGACGACGAAGGAAGCCCAAGCACTTCTGCACTCTCTGCGCACCGCCTATGCCGCTACGCCTAATCATCTCAAGGTTTCTCTCTCTCTCTCTCTCTCTCTCTCTCTCTATGCGTCCATTATATGTATAGTTGTATGCAGATACGCTACGTTTAGTTTTTTTTCCAGCAATTGACGGTTCAGCGGTTTGGATTTTTTGCAGATAATTGATGTCTACATTATGTTCGCTATAATCACTGCTATGATTCAGGTTTGACGAGGATTTATTTGGAAAATTGTGCTTTTCGTATTTTAATTGATTTTGGAATAGTTTTCTGTGGTTCGTTTAAGTTTCAGAAGTTTAGATTTGTACTGATTTATACCAGGAGTGATGGAATTTGAAATTTTTAAAGGTGAAGTGAAAGTGATTAAAGCTTGTTGATAGATTGTGATGCTCGCCTAGGGTATGATCTGGTAGGCTGTTTGGGGCAAAAATAAGATGTTGGATTATGGAGTAGATATATTCGGCGGTTGGTTTGTTGAATTTTATGTTAAGAGTGAGATAATTGACTTCTTCCTATGGCGAAGTGGAGCTGGCATTGTTTGGATTGGGGAAACCAGATTTTAGAATTCTTACGGTTGGCAATGTATTTGTCGAAATCAAGATAATTGACCTATATCCTTGTTCCGGATTGTAGGGTGTTCAAAATACTTTTATCACCACATAATCAGATATCTCTAGTGTAGATAAAGAAGATGAGAGAATCTGTGTTTTTGTTCGCTATGTTTTAGGACAATTACAAGCTGGAATCCTTAATTAGCAACTTCCATGTAATGATAATGTGTTTTTTGGAGAAACAGATAGTAGTACCTATTATGTGATCACTAAATTGAAGATGATTTAGAGGAAAACCAGGATAATTATGAGTTTCATCCTTGGCTCCGATCAGGGGCAGAGCTACAGCTGCGCTAAGTCCTTCAATTTCTGATAAAGACAAAATTCGTAGTGCAAATAGTCGAAAATGAAGCCTCGCACAGCTGGTTAGGACCTCCACAAATTTTTTAACCACCGTGTTCGAGTCCTTACAGTAACAAATTGTTCTTTTTTTTTATGTTTCTCCTCATTTAGCACCCGTCCCTTTGAATTCCTGGCTCCGCCACTGCCTCCGTTGCTGCAATTGAGTGAGGTGCTCGTTGTTATGACATGATATCCTGTCATGTTTTCTGTGTTGAGTATACATAGTGAGTAGAGGACTTAGGCTGAGGTGGCTTAACGGTTAGAAATAGATCAGGATAATTTCTGATGCCACCCATCCTTCATCTTAGTTTTGTAACCTTGTCATTCTTGCAAGATAAAATAGAACTCTTGTGAAATCCGGCATATCGTATTGATAAGATGAATACTGTTCGTTGATCTTGTAATCTTTTAATACTCGGGTTATTTTCCTAACATTGAAAGGTTACGTTATGTTTCATATCAGGTTGTTTATATGGCTATTGTTGGAACATTCCCATTCAACTCCTTTCTCTCCGGTGTGCTTTCGTGCGTGGGGACTGCTGTCCTTGCTGGTACGTAGCAGGATCATCATATCCTTTACTCATCGCCGTTTCATCTCGGAATTCAGAGTGTTAACTGGATATTGTTTTCTCTGGTTACAGTTAGTCTCCGAATTCAAGTAAACAAAGACAACAAGGAATTCAAGGTAATATACCCCGTCCTCTAATCTTATCAACCGATTGATTAATATCACCAACGTGGATAAAAGGATACCACTAGGGAAGGAAAGATTGAAGAAACATGATCATGTTTCGATTTTTCATTCGAGTTGGAAAACTTTATTTATCCTTCGTTGAGTCTCGTGTCCCACTATTTGCAGGATTTACCTCCCGAACGTGCTTTTGCGGATTTCGTACTCTGCAATTTAGTGCTTCATTTGGTTGTTATGAACTTTATCGGTTAAGTTGTTATCCTGGAGAAGAGAAGAGAAGCTTTGTTTGAATCTTGATACTACTCTAATGGAATCTTAGACTTGTTAGAAGCTTTTATCTGAATTCTGATACAAGAAAATTGCCAGCAGTTGGTGTGTAATTCAGACTTGGTGTATTAGTTTGGTGAAATATGTTCATGAAGACATTATAATTTCTGTTTTTAGGCCGACGGTTGTAATCGGAACCGGAACCAGAACTAGAACCGGTGCACGGTTCGGTATTCCGAACTGTGTTGCTGGCCCCTACTTGTATCTTCATCCCACATTTAATATTTTTCAGGTAATTGAGCTTGGAATAACTTGGATGATTAAATACTCAAAAAGAAGAAAGCATCTATTCATAAAAATCTTTTCCATTAATAAACTGAATTTCCGCGGTTGATTTGTATTCTTCGTAATTAATACTCTCTCTGTCCCATTTAATATGACACATTTTTCTTTAATATGACACATTTTTCAATTTTCAAAAATATTATGAAATTATTTCTTACTTTTTTTTTTCTCTTACTTTTTTTTTTTTTCTCATTTATCTTCTCTCGCTTACTTTATCAAAAAACGTGTCATATTAAATAGAACGGAGGGAGTAATTTTTTTTTATTTATTAAACAAAAGTTAATTGGCTTAGGAATTTACATAACATAATAAATATCGATTTTGACTTGTTCTAGCTTGTCTACATTAGTAAATCTAAAAGCAACAAATAATTAAGATTAACCTACTATCTTTACTCACAACGGACAAATTTTCTAAATTACTGTGCTCAGAAGAAATGCGACAATAATTGTGGGACGGATGAAGTAAAGGTAGTGTTTGAAATAGCTTAGAGAAGCTGTTTGGAATGTAGGCTTTTATTTTTTTAATTTAAAATAAGTCAAAATAAGCAGAAGTTCATATAATTAAGTTATTATTTTTTTCTAATATTTCAAACACTAATAACTTTTGCTTAAAAATTTTTTTAAGTTTAAGTAGCTAAGAATGGCTTATAAAAATTATTCCAAACACGACCTAAATTAACTCATTTAAATATTGATAACTTCCACTTAAACAATAACGTTTTTAAACACTTCGAGTTTAATTCGTTTATTATAATGTTAAATTCGAACTCTTATTAAAGAAATTAATCGAATTTAATTAAGTTTAATGGAGTTCTTGTAGATGGATATGGTTTTTTCTTTAATATTTACTTGTGAAAAAATTACTCCCTCCGTCCTTGTTTTATTTTTTGGGTTGTCTCGCTTGAGTTGTTTTGTTTCTTAAAATAAAAAATAATCATTACACAAATTCTCATTTTTTCTTTATGGGACCTACCATTTTACACACAATCACCCATTCATCTTAATTTTAATATCGAAAATAAACAAAATAAGTCAGGCAAGACGGAAGGAGTAATTCATTTTGTAAAGTTCGTTATTTTCTATGAACAAACAAGGTTAACTAAATAACTATACATCTATCTGTCATTGATAAGACATAAGTTCAATATTAAATATATATTTTTGTCTTAATAATAATAAAATAATATGTAACGTTTTATTCAAAACCTTGACCTTGGGAATTCATTATTTTATATTCGTAAAAGAAATTAATTTTAATCATATAATATCGTCTCTATTCGTCTATAAACTTATTTTACTAAAAATCGAAATTCAGACTATGATTTTGCCTAACGAATTATTTTCCGTACGCACGTTCGCTTTTATCCAGTTCTGATTTCACATTTTGCACACACACACGCACCACTTTCAATGATTATCTGCAGTCCTTCCTCAGCGAAGCCTTATGCCTGCTCCACTGCACCTAGGGTTTCCGCTTCGCATTCCGCCGCCAGGATCTCCTACTTAGTCAAATCCGGCGGCGGCGGAGCTCGGAGGCGGAATCGCTCTTCAAGTCTTCTTATGTGCGCGTCGATGCTGGATGAGAAGAAGAGCTCCTCTAATGCTGCGGCGGCGGCGGCGGTAGTTGCCTCAAGCTCCGCCTCTGATCAGCATGAGATATCTCCGCCTCGATCTTTCCTCGATGCGCGTAGTGAACAAGGTACTCCTTCAATTTAATATCTTATTGGAAGTTGCTTTCGTTCTATGCTTTTCGAATGTTTTTAATTTTTCTTCTTTAATTATTGTTAAAATATTGTCTGGAAGTCCAACCTTTTTCTACAGAATTGGACTTAGTGTGTCAAATATTTGACCGTAGTGCTGTTGCTTGATTTGATATGTGTTTAAAAGTGCTAACTGTGCTAATTCTTGATTGGATATATTTAAAAGGAGAGTCATGTTTATTTGGGCGTTGGATATGTGCAGATTTATTTTGTAAGCGTTTGTAGCTTCAAATATCTATCAGAATGTCTAATTGATTATTTTCTGTGCTAGTATATCAGCAGCCATGGGTTAATTTTGCACAAAATATTTGGAAGAGCTACAATTGTTGTCCCCCAAACCAAGTGATATGTAGAGAACAGTAGTTTACAATATTTTGCAGGCTTCTTTAGCAAATATCAGGAAGAATGCAATAGAGAAGTTTATGATAGGGGGGGAATTAGAAAATGCAGTCACTTGTGAGCATCAATGGATTTGATTTCATCTGCCAGTTGGCGTCATGCGGTCAGAGAGGACCTACATGCTTATCTTTGTCCAACTGTCAGACTTCATTGTTAGTGTGAATCAGTTGCTCAGGAAGTTTAGTTAGGAGACTGAAAATTTAGAGAAACAATGATACGCAGAGGAGTGGTCAAATGTGAAAGTATTTGACGTGGAAAATGCTGTACAACATTTTCGTATGTAATGACTCCAACCTCCCTTCTTATGGGTAGAATATAATTCATGGCTTGCTATGTAGGATAATGTTTGGTTTGTTAGGTGATCAACACATATGCCTCTTGTATGTTGTAACCGTCAACATGTTACAGTGTCTAAATCCACTGCTGTTCTTATTGTAGATCGAGGAAAGTGGTTTGTTAACCTTTGTGGTTTAAGCATTATCGTGAGGACATAGCAACTTCTAGGTCCAGCTTCAGATGGATAGAAGTTATAGGGACAGACCTCTAACATGTGTTACTCCTTCCCCATTTCATGGTCATTTATCTCATTGACTTGGCCATATGCATGATATCCTTTAACAACCTGCATGATCTGTATGGTTATGTAGCCTGTCTGTTTTCCTCTTCACTTCAGTGGAAATACTCCCGTGGCTTGTAGCTGTTTCAATTCCTAGCCAGTTAGTAATGCATAAAGTCTTAAAATTGTGTGTATTTGCATGAATTGCTCTGGCTTTCTTATATGAATCTTATGTTGCAGACCTGCTTTTTGTGATAAAAAAAGAAGCAGAAGCTGGAAGATTGCCCATTAATGTAGCTCAGGGGATGACAGAACTATACCACAATTACCGAGATGCAGTAAAATAATCTTATCCTGCTCATGGTGCCACAGTATTGCAATATGTAGTTAGTAAATAACTGGGCCTTTTATGATGAAAATATATCGCTCATGTCATACTGTATGTCCTTGTGATTTTGTGATAAATATGTAGTCGACAAATGCGGTAATAATTTTATGGTCGAGCTTTAAGTTGTAGAACTGAAGAAAACGTACCTCCAGTACCAACAACTTGTACAACTTTTTTCCCTTATGTGAAGTTTAATGATGTAACTCTTGGTGCATATAACTGGAGTAATTAATTGAACTGTTTGCTCTTGTAGTGCGTAGTAGATTTGAACAAAAAGTAATAAATATGTAATGCATCAGTGATGTTGTACGCATTTAATTTTCACTATCCTTTATTAGGAAAAGGGAGCTTCTTTCTTTTCTCATCATTTTGACATATGCCAAAAAGATGTGGCATTTCATGATAGAATTCATCGGGGGTGAGGTAGGGGGTTAAAATATTTGAGAAGATTCCTTGGAAGTATATGAAAATGTATTTGGATTAGTGAGATGTAAAGTATTTGCTAAATCATGTTGCCTGGATTTAGCAATTTTTTACTTTCAGAAAAAGGTATATTTTTCCTACTTTAGAGTACAAGATCCCTTGGGGAATATAAAAAATTTATTTGGATTACTCAGATGTAAAGATCTTTCTTATTGATTAAGGTGATAGATAGGTTGATTTGGCAATTTTTACTTTCTGTAAACATTTGTTTTGGCTATCTGTCTCCAAACGGAAAACTAAAGAATGTTCTTTTTCTTCATAAAGTGGACTAGGCTTCTAAACAAACAAACCGTAGGCGTTTGTAGAAGGGTTATATTTTGTGTTTGTATTAACCTGAACTACTTGTATCTTTCTTGGTTCTTAAAATTCAGATTTTCAGGAGTGGGCATCCCAAACCTGATGAGATTGTATTAACTAATATGGCTGTTGTCTTGGACCGTATTTTCTCAGACGTGAAGGTATTTATCATCTAGATTTCTAACTTATGTGACTACTTTAACAGCAGTTTTCTAATTGAAATCAATTTTCTAGGACCCGTTTCAGTTCTTACCTTATCACAGTGCCATCCGGGAGCCATTTGATTATTACATATTTGGTCAGAGATATATCCGTCCTTTAATTGATTTCAGGTTAGTCAATTCATCATTTGATTTCTTTCTAAAACATATTCAGTTGTCTTGTTTAAAAACACATTATAATTATAGGTTGTATGTACTATTTACTACTTCTGTAAATTGTGATTTTGGAAATTGAATTTACTTATATTCCCATATAATATTTCCTTCACCCTTCAGTTACTACTGTATAAAATGTTTCTTGTGCTTTGGAGAATTATAGTTGTGTTTACCATTAATTTACTATTAAATTTCAGAACATCATATCTTGGGAACATATCCTTATTCAACGAAATTGAAAAGAAGCTTAAGCAGGTGCACACTTTTCGTACTTTTACTCTCTCTTCGTATTCGTCTCCAGTGGCTTCCTCGTTGATTTTTGTCTAAATTTTAAAAGCAGAAAAATTATATAGCAATCCATTTACTTGTAGCCTAAGATATCTTGCCTATGCGTAACCTAATAATACTATATCAGCATCTCACTGACTGACTTTATCTTGCTGCTATATTATGGAGATCTTTGACGGAACTTTACTATTCCTTCATTTGCTGAATCAAGTCTCACTCGTGAAATTATGGAGCTTCATTTTATAAACTTTTTGTATGTAAAGCATAAACTGGTAGCACTGTGAAATATGCTGTCATTGCTACTTGTTTGTGACCATGCTAACCCTTAGTACCTTACTTTTTTTTTCAAATTTGTTGCCCTATTCTGTTTTCTCTGGATTTTTATAAACATATCTATTTCCGAGCCTATTTCACACTTTCTTAAGCAGAATCTGAATAACGTACTACTGAAATGCTCCCAAGTCAAACTAACTGGTTCAGAGGCGTCAATGGAACCATGAATGCTGTGTTTGTTTGTTTCGTTGAGTGCTCTATTTTAGCATTTGGCTTCTGTTCTCGATAAGCAACTCATTTATTCAATTTCAGGGTGAGAATGTCATTTTAATATCCAACCACCAGACTGAAGCAGATCCAGCCGTTATAGCTTTGTTGCTTGAATCCAGTAACCCATTCATTGCTGAGAATATGGTAACTATTAACTAAGATGACGAAATATTATGTTATTTATTTGCAGTTCAGACATATAATTAGGAAGAGTAATTTTTCCTATATGTTTTAACTGTAATGCAGATATATGTTGCCGGTGATAGGGTTCTTACAGACCCTTTATGCAAACCATTTAGTATGGGCAGGTGATAGCTTTACTGTTCTTCAATTATTTTATTTGATGTAAGCCTTTCATAGCGAAGTGAATTCATTTTATTAACTTTTAATTAGTCAGGAATCTTCTCTGTGTGTATTCCAAAAAACACATGAACGATGATCCTGAGCTCTTAGATGTGAAGAGAAGAGCAAACACTAAAAGCCTAAAAGAAATGGCACTGCTTTTGAGGTACATTTACGTAGTCCTACTTATAGTTTATTACACAAATATATAGTACTGGAAATAAGTTATTCTAGTTTATATTATATATCTTGTTACCCTTTAAGCCCTCCTGTAGTGCATATATGGATCTGCTATCGGTTATTCTCTTTTGGTGATAATATAGTTGTACTTATAGTTGGGTCCACTGGTCATGACTCACTATGTGATCAATGGGAAGATACAATCAACTATGGTACTTCTAATGTGGCACTTCCTGCTGCAGCCAGTTTCAGGTTTCCTTTAGAAAATGATAGAAGCTTATCTCATTATCAGTTTTTTTGTCTAAATCCTTCTTTTCTTTAGATTTTTTTTTTTGTATTTTTTGAGGGATTTTGTTCTTAAAAATTAGTATCAAGTTAAAGTGTAAGCTTTTAATAGTGAACATATGGTTCTTTACTCACCTAAAAGCAATGGCGTGCCTCACACGGTAATTTACTCAAATAGCGGTTGCATGTATAGGGAATCCAACATCTAGGGAAGTGTATAGAGTCACACTCTTACTTGTCTTTAGAAGTAAGCACTCATAAAATCCATTTTCCCAAGAGTGGAATGGAGATAATGTGGAATTCATAGCTTTAATGTCGATATTGTGTGGACATATTAATGTGTAACTGCAAACTACCTTTTCTTTCAAGGGACTCATTCTTGTACTGTTTGTGTTCTAGGGCGGGATCAAAGATAATTTGGATAGCCCCAAGTGGTGGAAGGGATCGCCCAGATCCTGTTACGAGAGAATGGAATCCAGTATGTTTCTTTTCATATTTATCTCGTAATTTTGATCACTACATAAACAAAGTATGATAATGATGGGTTAAAAGGATCCTGCATTAATTTGCATTGTCTCATACTTCAAATTTTTTCTGATCTTTTCTTATTGAGCTTACTACTACTTTGTCGGAAATTTTCTTTAGGTTTTTCCTCTTACCGTGGTACTCCCTCCGTTCCAATATTTGTGGCTCAATTGGTTTCGGCACGAGAATTTAGAAAGTGGTGTTATGTGGTATAGATTGTTTGACTTTTTGATAGTTAATTTTGAGCCACACAATTATTACCTTTTTTAGAAGTGAGCCACAAATAATGGGACATCCATTTCGGGAAAGTGAGCCACAAATATTGGGACGGAGGAGTACATTATAGTATGAGCTGATATCATGCATTTGCTATTTGCTACGAACCTCGTCTTTTTCCTGTCCTCTTTTCTTAGTAGTGCCAGTTTGACTACTCAGGCACCTTTTGATGCATCCTCAGTGGACAACATGAGAAGGCTCGTCGAACATGCTGGTGTTCCTGGTCATATATACCCCTTAGCAATAATGTGTCACGAGATTATGCCTCCTCCGCTCGAGGTAACTCTTTTACTAGTGGTTCTCGTCATTAATGCATATATGTAATTACTCAAATTTCTTGATAGGTTGAGAAAGAGATTGGGGAGAGGCGAGAGATATCATTTCATGGAGTTGGGGTATCGGCTGCACCAAGAATTGATTATCACAAAATATATTCAGCTTTGGAAGATCCTGAAGAGGTTAGTTCTTTAAATATTTCGCCGTATTACATTTATGCGATGATTTGCATGAATTAGAAACCATACTTATGATGCCACCAAATCAGGAACAAAAACCAAAGTTGCAAAGGAATTTGAAGAACAATCATCAGTCCTTTTTCGTACAATATATTCGATATTAGTTTTTCTATATCAAGTTGTCCAGCCAGAATCTCTCTTTTTCCGTATCGAAAGTGTGTTCGGATAAGAATGTTCATTAGCTATGTTTTTTACTGATTTTTTTTTTCAGTACTGTTCGGATAAGTATATAAGAATTGTATACATTTGTAGGTATTAACTGCTAAAGATCGAACATACGAACATACTATGTATGTTCGTACTGGATTCCAACATCTATGAACCAAGCTTTGTACTCTTTTTGCAGGCAAAGTCTATGTACTCTGAACAGCTATACTCATCTATCTGCGAGCAGTACGATGTACTCAAATCTGCAATATACGGCAAACAAGGTCTAAACGCATCGACCCCTACAGTCGATCTTACGCAACCGTGGCAGTAGTTTACATTTCAGCCATTTTTTTTGCTTTTCCATAGGTACATCCTTTTTCAAACTACCTTCTTGAGAATTTACTCTTGGAAGATGTTTCCGCGTGTATTTTTGCATTCTTAAGGTTTGCTCGGTTTCCGTGATGCAGGTGAGGGATATCTCGCTCGGCCATGACAGAATAAGAAGCCGATGCAAGCTCCAATCTTAAGATGCGTTAACCCAGAAAATCGCCGCGCAAAGGAACCATCTTGTCTCTCCTTTTCCTTGTGGTAAGAAATAAGATTGAGATCAGAATATGTTTTAAGTGCCTAACAACTCCAGCTCTGTACAGTAGATAATATAATCTTGTCAGTTACGTAATATCCATTTTTTGGCTCTGCACTTGTAACTCCAGCTTTAGATTTGTTTAGTGTATAAAGCCCCAAGGAAGAAGGCTTGAAAGTTCATGTTTAAACTCATTTGAACTCTTTGTAATTTCAAAGAGGTTAGGTATTCAGATCATTCCATGCAATTCAGACTTTATTACAGGTATATTTTACTTCGTTTCACACATTGTTTTACTCCCTACATCATATAGAAAGTGTCTATTTTCTTTTCAACGCGGTTATTTAGGAGAGTTGTGAGTAAAGTTGTGCTCCTTCTGTTCCATTTATACTGTCCTGTAGGGTCTCGGCACAAAGTTTAAGAAACTGTAAATGATGCGGATCCAAACGACTTTTTGTAATTTGTAGTGTGATTTTATTTCTTTTTATGGAAAGAAGACAGTATTAGTGGGACAATCCGATATAATATGGGTACAAGACATTATGAATGCGGCGGAGGGAGTATATTTTACTTCGTTTGACATTGTTTTACTCCCTCCGTCCTAAAGAAAGTGTCTCTTTTTTTTCGACGCGGTTATTTAGGAGTGTTGTTAGTTATGAGTAAAATTGTACTCCCTCTATTCCATTTATACTGTCTTATAGGGTCTCGGCACGAAGTTTAAGAAACTGTCAATGATGCGGATTCACATAACTTTTTATAATTCGTAGTGTTTTATGGAAAGGAAACAACCCGATATAATATACAAGACAGTTTGAATGGGACGGAGAGAGTATTAAATGGCGTTTTGAAGAGAATGAATGACTTTGAAACTGGTACAAATAGTAGAAAGAGAACAGATTTATTTCATTAATGTATAAACCACATCATATCATTTTTATTACAACATTAGAGAGACAATCGGTAGAGCTCAAGCGTCAGCGCCGTAGCAATTTTTCCGGCATATGCAACGACGGCGGAATCCTTCACACTTGCCATCACTAAAACCTTCGCTTACGCAAATAGTCTTGCAGTTCTGGTTACCAATACATATGCCTCTATAATTTTTACTTGGCGATTTACAAATCCTTCCCATCACTCCATCTGCAAAATAAGAATCATTAAGCATACGAAGCTGTAGTTGCCGATAGGGCTGTAAACGAGTCAAGCTTTATTTAAATAGCTCGAGCTCTAGCTCAATAAGGTTTGATTTGAATTCGAAAGTCTCGAGCTCAAGCCTCATTGTTCGTCAATGTTTTCGAGCCAAATTCGTCCTAAGACTATTAGGCTCGATTAAATTATATTATTAAAAATATATATAATTTTAAATAAATAAATTCATTTATTAAAAAAATATAAAAATATAAAATTATAATCTAATTTTTTTATATATGAAAGATACCATGGTTTCAAGCCTATCTCGAATAATACAAATATTTATCAAACTCGAGCTCAAATCCATATCAAAAGCTCGTATCGAGCTCGAATTCGAGCCCAAGCCTTAAACATCTAATCGAGCTAAGCCTTTGCAAAGTTCGACTCAATAACACCCCTAATTGAATATCTACAATTTATAGTTTAAAGGTGAAATTTAGAATTTAGAATTATAAAAGGTGCGAAAACCAAGTTCAAGAGGGAGAAGATAATAATTTTTTGAAAAGATTAGTAAAATTTAGATTTTAGGGTCGCAGTAGCACCCACACGCACCCGTAACATTTGCTACTTACTAGAGGCCAAGGCAAAGATCAAGAGGAGCATCAATGCATACAAGCACTTGGTCTTCATTGTTGCCAAACGTCTTAACTTGTTCTTTGAACTCTATGAGTGACTCCTCCTATTTATACTAAATTAAAATGGACTAAAGTAAAGAAAAGGATCTCCTTCAAACAATATATCGTCTCAATGAGTCAAGTAGATTTCTCGTGCATCCTTATCCACACCATCATTCTTGTAAAGTAGAATTTGACTAATTTCTCGTATAATAAATAAATACAATGAAATGGTCATAAGTGAAAGGACAAAATTTGAGAAAATTGCATTCTAGTCAACCTTGCCCATAATTGGATTTTCAATTGCTACATGAACTTTACACAATTCGTTATTTTTAGACTATTACATTTATTTTTAATTTATTATTTCCACTATTCGTACCTTAATTATATTTATAGAATTTGAGAAAGTGGATGAAGATGGGCTAAATATTCTTACCTTAATTGTATTTATAAAATTTGAGAAAGTGGGTGAAGATTGGTTAAATAAGTGGGTGTATATTAAAGTGGTGGGATCCACTACTTAGTTGGTATTTGAAGTAACTGAAGCATATTGATAAGTGTTTGGAGAAAGTTTCTCATACTTAATTGGTATTTGGAGTAACTGAAACATATTGATAAGTTTTGAAAGCTAGTGAAAGCGGCTGAAAGTTGCTGACTTGAGAATTTGTAGGTGTTTGTAAATAAGTGCTGAAAACTGCTGAAAGTTGAGAAAATAATATTTAAAAAACTATTGATTTAATAGCTTATTATAAATTTTTAAATAAAATATCCATTGTACCTTCAATATAATTAAATAATTATAATTTATAATAATTAAATATTAAATTAAATTAATTTTTATATTATATAAATGTATAATATATCATATTAACATAAACATATCATACTATTATATTTAAATATTATTTATTTACTTAAATTTATAGTAATAATATTTTTATATAATTTTAATAATTATACAGTTAAAAAATAATTATCATTAAATGAAAATAGGAAAAAATATTAATTTAAAATTCTAAATTTTCAAAACCCACTATTTCAATTCTTATATATTTAATTTTAATAATAATTATTTCATTAAACTTGAAAAATTTATAAATAATAAATATAAAATATTTTTTTATCAAATTACTAACTAATCTATTAAAATATAATTATAATTAAAATTATAAATAAGAAAATATTAATTTTAAAATTAATAATTTTTTGATAATTATAGAAATATGTAAATGATAAAATAGTCCAATAAATTAGATAAGATGAAAGCAGTGTCATAACAGCTTAAGCAGCTTCTCTATCTTGGTAGGAAATTTCTACTAAAAGCTAAGTATTCAAACACTCCATCTGCAGCTAAAAAATATTCCAAACACCACCTTAAAATGATTGTAATCCACAATTATTGAACGAAAACAAGAATAACATGACCAGAGCCGGTCCTGAGAAAAAAAGGGTATGAGACAAGTGATAAAAAATGGAACCCCTCTCTATAAAGTAATATTTATATTTTTATCGTCTTCTATTTTAATATATATCTTTAAAAAACAGTAGTTGTCGCTTCACCTCCATTTTTTGTGACATAGTCATGTTCAAAACAGTTTAGTAAACAAGAAAATTAGGGAATAAAAGAGAAATAAAAATGAATAATAATAAAACCGTACACATAGAATAAAGAATTGAGGTAGCATTTACTTTTTATAACCTATTTAATTATTTTAAATTCTATATTAGTATATTAGACTAGATATAGTATATTTTGTAATAAAATTCTGGGCTAGATTAAATATATTAACTGAATTCCTTCTTTGCTAAGAAAATAAATAAACATGCTATTTCTTAAAAAAACTTATTTATTATTAAAAAAAAAATTGGCCACCAAAAATTCGGGGCCCTGGGCAACCGCCCCTCCTCACTCTACATGAGGGCCGGCCCTGAACATGACAACCAAAAAAGGAAAGGATACCAAGACAAGAATAGCAGGACGGGATAGAGGGAGTACTATCTTTTATAAAAGTTCAAATATTTTGCTTGGGAAATAGACAAACTTGAACCACCATTTTCAACCAACAAAATTACTAGTAGTATTAACACTTTTAGTTTCAAACACAGATAGTCAAAAATGGAGTGCTCTTCCTTTTGCAATGTTTTCAAAATCCAAACCAAAACAGCTTAAATTGGCACCTCTTTCTTAAGTTTTGCAAGCTCCTGCCTCATAACACCAGCCTTCTGCAAATCACAAACATCACACACATTAAAGTTAAAGACATTGCTTCTCATGTAATTTCAGTGGATAGTCAGGCAAGTTAAAAACAGGATACGAAATGCCACGAATAATGTATTCGAACCTTGATTTTAGCGAGCATCAGCTTGAATCGGTCGAAATCATTGAGGGATGCTCTTCTCTTCTGAACAATGAGCTTCCTTCCCCATGAGCTATTTTCCCACTTGCCCTTGACATCTGCAAGAGACAAAGTTCTCAATTTCCCAATCAATTCGACAAGGCTGGGCTTAAGGTGTTCATGTTAAATACACACCGGCAGCCTCCATTGCATCTACGAGAGCTTTCTTCTGAACTCTTTTGATGTCAGTCTTGATGTCTGTAAGAGAAAGCCTCTTGAAGTTCATCTGGCTAAGTACCATGTCGGGGGCATCCACAAGAGCCCGCCGTTTAGTGGGACAATCCGATATAGTATACAAGACAGTATGAATGGGACGAATGAAGTATTAAATTGTAGGTCTTTCAAATAAAGTGTAATAATTTGCCAAAATAAGAAAAATTGACACCTTTTAGAGACAATCCAAAAATGAAAGGGAGACACGTTCTATTGGACGGATGGAGTAACGTTTAACTTTTGCAAGTATTGAATTCGAAGATTAATTTATAAAGTCAACCTATAAATGGCGTTTTCGAGCCTAGTTGGTAAGGTTAGGGATATAATCATGCTCAACATATTATTCCAACTAATTAGCTTAAGAGGTTGAATAAATTATTGTTCGTCAATGTTTTCGAGCCTCATTGAACCTAGTGGTGGCACCGCAGATGATATCATCATTTCGCATTATAGAAACAATATCATCAAAAATAGATTTATACTCATCTTGCTTAAACAATTTACTGATAGAAACTATGTTTCGCCTAAAGTCTGGCACATACAAAAAGTTTCTTAATACTAGTACTTTATCTAGAAAACTCAAAGATAAATTTCCAATGGCGATTGCAGGAACTCTCGATCCATCGCCCATTGAGATCACCACCTCGCCATCACTCAGATCCCTTGTCCGCAGGAAACCCTGCAAGGTGTAACAAACATGATCAGTTGCCCCCAAATCCACTACCCATTCATGGGTAGAAGAGGAAACCAATACAGTCTCAGTTACAAGAGCGATTCAAGTACCTTTGTTCTTTGCCTTGAGCATAGGGCAATCAGTCTTCCAATGCCCATTCCTGCCGCACTTAAAGCATTTACCCTTCCCCTTAGGCTTAGCCAAGCCTCCGGAAGGGCCCACATGCTTACTCCCACTGTTTGTCTTGGACACTTCACCCCTATAGCCCTTTTTTCTGTTCCCACCTTTTGGTGGAAACTTTGAGCCCCTAGAGGTCGAAGTGTTCAAGACCTGTGCACCTTTGCCCATCACCCCTTCCGCTGCGACCAAGTCATTGAGTAACTCATTAAGATTATAATCCCTCTTTGATAGCACAGCGTTGAGGCGAACGCTCTCGAAAGACTTGGGCAAAGTATTCAGGATGATATCGCACTTAGCTTGAGCGTCGATACCTCCTCCGAGCAAGTCAAGCCTATTCATTAGATTAATCATGTGCATGACGTGATCGTGCACATAACTGCCTTTCACCATGTGACATCTCATGATGTCACGCATGATGTTGAACCTAGCAGTACTATCAGCCTCACCATACACTTCTTCGAGATTTATTCAAATATCGCGTGCATCGGTGAAAGATCGATGCTGCAGCTGTAATGCAGAAGACATGAGCAACATAATCAAGGCTTTAGCCATGTTATTAGACCGCTCTCATGCCTTCATTGCATCTAGCTCAGCATCAGTTGACTGAGCAATGAGATTGGTAGGTTTGTCCTCAGTAATGACAAACATATGTTCCTCAGCGATGAGTACATATTCCAAATTTCGTTTCCACTCAATATAATTATCACTCCCAATTAAGGGATTTTTGGTAAGAGATTGAACAACGGGGTTTAGAGACATATCTGAAAATTAATAGACGTATGTAAGATACAATTGCACAGGTTAAATTTGTAACAAAACAATATTGTAACCCTTTGATAAAACAATATTGATTTGAAAACTCGAACATCCCAAAGATCACACGTGCAAGCCACGTGGGTGGACGTTTACCCGTGCAACCCCTGACCATGCTATATACACAGCACTTTAATTCTATTCCATGTCAACTTTATATCCTTATGACAAATATAATTAATAGTCCGATATTACTAGACCATGTCACTATTAAACACGAGGGAAGGGACTTCGGTGAAGTGAATTGTACCCCCGATGACATCTAAGCATTGACCACTCAATTTGACACAAGACAATCAAATTCTCGAAATTAGTACCTCACGAAGAACATACCGCTTTCAATTTGATTTCTATAGACATCTTATTCCAATTCTATCTTCCAGAGCACTTATGAAAAATCAAGCACGCAAGCCACGTGTGTGGACGTTTACGGCCTGACTCCCACTACTCAATAGCATTAGAATATTTTTATAGAAAACCTATCTGACAAACTTATGAATAAAGAAGATGGGCAAGCCACGTGTGTGGACGTTTACCTACGATCCCCATCACTTTGTCCAAGATCCAATTGGTGGAGGTTTATTTCGATAATTTATTTAACCTTAAAATTATCAAAAATATATTTGCTTAGTCTTTTGCTTCAAATGGTTTGTCAAAACGAGCTCACAAAAGCTCGTGTAATCCTTAAAGCATAAATTTCTATGCACATTTAATAAAACATGCTCGCAGAAAATTAACACGTGCTTTAAATACAAGTTAAAACCCTAATTTCATGATTTCTAAGCACAATTAATAAAAATAATTAATCATACTAATACATGAAATTAAACATCCACGACAAAATTAAAGCGAGTAATAAATGTCGTCGTCGGGCCCAACCACATAGAAAAATAAAATCTTTCTATTACATGGCCCGAACAAATACATGTCTTCAAAAACGGAGTCCGGAGACGAAGAAACGGGACGAAACTGGCTGCCCAAGCATAGACTGCCACGTCAGCGATGGTCAACGCCACGTCAGCACTACGTCATCGCCCAGTTAACGCTTGCCTACCACGTGGCATGCACGCCATGTCAGCGCTCTCTGCCATGTGGCAGGCACGTCAGTACTGACGTGGCAGCCACGTTATCATCATCTTCATCGCAGCGGACCGGACCGCCGCCGCCGCTCCAGACCGGTTCCCGACCAGCCGCCTGCGCCCAAAGGAGCGCCGGATGACGGCGAACCAAGAACCGGTCGCAGATCTGCGACGCACCGCCGCTGAAAAACGCAGTGACGTCGCCGCTGCTGCCACTGCGCCGCCGAGAGCAGCGAGATCCGCGCCAGATCTGGTCGGATCATCACAGCGCCGCCGCCGTTCCCACCGCCCCGAGTGTCGGCTCGCCACCCCATCCGTCCACACAGTGTCCAATTCCGATGGATAGCTCCGGTGGAGACAAATTTTGTCGGTCAACCCACATAAAATAAGGGTTTTTATCGATCTAATTTCGTGTTCTCATCGCCGACAACGAACCAATCCGCAAATCCAATTACATAATTAAGCAGATACATAACATTCACATTGGTCGTAGTCTACTCATGGCTTTATCTCACGAGATTACATATCCGAGATCAAAACAATTGGCACACAGGCCGTCCCATAAATACGAACCCGATGACGACGAACAAGAATTTATATCATACATACAATCGTCCTATGCATGATACTACGAATCAAAAATAACACAGAGCTAGGAATCTAGCTCTGATACCAGTTGTACGGAAAGTAGTCCCATACCTTAGCGATCGTCCTAAAATACGATCTTCTTGACTCGGTCCAGAAAAGGTCTTCTGGACTGTTCCCGTGCTCGAGCTTCCAATTTCGAATGGACGGAGAAGCGAGAAAGCCCTTGACAGACTATAACACTGACTCACAAACTTTCAAGCTCGAAAAACTTCAGACGATATTTAGCTCAAGGAATGCCTTGAATAAAACATTGTTCGGATGTTATCGAAGACTTGTGTGCATTTTCAAGTGAACCCCAAGCCCCCTACTTATATGGAGATGGCTTGAAAAAGTGGTGGGCCTTAATGGGCCTAATAGTATTGGGCCTATTATTTCCAAGCCCAACTTACTCCATTACCAATTGTTTGATCCGTTTAAGAACCGAACAATTCCAGGTAATTGAGTAACCTAGAAAGTAACCTTGTGAGTCTGTTATAAAATGTCGAATACAACTGGGCATATGTTCGGGCCAGACCAGAGACCTAATACAAGAAATAAAGCAGGGCCTCAAGAGAATTAATTTTCCAAACTCAGCCCTGAGTATTATTAATTCTCAAACATAGATTCATTTCACTAAAGAATCTATGCTGACTTACCCCTTTATTCCCAAATGTTGAGTCTGGACTTATATTTTTAACTTCAGTTGATTCCCGTATTTAAGATATCGAATATCCATTAATTGATTAAGTTTACTGACTAATTAATACAATTAATATTTTGTCCTTAGTACCACTCGACCTTATTATCATACTTGAACTTAATCAACTTGCAAGGTTTAGTATGATAAACCTTTCGAGCTCCTCAAGGGGATATCATCAACCCTGTAACAGGATACGGATGCATGATGCAGATAACCAGCCTGAGCTACACACAACAACAGTCACCCAAGATACAGAGATCCAGTCGCAATGACATTCGCACATAGTAAATCAAAGTGATTGTTAGTCGTACGCATTCAGCTGAAATCTCATCAAGCTTAAGAATAGCTGAGTCTCCGAGACCTTGGTTCTTCACACGGGTTAGATAGAAGAACACGTCTTACCGCGATCCATCAATACATAAAATGTACCAACATAGACAAGTGACCAAGACAAGTCACCTCTTATCTATATTGCAACTTAAACCGGCAACTTGTCCTTAAAGTTGTCTCAGCTGTGATAACTGTTTATATCCCACTAATTCAACCAATCATTACAGTCTTCTGTGATCTACAACACATTGTATGATCTAACTCTTGTGAGATAAAAGACTAAATTGTGCAATTATAATAATCAAATAGGAGAATAATAATAGTGGTAACTCGAAACATTGTATACAAGCAAATACATAGACTGCTTTCAGTATACAAATCCAACAAATTCGTTACTCAATTACCTGGAATTGTTCGATTCTTAAACGGATCAAAATAATTGATAATAGAATAAGTTGGGCTTGGAAATAATAGGCCCAATACTATTAGGCCCATTAAGGCCCAACACTTTTTCAAGCCATCTCCCTATAAACAGGGAGCTTGGGGTTCACTTGAAAATGCACTCAAGTCTTCGATAACATTCGAACGACATTTTGTCAAGGCATTCCTTGAGCGAAATATCATCGGAAGTTTTTCGAGCTTGAAAGTTTGTGAGTCAGTGTTATAGTCTGTCAAGGGCTTTCTAGCATCTCCGTCCATCCGGAATTGGAAGCTCGGGTACAGGAACAGTCCAGAAGACCTTTTCTGGACCGAATCAAGAAGATCGTATTCTAGGACGATCGCTAAGGTATGAGACTACTTTCCCTACAACTGGTATCAGAGCTAGATTCCTAGGTCTGCATTCTTTTTGATTCGTAGTATCATGCATAGGACGATTGTATGTATGCTTTAAATTCTTGTTCGTCGTCGTCGGGTTCGTATTTATGGGACGGCCTATGTGCCAATTGTTTTGATCCCGGATATGTAATCTCGTGAGATAAAACCACGAGTAGACTACGGCCAATGTGAATGTTATGTATCTACTTAATTATGTAATTGGATTTGCGGATTGGTTCATTGTCGGCGATGAGAACACGAAATTAGATCAGTAAAAGCCCTTATTTTATGTGGGTTGACCGACAAAATTCGTCTCCACCGGAGCTACCCATCGGAATCGGACACCGTGTGGACGGATGGGGTGGCGAGCCGGCGCTCGCGGCGGTGGGAACGGCGGTGGGCAGCGGCCCGCGGCGGCGCTGCGCAGATCCGGCCAGATCTAGCGCAAATCTCGTTGCTCCCGACCTGCGCGAGCTCCGCGGCGACGTCAGCGGCGTGCTGGGCAGGCTGCAGCGGCGACGGCGCGGTGGCAGCAGCAGCGACGGCACCGCATTTTTCAGCGGCGGTGCGTGGCAGATCTGCGACCGGTTCCAGGTTCACCGTCGTCCGGCGCTCCTCTGGGCGAAGGCGGCTGGCAGGGAACCGGCATGGAACGGCGGCGACGATCCAGTCCGCTGCGATGAAGAAGATGATGACGTATCTGCCACGTGGCAGAGAGTGCTGATATTGCATGTCCACGTGGCAGGCAAGCACTGACTGGGCGATGATGTAGTGCTAATGTGGCGTTGACCATCGCTAACGTGGCAGCCCATGCTTGGGTAGCCAATTTCGTCCCGTTTCTTCATCTCGTGGCTCCATTTTCGAAGACATGTAGTTGTTCGGGCCATGTAATAGATATATTTTATTTTTCTATGTGTTTGGGCCCAACTATGACATTTATTACTCGCTTTAATTATGTCGTGGATGTTTAATTTCATGTATAAGCATGATTAATTGTTTTTATTAATTGTGCTTAGAAATAATGAAATTAGGGTTTTAACTCGTATTTAAAGCATGTGTTAATTTTCTGCGAGCATATTTTATTAAATGTGCTTAGAAATTTATGCTTTAAGGATTACGAGCTTTTGTGAGCCCGTTTTGACAAACTTTTTGAAGCAAAAGACTAAGCAAATATATTTTTGATAATTTTAAGTGATGGGGATCGTAGGTAAACATCCACACACGTGGCTTGCTTACCTTCTTTATCCATAAGTTTGTAGATAGGTTTTTGTTGGTCCGGAGACGAAAAGTCAGGTGTAGAGGGGGGGGGGGGTGAATACACCTGAGCTCAGTTTCTTTTTCTCAGTGAAGGTCGGTTGTAGGCGATGTTTCTAGCAAGATGAACAGTTGCCAAATAAGCCTTCGATCACTGGGGTCAAAGTGAGTCGGCTTCAGAGCTCTTCTTTACGGCCCGATGTCGGTATTACGAAACTCGGTCGGAGACGTTAGTGCGGGGATAAGTGTTAGGCCCGAGTCGTCTCTTTTGAAAACGCGTTTTTGCAAGTTAAATCTTTTGGTGTATGCAACTTTATAAAATACGTTTTATGCGTAAACTTATGATTTTCTAAGTCGGTTGAATGCAATGCTATATAAAACTGAAATTAAATGAACACAAGCAATTTAACGTGGTTCGGATACGCAAGATCCTACGTCCACTGGGCCCTCGAACAAGTGCGGGAGAACTTGTTGATTATTCGAGCAAGCCTCGAGGATGCGGGGATACTTGACTGTTGGGCTGGACGGTTCCTCTTAAGTTATAGTCCTTAGCTGACTTTACAATCCAAACCTAAGTTTAGAAGGGAGGGAATATTCTCCAACCGTAGAAGGAGTTCTTACAACAAGTAACAATTCACTAAATGTGAACTCCTTCGGATCTAAAGCTATGAATCTAGCAATGAGCTTAGTCTTAGAGTAAGATAGGGATCAAAGTGCTTCTAGTAGAGATGAACTACAAGAAGTGTTCTTATGAAAACTAGTTCGTCTCTTGGGATAAGCTTAGAAGGGTTCAAGAGCGTTGTGAGCTTGAATGATATCCCTTGATTTCGCTGTTATATTCCTCTTTTGAAATCTTCAAATCCTTCTCTATTTATAGTTGTTGAGTTGTTGTTACATTATGTCCGTTGGAGACGTACGATGCCTACGTGTCACAAGCGTCCAAAGAAAACGGCCTACTATTCAACTTTGTTTGCGACAGGGGGCCTGTGTTTAATGCGGCTGTTCATGAGAAGCAAACTTTCTTGTGTAGAGTAGGTAAGCGTTGTTCGGCCTCTCATTGGTCGAGGTTTGTAGTTGGTGAGTGTCGAGTTGACCGTTCAAACTACCTCGTATGTCTTCTGTTGAACATTTGAAGGGACTTTAAGTCTTGGGTCGCTTTACATCGGATACGGAATCGAAAGTCGTCTTCTTCGGGGAGTCGTCGGACGATAGAGTGAGCTTCGATAGTCGGTTGGTCGATTGCGAAGGTATACTGCTTGCTATTTGGTTCTTCTACTGATGACCATCGGCTTGTAGAGAATGCTTCTGCGAGGTCCGGTCGGTGATGCGGGATCTTCAACGAGTTTGATATCAGGCTGGACGAAGAATGCAAGCGATTACACGATGACGTGGGGTTACGAAAAGTATCTTCGGTGAAGATCGGTTCTAACAACTACCCCGTACGAGAGAAGGACTTAGACAAAAATAAGCATTACATCAAGTCTAACCTATACATCGCTAATCCTATCGACACACTTAATCTACGATATCGGCTCGGTTTTGGGATCTTCAATTCCATAGTACTACTATGATTTCCCCCAATTTCTTTTAACCCTAGAACAGCTGAGTATCAATCTACTGACTCATATCCAACAGTTTTCTATAAAAATATTCCAATGCTATTGAGTAGTGGGAGTCAGGCCATAAACGTCCACACACGTGGCTTGCGTGCTTGATTTTTCATAAGTGCTCTAGAAGATAGAATTGGAATAAGATGGCTATAGAAATCAAATTGAAAGTGGTATGTTCTTCATGAGGTACTAATTTCGAGAATTTGATTGTCTTGTATCAAATTGAGTGGTCAATGCTTAGATGTCACCGGGGGTACAATTCACTTCACCGAAGTCCCTTCCCTCGTGTTTAATAGTGACATGGTCTAGTAATATCGGACTATTAATTCTATTTGTCATAAGGATATAAAGTTGACATGGAATAAAATTAAAGTGCTGGGTAAATAGCATGGTCAGGGGTTGCACGGGTAAACGTCCACCCACGTGGCTTGCACGTGTGATCTTTGGGATGTTCGAGTTTTCAAATCAATATTGTTTTATCAAAGGGTTACAATATTGTTTTGTTATGGATTTAACCTGTGCAATTGTATCTTACATACGTCTATTAATTTTCAGATATGTCTCTAAACCCCGTTGTTCAATCTCTTACCAAAAATCCCTTAACTGGGAGTGATAATTATATTGAGTGAAAACGAAATTTGGAATATGTACTCATCACTGAAGAACATATGTTTGTCATTACTGAGGACAAACCTATCAATCTCACTGCTCAGTCAACTGATGCTGAGCTAGATGCAATGAAGGTCTAGGAGCGGTCTAATAACATGACTAAAGCCTTGATTATGTTGCTCATGTCTTCTGCATTACAGCTGCAACATCGATCTTTCACCGATGCACGCGATATTTGAATAAATCTCGAGGAAGTGTATGGTGAGGCTGATAGTACTACTAGGTTCAACATCATGCGTGACATCATGAGATGTCACATGGTGAAAGGCAGTTATGTGCACGATCACGTCATGCACATGATTAATCTATTGAATAGGCTTGACTTGCTCGGAGGAGGTATCGACGCTCAAGCTAAGTGCGATATCATCCTGAATACTTTGCCCAAGTCTTTCGAGAGCGTTCGCCTCAACGCTGTGTTGTCAAAGAGGGATTATACTCTTAATGAGTTACTCAATGACTTGGTCGCAGCGGAAGGGGTGATGGGCAAAGGTGCACAGGTCTTGAACACTTCGACCTCTAGGGGCTCAAAGTTTCCACCAAAAGGTGGGAACAAAAAAAAGGGCTATAGGGGTGAAGTGTCCAAGACAAACAGTGGGAGTAAGCATGTGGGCCCTTCCGGAGGTTTGGCTAAGCCTAAGGGGAAGGGTAAATGCTTTAAGTGCGGCAGGAATGGGCATTGGAAGACTGATTGCCCTATGCTTAAGGCAAAGAACAAAGGTATTCGAATCGCTCTTGTAACTGAGACTGTATTGGTTTCCTCTTCTACCCATGAATGGGTAGTGGATTTGGGGGCAACTGATCATGTTTGTTACACCTTGCAGGGTTTCCTGCGGACAAGGGATCTGAGTGATAGCGAGGTGGTGATCTCAATGGGCGATGGATCGACAGTTCCTGCAATCGCCATTGGAAATTTATCTTTGAGTTTTCTAGATAAAGTACTAGTATTAAGAAACGTTTTGTATGTGCCAGACTTTAGGCGAAACATAGTTTATGTCAGTAAACTGTTTAAGCAAGATGAGTATAAATCTATTTTTGATGATATTGTTTCTATCATGCGAAATGATGATATCATCTGCGGTGCCACCACTAGGTTCAATGGGGCTCGAAAACATGGCAGTATTAATGGGACAAATGGAGTATTTTGTAATGTGTATGGTTCTACAAAACTTAATATTCCCTCCATCCCATCAGTAATGTTTTGTATTCCGAAAGGAGTGTTCAGTTAGTAACGTCTTGTTCTAAAAATGACAAAAAATTTGTGGCCACAAATTAATTAACCAAAAGTCAGACAACAAAGGGCCACATTATTAGATTTTCTTAGTCTTTCGTGTCCCAAAAGAAATCAGACACTACAAATGAGACGGGGAAGTAGTTGTTGTCTTGTGTTTGGAAAATATGAAGAAATTTAATGTGATTCACTTTTATTTTTTTAATGGTCTTTTTATTATTATTGTGAATTGACAAGAATTGTGAATTTAATTTTGTAATGTGGATACACATAATCTTCTCGCTTTTGTCTCGTATGACGTAGCGTATTATGGATTACTTCCGTTCCGTTATAGTTTGCCACTTTTTTTTCGATGCGAGAGAGAAAAAATAAATAAGAATAAATAATAAAGTAAGAAAGAGGAGATAATAAAGTATGAGACATATATATTATATTAATTATTTGTCAAATTTCGAAAGCGACCAACTTTAATGGAACGTCTCAATTGAGAAATATAGCCAAATGGGACGGAGATAGTATTTTACATATCTCTCTCTTTTTTTTTATCTCCCGACATATTAATGATAAATGACACATTATCTAACATCTTGTCAATGGTAGTCCTTTTAAGTTACAAGTATCATAATAAAAGAGCGATGAATTAAGCGACATAAACAGTAACAAATAATACTCACGATAAATGGACAAGCATTCACATTACACAACAAAAAAATATATTTCCTCCGTCTTGCTATTACTGTCCTACTTTTCTAATCGGGTTGTATCGCTATTACTGTCTTTCTTAAAATAGCAAAAACTACTCTTAAACAAAAAAATGAAGTGGATCTCTCCTACTAAATACTCATCCTCGCATTATCATAATCTTTCTCTCCAAAAATCTATCTCACACAATTTTCATTTCACTCCATACTCAGAAATTTATAGTTTTTAACTTTTTGAAAACTTAAGATTATTTCTTAAAATACAATATGAAACAAAAAAACAAGAAAAAAAAAATCAATTACCTCAACTATACCCTGCAAAAATTTGGATAAATTCCCATTTCTTCTACCAACCACTCCTCGAAAATTATGTTCATTTCTTAATACATTAAAACTCATAAAGTACACACTTAAACAAAGTTTCTTAATCTATGTACCGAAACCAAAGGTAATAGTGGGACGGAGTGAGTAAAACATACCATGTGACACTACGAAATTGATTTTCTCCTCTCGAGTTAGCGTAGATTGCACTGACAGACGACACGTATCAAATATAAGCATATTATTAATATATATATATAATTAAATATAAAATATATTTATTCCGTATCTTTTTTATTAAAATTTGATACAAACATGTCCTAAAACGTATTCGGCACCACAATTGAAATATTATGAATATATTGAGATTTTTGAAATATTCGCACTAGAGGTAGACTTGAATTCAAATTATGATTTTTGAAAATTTAATATTAAAATAAAATATGTCACCTTGTTTAAATAAATACTACAATTATATGATCAATTATTTAATAAATACTAAAAAAAGTGGTAGACAGATGAAGAAACCGTTAATACACTTGGAGCTTAATTCGTTCGAACAAATCCACCTTGTTCCTGCATCCCTCTCGCCAATCATTCAAACCTAATCGCATTTTTTCGCCATTAATCGCAAAATTGTTAGTTTCGCCTGAAATTCAATCCATACTTCGATGGTTATTGACGTCGCTGAGAATTATTACGCCGAATCGCTCTGCAAACTTTGAAGGTACGGATGAATAATTAATCATTTACGTGCTTGTTTGATTTGATAAGAATTTTGGAAGAAATATGTCCGGTGTATGAAGTTTGATTCATATTGTTGAAGTTATTGGAACTCTAGCTGCAAAATGGAATAGATAGCGACTTCATTGATTGCTGCATTAATAATTCTCATCCAGAAATTCGATTTAGAGTCCGTAGTAAGTAAAAACTGTATATCTAGGAATGCATCTGTTAATTCTTCTGATTATGTAACGATGGTGTTGATGGTTGGGGATAATTTCATTCTCTTGTAGGAAATTACGATGTTTTTCAAGTCGGCCGCTGAGGAGTTAGATGCATATTATCCTGTCAGACCTGAATGTGCGGCTGATGTTCCTAAAATTAGATTTAAAGCGAGGGTATGTGCAAGTTTCTTGCTCGAATATATTCGTTTATTTGATGTATCTTCACCTATAAGCTTTTTGTTCCTTTTGGGAAGCAGCAACCGTTTTTCGAATTCTGTGTTCATGGTTGTCCTTGTTATCCATGGACGTATTGGAATAGTTTACTTACTCTCACATGCTTCTATTTGCTATTATAATATGACTTTCTTCCACTGCGCCTTACGAGTATTGAAATAATTTACTTGCTCTCACATGCTTCTATTTGCTATGATAATATGACTTGCTTCCACTACACCTTATTTTCAAAATATAATCCCTTGCATCACCATATTCACAGGTTGGTAAAGTTCTGAGCCCCAGAAGATGGAATGCAGCATTTTCTGCGGATGGTCATTTAGATATAGCTGCTGTACTTAGAAGAATCCAGAGAGGGGTAAATTTTCATTTCGGTGTGCGTGCATTTCTTGTTTAAAATTCCTACAAGGTTCGCTGCTCACGGTGCTAAGAGCTTACCATCCCCAAAATAATATTTGTTATAGTCAAGCAATGTAAAAATCTCCAAAAAGCTATATGATGTGTTTGCTACCGTTTTGCATGTCGTTGGCGAGAATGTGTTATTTTTGCATGGGAAGGAGCCAGGAAAACTGCATTTGCATTGGGAAAACATATATATGTTGGATATTTATTAACTCATGATAAAACCTTGTTCCTTTAGCTGGGATAGAAGGTTGGATCTGTTGTGGTAATTGAGAATATGGTCATTAGTTTTTCAGTCGTGAGTAATTCCAGTCTTTATACTATTAAAGGTACGAGCTAATGCATAACCTTCCATTGCATGGAGAAATTTCTTTTAGCAACTCGGACAAGCTTACAACTGAAACCTCTGTCGAAACTACCTTATGTCCCGCTTTTGCAAATATATTATTGACTGGTAGATGAATTCTCTCTTTGTAAACTGGATTATCTACTTGTAGAATTAAAGATGGGGATTTTAGAAAATATATCAAGTTATACTGACATTGATTATCCGTTTATGTTTCTGCTAAGTATAATTTTAACGTGTAGAATGAAATGTGTTAAAGTTTAATTAGCTCCTTTTTATGGTAAGTTTTAATTAGCTTATAAGCTGTATCAATAAAATTGAAGAATTCAAATATTGGCAATGCCCTAATTTTCTTGTTTTGGCTACTATATTAGGGGATTCATCCTACTATTAAAGGGATAGTCTGGGAGTTTTTGTTAGGTTGTTATGATCCCAACAGCACATTTGATGAAAGAAACGATATCAGGCATCGGAGAAGGTATGTAATTAGTTACATTCTAGTATCTTTTGTTGATTGTTAACTTGGTGAGGTGTGTTTAATTGCATATGGCATATATATGCTTATGGATATTTGGAGTTAAAACATCGATAAACTAAATCTTTGATCATAATGTTGTATACGCTTTTCAGGGACCAGTATGCCGCAATGAAAGCTGTATGTCAAAAGATGGTACCTACTATTGGCAGTGGAAAGTTCATCACAACCCCTATAGTTACTGAGTATGGCGAGCCAGTTCCAGATCCCCAAGATAATACATATACCATATCAGTTTCTGGCCAATTAGACCAAAGGGAGATTCAGTGGATGCTAAGTCTACCTCAAATAGGTTGGTTGGTGCTCAGTCATGATTAGATTTTCAACCTGATTTCTAAAATTATATATTTATCAAGATAGAATCTTATTTCTACTCTTCCTCTTTTAGGAGAATTATTGTTTCCAGTGTTCTCCTAATGTTTATTCTGTCTAAGCTGTAGTTGTCCCTCTTTTGCGGTGGTTCTGGTGCACGTTTTGTCCAATGCAAGATTTATTTGTTATATTATTGTTCTTATCGGACATACCTGCATTCCTTTGTTGTATGATGTATTGCTGATTCATAGAGCTGACGTAAGTATTCTAGGTCTGGATGTTGTACGGACTGATCGCACACTTGTATATTATGAGAGTGAAGCTAATCAGGCAAAGCTTTGGGATATTCTTGCTGTCTATGCGTGGATGGACAAAGATATTGGGTATGTTCAAGGTAATTACTTGGGGTTAACTCAAGCTGTGAAGCTATTAGTGAAATGTCTTACTTGTTCTTATTTATCTTATCCCCTCGAGCAGGAATGAATGATATATGCTCTCCAATGGTTATTCTTATTGAACATGAAGCAGACGCCTTCTGGTGTTTTGAGCGTGCAATGCGGAGGCTCGTAAGGCTCCTTTTCCTGCACACACTACCGTATTGCTACGTGCTGGTCAAATATCAATCATCTCAGTATATTTCATTCATGAATGAATCAATTATACTTGAGTTATAATTAGCTATGTAGCATGAAGAGTAGTTCAAGAATGCTTTTGCTACCAAATTTGAGATGAAAGAACGAAAACAAAAGCAAGAACAAGGGGGATTATTGTCGCAACCTGCAATTACTCTGGAGCAGCTTTTCCATTTATTGCATGTTTAATAGTTCGACCTGCTGCTAACTTCTTGCAGGCTTTGATTGCATATTTACCTAGATGTGTTCATCAGTCGGCTTATTCTATTTTAGCGATAATATACGCAACCTATACCACCTTGGTCACCTTGCTAAAAATTAGAAGCTGTTCTTTGAGATTTAAATAGGTGCTTTGTTTCTGGTTTATGTCAAATGAAGATCTACGATCTTTTTTTCTTTCCTTGTCTTGCATTGGTAACTCATTCTCCATTTCTGTTTCGGAAGAGGGAAAATTTCAGGTGCACCACGAGCGCTATGGGTGTTCAATCTCAACTGGGTACCCTTTCACAAATTGTTAAAGCAATTAACCCAAAGCTCCATCGGCACCTTGGTACGTCTGTTTTCATTCTTAGAATATTCCATTTGTAACTATACATCCTACCATGGTACACCCAATTATCGTTGCAAATCAGCCAAATCCTCGGAGGCCACCTAAGTAGTTGGCTGTTCCGACTTTGCCTTTCTTCTGCATGTAAACTGGCGCATCCCTAAAGTTAAAAGTATTACCTGACATCTGATGCCTGCATGTGTAAAAGAACCAAAGAAGAAGTTGATAGAGGTAGTGTTTGGAACAACTTAAATAAGCTGCTTCTAGTTTTTTTTTCTTACCTCAAAAACATACTCCCTTCGTCCCGCCCAACTTGTCTTGTTTCTTTTCGGCACGGAGAATAAGATGAGTTGGTGGTTTTGTGTAGCTGAGTAGGTGATTGTGTGTAGAAAGGTAGACCCCACAAAGGAAAAGTTGGAGTTTGAGTAATAATTATTTTCCTTTTTAGGAAACAAGACAAGTCGGGCAGGACAGAGGGAGTATTTTTTAATGTTTGGAATATGTGTTTCTGCTTTTTTGCGCTTAAAATAAGCCAGAATAAGCAGAAGTTCATAAGCTGGTCAGGAGGTTCTTTTTAAAAGCAAAAACCAAAAAAAACTAAAAAGAGTGTTTGCAAAACTGCTTTCTATAAAATCAAGTAGTTTTTTTTTTCTACTATTCCAAACACTAATAACTTTTCCTTAAAAACAACTTTAAGCAACTTTAAGCATAAGTAACTAAAAGCTGCTTATAAAACTTCTTCCAAACACTACCATAATAATCCATCCTCTCTCTCCCTCTCTCTCTCTATTTGTGTGTGTGTGTGTGTCCTGTTTTATATGAAGTTTCTCTATGCATGTCTTGGAAACTGAAGGTCACATTTCTATTTTGATAGAGGAACTGGACGGCGGGGAATATCTATTCGCCATTCGTATGCTGATGGTTCTCTTTCGAAGAGAATTTTCATTTGTGGATGCAATGTATCTGTGGGAGGTACAAAATGATGCTTCCTTACAAACTTCACCTCTTACACCTCCCTTCAATCTCCTTGGAATTCTGTTATTTTAGGTCATGTGGGCGATGGAGTACAATCCAAACATCTTCACATTATACGAGGAATCAATCGACATCGGATCCTCCATCACCCAAGGTGAATTCAAAGTGAGCCATAAGACACTGAAGCAGTACGGGAAATTCGAGAGGAAAAACATGGAAACCGGATGGACAGAGCAGAGAGGCGCTCTTGCTGTCTTCCTTGTTGCGAGCGTACTCGAGAAGAAGAATAAGCGGCTCCTGAAAGAGGCTCAAGGCATGGATGATGTCGTCCAGGTACCGCATTCTACCCTGGTGCATACGTATTCGTTTGTTGTGTATCCGATTCGTTATACTTCGTGTAGATATTGGGCGAGATAACCGGAAACATGGACGCGAAGAAAGCGTTGAAAGAGGCACTTTTGATTCATAAGAAGTATCTAAGCAAGGCAAGCTTTCTCCTTCTGATTAGATGCATATGAATTATAATATTTATTAATTTAAAGAGAGTTTTCGACCTGAATGAAGTAGAATATATAATTAACCTCTAAAAACAATGAACCGTAAAAAATACAATGAATCATTTAACTATATTTAGGAACAATAAATTAAGTTCATTGTTTTAATACAATGAGTCGTTTGACTATTTAGGAACAATAAAATTAAGTTCATTGTATTTTTATTAAAAGATATTCAATGTATAATGGTAATAGTATATACTATATATATAGATGATGAGAAAATAATAAGATTTAAGTTTTAATAAAAAACAGTCAACACTAGAATCATATTTCATAAAATTGTCTTAGTGTTCTGGTAAATTAAATAATTATTAATTTATGATTTCGATGGGATCATATATATATATATATATATTGAATTTTTCTGAAAATTATTATCTTATTATCTTATCAAATTTTATGATTTTACACTGGTCGAGTCAGGACCGAATAAAAATATTATATTAGAGAGATTATTAATTTACCGAGTATTAAATTACGGAGGTTTTACTGTAGTTTTTTGTGGAGTCTGAGTTTGCTTCTTATTTGAATGCAGTCGAAGAAATCGCACTAAATGCTATTCATGAAGGGCTCTTGGGTTAATACTCTTCAGCCTTATAATTATTTGATTTCTCCCTACTCATTGTATTCGTATTGCACAGTTCTGTTCATTTTTTTTTAATCCCAATTGTCTATACTAATATGAGTCTCTCTCTCTCTCTAATGGTTAGTTTACTATTATGTGGAGTATATTTTCGAGTGTGTTTCAAATGATAATAAATATATTTATCTCGTAAAAATAATTTTTTTAAAAAAAGGCAACTCACTTTGAATCTAGTCTTTCTACTTATTTTAAGTTATTTTATATAATAAGTCCTTAACACGAATTCTTATAAGAATATTATTATTATTATTAATTTATGAAAATTTATAAGTAACTTTTGATGAGATTTTCGTTTTAAATTCTGGTAATTAGGAATTTTAATTTTTTTATATAAATTATAATTAACGTGTGCATCAAAACACAAATAATTTATTAAACTTTTAGTCTTTATGTAAGTTTTTAAAGGATAAATTATTTTATCAAAAGTCTTTAATTAAATAGATTTATTAATTAAATAAATTTATTTTTCGAGCCAAAAAAATAATAAAGAAGTGATAAAGTAAGAAAAATAAATGATAAAGTAGGAAATAATTTGTGATTTTTTTTTAAAATTACTCCCTTTGTCCCGCTATTAGCATGTCATTAATTATTTCCTACTTTATTATTTATCTTTCTTACTTTATCACTTCTTGTTAATAATGAGACAATTCGAAAATGAAAATCGAACGATTGAAGTGAGATGGAAGGAGTAATTATAGTCAACACTTTTCTTATGAAACTAACCATGTGGTAGATATCTTATATACTCTGTTGTACGGACACTTCTGAAAATCTCAATGTATTGTATCGAATATGTGTCGAACATTCATACAAGATACGATGCTTCAATTGTCGTGTATCATATGTTTAAGTATACATTGCACCTAATTCTAATAAAAAAAATAAAATTAATTAATTTTATACTTTAAATATCGTGTTCAATCATCTTGTTGTGTCGTATCTTAAGCTTTTATGAAACAAGAAAAAGTTAAAAAAACATGATCCATCATGAATTGAAAAGGATATGAGAGAGAAAAAGGAGAGAGAAAGATGGTGGTGCAAATTCTTGAAATCTCTAATTACAGTGGTATAATGATTTCCTCCTATCAAGTCAACTACTCAAAAACTTGGGTACAATACTCTACTGCATGCAGCAAAGTGGAATGTTGTACCATGAATCACATCAAATCAAACCTCCATTAATTTCTGCTAAAAACTAAAACTGAAACCCACAACCCTAGAGAGAGAAACCCCAAAGTGGTACGATCATGGCGACGTGGACAAGAACTACTTACCTGGAAAAGGGCAGTTTTGGAAACATGAAGCTGAATCTCTCTGCACACCTTGAGATTAACATTCATTTTCGCAGATTCATCGATGCAAAGGTCCAAATTGCCCTCCACCCTCAACATCCCTCCAAGTCTGGAAACAAAGCCGGCGGAGAACGGCAGCCGCCCGCTCAGATTGTTGTTCTCCAGATTCAACTCCTTCACCACCTCCAAATCCCCAAATTCTCGAGGCACAAAACCTTCAAAGCTGTTGTCGCTCAAATCGAGAAGCTCGACGTTCTTCAGATGCTTCAGATTCGCAGGAATCTCGCCGCTGAATCTGTTGTGGCTCAGATCGATCTTCAGCAGCTCGGTCGAGTTTCCGATCGATTCCGGTACGTTTCCTTCGAACTCGTTCCCGCTCAAATCGAGCACCTTCAATTTCTTCAATTTGTGGAAGATGTTCGGAATCTCGCCGTTGAATCTGCTTCTGGATAGAGTGAGCTCCTCGAGATCGGCGAACTGACCTAACCGATCTGAAATTATGCCGGAGATATTACTTCCTGACAGTATCAGCCTCCTCAATCCTCTCAAATTACTCACCCTGCCGTCGAGAGATCCGGTTAATCCTTCATTCTCGATGAACACGAGCTCTTCCAGCGAGGAGGATTCGAAATAGGGGAACGGCGTCTGGTTCCGGCGGAAGCATTTGTAGAACAGCAGTTTCCTGATGTGAGAGAGCGGCGCGAGGAGAGAAGCGTTGAGCGTAGATCCGGAGTTGCACGGCGGATCCGGCGAGTAGTCTGAGATGTATCCGAGGCTGAGCTCGGTGACGCGAGCGCTGCCGTCGGAGAAGTAGTCGCACACGACACCGTGCGGACCGGAGGAGCAGAGGTCGTCGGGGTAAAGCGTCCGCCACGGGACGTCGGAGTTGATCGACTCGAGGATGCGGTACACCGCCTCCTTCTCCGGCGGCGGCTGCGAGACGACGGCGGCGCTGGAAATCAAGGCGAGGATGGAGAGGAAGGTGACGTGAAGAGACGAGAAAGCCATGGAAGTTGACAGAAGTGAAAAACAGTGAATTAATTTGGCGCAGTTTAATCCTTTTATGATGTTGGTAGGGGTAGAGTTGTCTTTTCACAAATGCTACAAATTTCTGACGGCGGTGATTAATAATCCATAACCACCCAACTAAATTAATTAAAACATACTTATTTTTTAAAATTGAAATTTGCAGTTCAATTGAATATTCGAGTCAAAACTACGTAATTTTGCATAAAAAAATATAAATTGAAAGGAGAATATTGAAAAATGATTTCGTTTTTATTTATTGGATTTACTAATTGTAAAATTATAATTTTAAATCTGATACCAATTAGAGAAGTAATCTCTATCCCGAAATTTGCAACCAATCATTACTTGCATTTATAAATTTTCTATATTTTCATATTATATTTTTTCTAAACTAATTATTAAATTCAATTTCTGCGCATAGTAGATTCGAATTTTTGTTGTTACAACAAAAAAGTAGTAACTTTGTCATCAGCAAAAGTTGGTCTATCAGTATATGTAGCCTGCAAGCTATCTTTGATTTGATTCGGGAGGAATCAAAAGATGGTATTCTCATGGGTCCTCAATTGTAATTACTCCCTCCGTTTCGTTTGATTTGTCTACAATTCGCATATCTATTAGTAGAGCGTATAGATAAAGTGAGTTCGTCGATTGAATGAATTGATTCAGTTGTTGGCGGTGAATCAAATTTCTTTTCGGCATAGAGATAAAGATGAGTAGTTGGTTATACGTAGATGAGCGAGTCTCATAAAAAAAAGTGAGAGCTAGTGTAGTAATTAATTTCTATTTTAGGAAACGATATAAGTCAAGATAGACAGAAAGAATATATTTATGTAAAAACATAACCAAATGCTCCAACCGTTCTAATAGAAACGATACACTTTTTTTTCGAAAACTTGTCATTTGTAACGGGATTTCCTAATGAGAAAAATGTGTTATCTCTAATGGGACGGGGTGGAGTATTGGTTATTATTAAATTGACCATAACGAGACCTGATCAACTCTATGTCAACCACTTATGGAGAAGTGGTAATACCAATAATATTGCATGTTGTCACTCTATTTATTACTCCATCCGTCTTGCTTGATTTGTCTTATTTTTCTTTTCGTGTTGTTCCACTTTATTTGTTTTGTTTGTTAAAATAAAAAATAATTATTAGACAAATTCTCATATTTTTTCTTTGTGGGGCGCAACTATCAACATACAACCAATCATTCATTATAATTTTTGAACCGAAAAGAAACACAACAAGTCGGACGGGGGTGAGGGGGAGGGAGTAGTATTATATGATTGACTTTCATTAATTGCTTTCCTTTTAAAATGAAGATTGGCAGTAACTTGTTGAAATAAGACGCAACAAATAAATGCAAAGCCAGTTTAGATTCAGACCAAACACATCCTGCCTACCATACATTTACTGTCCTTAACACTCTTGTCTGGTAGTAATAATTAATATGTAAATAGGCACTTATGGCCAAAGTAAAAACGAAATAAAAACAAGATTAGCGGCGGCCGATATAAAAAAACACATAGCCGCCATTTTATCTTTTTGCCGGGATGTCCGGGCCACTTAGTCCGACTGTGAAAGCGACCCTCCTAACCACCAAATGCCAACGTGTCAAAAACCCTTTTGTCTTTCATGGATTTAGGAGGATCGTGGCAGCTGCCAATTGCATTTCCGAGTCTTTTACTTTTCTTCTTTTTTGAATTTTGGGCCCTTATGCTTACATATATATATATATATATATATATATATATATATATATTTTTTACTTGGGCCGATGCTTTTTTTTTTTTTTTTTTTTATTTCAAACTCCATGGAGGGCCTATAGACTCCATCGGCCCTCCATCTACCCATCGACCCGCGCCTAATAAGGACAAAATGACTATATTTGTGTTCAAAAAAACAAGGGGCCGATGCCTTTTAACTTTTTTTTCCTACATTTTTTTATCAGGGCCGACACACATTTCTTTACTTTTTAACTTTTTTTCTTTTTTTTTTTTTAGGTTGCCCTTATGCTTACATATATATATATATATATATATTTGTCTTGCTTGGCGAATGCTAATTTCGATTTTTTTTTTATTTATTTTGCCGAAAATGGAAAAGGTGGCAGAAGGGATTTTTCTCTTTTCACCTGAAAAGGACAAAATGGGTATATGTTTGTTTTAGTCCAGGGCTATATATGTTTGGTAAAGACTTTAAACTATTTAGTACTATTAAAAATGCCCCATAATTAATCACACAATTCAAACCCCCCCCCCTCTCCCTATTCAAACCGAATAAAAACAAGAGCAGCGGCGGAGCCGACACCAGCACGGCGCCGCCGCCGCCGGGATGTCCGGCCACTTACTCCGATTGTGAAAGCGACCCCTAACCACCATATGCCACGTGTCGGCACCCCGTTGGTCTGTCACGGAATACGGAGGATCGTGGCAGAGGCATGCCAATTGCATTTCCGAGTCTTATACTCCTCCCTTTTTACTGTCCTACATGTCTATCACTGCCAACAGACATTTCTTTACTTTTCTACCTTTTTATCCTTTCCTATTTTTTACCCTTCTTACCTTGTTTCGTAAATTTGTCTTGCTTCAATGCTAATTTCGAGTTTTTTTTATTTATTTTGCCGAAAATGGAAAGGGGTGGCAGAAGGGTTTTTTTCTTTTTCACCTGAAAAGTTAAGTGGGTAATGTTTTATGTCCTATAGAAGAAAAAAAAATCAAATTTATACGAGGTCGGATCGAGAAATACAATTTAAGAGTGAAAGTATCAAGATAAAGAAGGGTCGAATAGTAATTTTATTAAAGTTGCACTGTAAAATCGGGTTTGTACAAAATCGGGGGTAGGGGAACATCCACCGGCCATCTATTGCATCCGTCGATGGCAGTCAGCTCATCACTATCTGATGTGTGCATTCCGTAAGTTTCATTCAATTTAGAAGGCCACATAAAAAGTTATCCACTAGTTATGTAGCACAATGACGTATAGAGATATTGGTGAGATTCGAACTTGTGATGTTTAAAAGAGTATATTGTGTATGGAGGAAGTTGGACAACAGTTTTTACCTTAACTTTCGCCAAAGGTATATTTGTATTTACCTACAACTTTGTGAATAAACTATAAAACAAATATACGACTATAGGCTCTAACCAATTGTCAATTTGCCACACTTGATAATATTTTAAATAATTGATGGGCCTTTTCTAAAAGAATTCAAATATATTTATTTTCACTAGAGAAACTTAAAAAGATATCCAACGGGCCTAAGCCCGTTATATCCAAAAGGGTTATTTTAATTGTTGTTCCATTATCTAATCGTCTTTGTGATAACTTCATCTGATATTATTCGATATTTTATTGATTTTTTATTTAGTGGTTAAGTTAATTGTTCATTGTTAAAAGATCATAGCTTTTTTTTAGCTCCAACGTTATTAGAGTTGAGTTTGTTGTGTTTCCTCTGTCCCATTCAATTTGGCTTCAAGCTTTCCGACACGGTTATTAAGGTAATGTGATTTTTAGTAGTAAATTAATGAGTCCTATTTAAATAAGTGGAAATATGTCTTTTTAATCATTCTCACTAAAAAAACACAAATATACCCATCAACTATAATAATAGTTAGAGAATATCCGATATTACCTATTTACCCTTACTTTTTTCAATTGGCAAATTGGTGCCGATGAGACCCTGCGGGTGCCGATTGTTTGTCATCGGCACTAGAATTATCCAATTTCAAAAATAATTTTTATTAATCAAATAATTGATAAACAATTTAAATTACGAGTGCCGATAGGCAAAAAAAAGCAGTCAATAGGCACTACCAAAGGTACTGCCATCGGCACTCTTAATTTTTTTTTTTGTTAATAAAACAATTGATAAACAGGTATAACGAGTGTCGATTGGCTAAGGCAACCCATCGGCACTGCCAAAGGTACTGCCATCGGCACTCGGTATTTAAATTTTTTTTTTTGTTCATAAAAGTTAGTCAAAAGCTGCGAGTAAAGGCACTGCGATTCTGCGATAGACACTGCAATAGACACCGAATATAATTGTCAGTGCCGATAGAGCAAATAACTCTTAGGCACCCATAGGCACTGCGAGTAAAGGCACTGCGATTCTGCGATAGGCACCCATCGGCACCTATAGGCACTTCATGTTAAAAAAATTGTTATTTCGAATTCATGCTAAAAAAAAAAAGACATAGTGCCTATAGGTGCCGATAACATGATCGGCACCCTTAGGCACTCATAGAATAATACGAAAAAGAGTCCCTCTATCGGCCGTAGAAGTTGTAGGCCGATAGACGGAACATGTTGGTTTAAAAAAAAAATACATAGTGCCTATGGGTGCCGATAACATGATCGGCACCCTTAGGCACTCATAGAATAATTCGAAAAAGAGTCCATCTATCGGCCGAAGAAGTTGTAGGCCCGATAGAGGGAATATGTTGATTTAAAAAAAAATAAATTATATAGTGCCTATGGGTGCCGATAAAATGATCGGCACCCTTAGGCACTAAAATTTAAATAACGAAGTACCTAAGGGTGCCATAGGCACCCATAGACACTCCATTGGCACTGAAAGATTTTAACAAAAAAAAAAAAAAAAAAGCGACGAAAATTTGAGGGCAAATTGGTAATCTTGGGTATTTGGTGAATATAAGTTTAAGGGATGTGTAGTTTTGTACTCCCTCCGTCCCATTGGAAGCGTCTTGTTTCCAATGGGCACGGATGTTAAGAAAATGATAATGTGTGGTGTATATTGTTTGACTTTTGGATAGTTAAATTTTGTCCACATATTCTTGCATTTTTTAGAAACAAGACGCTTCCAATGGGACGCCCAAAATGGAAAACAAGACGCTTCCAATGGGACGGATGGAGTATTTTTTTATATAAAAGTGGGTAAAAGAAGAAAACTCCCTTTAAATAATGTGATTTAGTAGTAAGTGTAATTTAAAAAGTGTATTTTAATATTAAATGTGTGGGTTCATAATTAAAAACTGTATTTTAATAGTAAAAGGTTCCACATTAAAACTTTCTTTTTTTGGTTGAAGACAAATTGAATGAGACGACCCGAAAAGAAAACAAAGACAAGTTGAATGAGACTGAGGGAGTATTTCTTTCGTTCTACTTGATTAGTCTTTTTTTTTTTGTGCGTTGTTTCACTTAACTTGTCTTATTTCCTAAAAGGAAAAATAATTACTCTCTCTGTTCGGTCTGACTTATCTTGTTTATTTTTTGCATGGAAATTAAGAAACATGATAAGTCAAGTGAGACAACTCAAAAAGGAAAACAAGATAAGTCAAGCGGGATGGAGGGACGGCTCCACAAACTTCCACTTTTCTTTGTGGACCCATTCATCTACACACAACTGACCACTCATCTTAATTGACGTGCTGAAAGAAACGGGACAATCCAAACGAGACCTAGGAACTACAATTTATATTTTTATGCTAACTTTGATAACAAATGAAACATTTCAATCAATATAAAACATGATTGGAATTCTTCAAACTTTTAATTTAAAAGAGAAGGTCAAGTAAAAAATAGAAAAATGAAAGCGACTTCCCAATAACTTCTTAATTCATAATTCATTGGTGCTTCAGAAGATTACAAAATAAACGATAAGTTGAGATGAATACTTACACATCATTAAATATCATCGAGAGAGAGAGAGAGGAGAGAGAGAGAGAGAAAGAGAGAGGGTAATGGAGGAAGAAGAGCCCCATCCATTGTTAAGGGGAGGTAGGAGGAAGAGCGAAAGCTCAAGCTACAGCCATGGCTTCTCTTCATCGCAGATCAAAACACTCTCCGCCGCGTGTCTCGCCCTCATTCCTCCTCTCTCCGATAATCAGCATCCACCCAACCCTGAAGAGGTCAAAAACTTTTTCCAGTTTGCTTAAAGTTCTTGACTTTCTCTTCATTTCTACTATTCAATGTTTTCAATTTATATATTATTATTATTATTCTTCTTGTGAAAATTGAAATAATAGTTTTTATTTTTATTTTTTTTTATTTACTTGGGCATTTAATAGAAGGGATTTTCAGCTATTGTAGGAAATCATAAAGCTATTATAGGAATCCAATTAATGCATAACATTTATTTGTATGGTGATTTATTTATACTTGTTGGATATATTTATCAAGAATCTTGATTGCTAAGGTCTCAAGATCTGAGTATTTATTTCTCTATTTACCTTTGAATTTAGTCCTATTAATGTAAGTTGAAGTTAAATTGTTGGTGTATCCAATTTATTTTCCAAAGGGTAGGCATGTTTTTGTGATCACATAAAAGACTTGTAGTAGTAGTAGAATTTTGAATGGTTATCAAACATACTTATTTTGTTTCTACAGTTAAACCTCGATAAAGTAATAACCTTGGTATTATCGAACATTATTTTAGTGCATGGACCCATATGGGACCAAAATAAATTATTACCTTAGCGAGATTATTACTCGAATATTACTTTATCGAGGTTTAAGTAATTATTCCTTGTATTTCACTATTTGTTGGGATATTTACTGCTTTATACATTGTTGTCTTACTTTATCGCCTTATCATAAAAGACACCGTCACAAGCATACACGATTTTAAAAAAAGGTTTTCAAAACGAGAAGGGCCTACACATTTCCGCATTTATCTCGTCTCGTATCATACACCTATTTTCTCGTTTCGGGACCATCCGTATTGATTTTGTAATTGTATAGGTGGCAGAGCTAATAGTGGGGAGGTGCCAACCAAGAGGGGTGTTGATAGTGAGGTTAGTGTTGAAGCTCCTCTCAAGCAGAGTTGGAACACTTTTGCTTTGTGGTTGGATTTGTTTGGAAGGGAAATGGCCATTTGTGCAGACCTTCTCCGAGTTGCCACTCAGCAAGAGAGAAGCCATCCTTCTTAGATGGTCCAAAGAAACCCTTCTGCTTCCTCTGAGGATAGCCTTTGTCTTGCTCAAGATCATCACTCTCTTCGTCTTCTTTTCGTCGGTAAACACTTCTCTTGACTTAAGCATGGCTTGCCCTCTATGTGTCTCCTTATGCATCCAAAAGGGCCCTTATAAAGTTGTAATCTTGGGAAGTGGTTGGAAGATGTAGTTATAATGTATAGCATGGCACAAGCTTTAAAGACTACTTTGTGCTGCAGACTGATGAAAGCTCAAACAACCCATCTTGGGGAGCAATCGGATATGCGGTGGAGGCCGTTGAGCGAAGCAGAAAGCCCGAAAAGGAGAGACCTCTAGCTAATGGAATCATTGATGCTGAAGATGAGTTTCCATTGAAGGAATCTCTGATCCGAAAAGGCATAGACGTCGTGGATGATCCGAACGAAGATGTATGTAAGATCGAATGTGATGTGGTTGTCGTTGGATCGGGTAGCGGAGGAGGAGTTGCTGCAGCAATCCTTGCAAAGTCAGGCTATAAAGTTCTTGTTCTTGAGAAAGGTAACTACTTTGTTGCGGAGGATTATTCCGGCCTCGAGGGGCCTTCCATGTCCGAGTTATACGAATCCGGTGGGATGCTAACAACACAAGATGGGAAGATTATGTTGATGGCCGGATCAACGGTCGGGGGTGGCTCATCTATAAACTGGTCGGCATGTATAAGAACTCCGGATTATGTACTCGAAGAATGGTCTAAAGAGAAGAATCTTCCTCTCTTTAGCAGCCATGAGTATCGATCCGCTATGGATCGTGTTTGTGAGAGGATTGGTGTAACAGAGACTTGCAAAGAGGAGGGGTTTCAGAATCAAGTGCTTCGGATGGGCTGCGCGAATCTCGGGTTAAAAGTCGAATCCGTGCCGAGAAACTCTTCGTCGGATCATTTCTGTGGCTCTTGCTGTTATGGCTGCAGAAGAGGAGATAAGAGAGGGGCCGAAACCACTTGGCTCGTCGATGCTGTCGACTCCGGTGCAGTGATCCTAACCGGATGTAAAGCCGAAACGCTTATGCTAGTGAGGGATGAGATTCAAGAATCAAGAAAGAGATGCATTGGAGTGATAGCAAGTGTTGGAAATGGAAGCATGAGAAAGAAGCTTCGAATCGAAGCTAGGGTTACGGTTTCCGCATGCGGTTCGCTCCTCACGCCTCCGTTGTTGATAGCCTCCGGGTTGGAGAACAAGAACATCGGCCGCAATCTCCATCTCCACCCGGTTCTGTTCGTGTGGGGTTACTTCCCGGAATCTCGTATGGAACTGAAGGGTAAAAGCTTCGAGGGCGGAATCATCACCTCCATCCACAAGGTCCGAGACGGGGAAGCAAGCGTGAAAGCTATAGTCGAAGCTGCAGCACTCGGGCCAGCGTCCTTCTCCGCGTTATCCCCTTGGCTCTCAAGGCACGACATGAAGGAGCGGATGGAAAAGTACGCCAGAACCGCCGTTCTGTTTTCACTATGCAGGGACGAAGGCTCCGGTTCCGTTAAAAAACAAGGGCAGATACGGTACAAACTGAGCGAACCGGATAAGGAGAACATCAAAGCCGGTTTGAGGCAAGCTTTGAGAATCTTGATAGCTGCAGGGGCTGCCGAAGTGGGAACGTTTCGGAGCGATGGGCAGAGAATGAGGTGCGGAGACGAAACGGACGTGGAGGAGTTTCTCGATTCGGTGACTGCATCGGGAGGGCCCATGTCAAGGGCGGAGCAGTGGAGCGTCTACTGCTCCGCCCACCAGATGGGGAGCTGCAGAATGGGGGCGGATGAGGAGCGGGGCGTAGTCGATGAAAACGGAGAGTGTTGGGAAGCAGAGGGCCTCTTTGTGTGTGATGGAAGTGTTCTTCCTACTGCACTTGGTGTTAATCCAATGATCACCATTCAATCTACTGCTTACTGCATTGCCTCAAGGTTAGCAAATTCCCTCAAGAAAAACTGAGTGGAGTTAATAAAGATGAGTTAGTTACTTTTGTATGGTTTGCGGGCTATTAAGATTGTCATTCGAAATAAGCAAAAGTGTATTCACGAATAAACAAATCTATTCATTATGCACTTCGAATAACGACTGCGATACATTTCTTTTGGGGGAACAGTTTCAGAAACCTCAGCATTAGAGACAGTGTCAATAATGAAAAGATTACATAAAAATACACACATTATATTGGAAGATGGTGGCTCTCTCTCTCTCTCTCTCTCTCTCTCTCTCCCACCTCTTCTTGTAGCCGTTTCCTTTTGCATATTCTCATTTCGATATAACAGCAATGAAGTCACACAAAAAAAAGCTCTGTTCTCATCTTGAATCTTCAAAATGCCGCCCACCCAGCTGCGGAGGAGGTTTGAGGAGACACCGATCCACCGCTCGACGGGAGGTTCTTCTGCACAATCAAACAACTCACAACTCAGAACAATGCAGTCTATATCCCTTACAACTATATGATCTTGTTTCATTTAAGTCTGTCGTATGTTTTAGTAGAGGCCATGAGCAGCCAAAGCCGTCTTCCCCTAACCACATCGAAACCCAGAAACGAAAAAAAAAAGGAGAAAGAAAGGAAAGACAACTACTCAATGAGAGGTGGAATGAAAGTTATATCAATGAACTGTAAACATCTTTCTACTCCCCTCTTACAGTTTCTCTTGTATTTTCCCATCTAGTAAGGCTGACATAATGGCATTGTACCGACGTAACATTAACATCTTTTTGCGATAAGCAGAACACCGAGAGAGAATCAACTAGCTATGCATTCACACTGCTGAACTTTCTCTTGTTCAGAAAGAATCTTACCTTTAGCTTCCTTCTGAAATTCATTTTTTTAAAAACTAAGTTCCTCCCGTTCGAGTTTAACTGGCTCCTACTACATTAGACGATATAATCTATTGCATCAAAAGGGTGCCAAAAGATTCTCATGATCTAGAGGTCTCTCGAGCATTTATCCAGTTCGGTATGGAATGCACAAAAACCTAGTCAAAGATCTATCCATCCGACGTTATGTTGTTTCGGGGATGAAATTAAGCCACTAAACATGCTAAGTTGGAAATTGCACTACTTGAACAATAAAATCTGATACAGAACTAATAACAAAGCTCTGACGACGATAATTAAACAAATGATAGCTTAGACGAGTGGAGAAGGTACTAACATACCTCAAGTTGAGAAAGATCGGAAAGAGAATCAGTAGAGCGCCTTGAATTTTCTTGGGGTACCTTCGGAGCATTACCATGACTGGCCGAAGTCATCCTACTAGCAGCAGGATCATTTGGCGGAGGAGGAAGAGGAGACCTAATCTTGACTGCTCCAACGGGCGGGGGAGCAAGACTCAGAGTTTTAGGTTTTGCAGCTCCGGAAACTCCACCGGACAGTCCTGCAGCAGATAGCATGCCTGCTCCACTTGATGTTTTGTTTTTTACATTGATTCGAATAGTTTCCCCTTCCTATCGCCAAACAATAGATGTTAGCATTTCTAAAGAACGCCAACGACAAATTTGGGAACAAGAAGATGAAACCATGATGTAGTAGAACAAGACAGAATTTCAAGATAAAGATTTGCAAAAAAAGTGTTTCTCTAGATTACAAGAACATTCATCATGGTAAGATGGGATTGAATAAACATTTAAATTAGATCCAATTATAACTTGATTGGTATATTGATCTCATGCTTTCTTCACTAGCCAAAAGCCAACAAAACTGAGTTCAAGAACTAGTTTCTTCCTATTTATCTATCTAACTTCTTTATGTTTTGTTTATGAAATTAAGAATTTTTTAACACACTATCAAAATACCAATCATCAAGAGATTCAGCAAGTTTGCATATGATTTCCTGATCAACCAAGAAGCACATTCATAATTTGGCAATGCAATTGAACCCTAAATCCTAGGAAATCTAAATTCACAATCAGAAATTTAGAAACAAAAAGGTATGTAAATTGTAAATCACCTTCAGCCTGTGATTAACAGCAGGATGTATATCAATTTGCCCATCGTCCCCGGCGTCGGCGCCGCCGCCGGCCTCCTTCTCCCCCTCCCTCTTCACATACTTCTCGTGATCCGACAAGGCGACATTGAAATCAAAGGCCTCATTCCTCTCATAAAACCCTAGACCTATAAAGGCGTACTTCCCGCGCCCATCCTCGATCCGGAGCACGAAGTAGCGCGACGAATCGAGCACCGGCTCGACGGCGGCCTCCCGCTGGCCGGGATTGACGAAGCAGGCGGCGAAGAGCTCGGCGGAATTGGGGTCCTCCAGGCGGATCTCGCAGCGCGAGTCGCAGGAGACGATGCGGAGACGGCCGGACCAGATCTTGTCGGACTGGAGCCACTCGCCGCACTTGTAGCCGCCGCTGGTGGGGCGGGGAGGAATCTTGTAGACTGCGACTTCGCGGACGACGAGGAGGGTGTGCTCGAAGGTCTCCTGCTCGTCCTCGAACGACATCGTTTGAGTTGGGGAGCAATGGAGATTTGGAAAATGGTGAAGGTGGAGTAGACGTGGGTTTTAAGCGTGTGCAGTGGAAATTGATCTGTCAACTCGAAAATGGTTTTCACTTTTCATCCAAGATTTATAAAGTAATACTCCTCCGTCCCATTGGAAGAGTCTTGTTTCCAATGGACACGGATGTTAAGAAAAATGATAAGGTGTGGTATATATTATTTGACTTTTGGATAGTTAAATTTTGTTCGTATATTCTTGCTTTTTTTAGAAACAAGACGCTTTCAATGGGACGCCCAAAATGGAAAACAAAACGCTTCCAATGGGACGCCCAAAATGGAAAAACAAGACGCTTCCAATAGGACGGAGGGAGTATAAAATAGAGTAATAATCTCGTTTAGATAATAAATTTTTTTCGGCATTAATATGAGTCAATATACTAAAATAATATTCGATAAAATAATAATCTCATTAAATGAATATTTTTTTTCAGTGTTAAGGTTATTATTTTATCAAGATTTAACTGAAAATAATTAGATACTAATTTTAGATAAGAAGTGCACCCTAATATGTTTAAGGTTAGTTTCAATTTTCATATATCGAGGTATATTGATGAATACTGAACAAACATACATGTATAAAACGCTGAAATTTTCTTATAGGGATAATTTCGGCATATCAGAAAGTACGATACACCTAACATACCTCATTATCTATGTATTCCCTCCAACTCATTAAAATAGTCCACCTTCCTTTCGTCATGGTTTTTATAGGAAGTAGTTGATGTGTGTAGAGTGTTTTAAAGTCGTGTGTATCTAAAAAAAATATTATAATAATTTAACAAAAAAAAACTGACCAACTTCAATCGGATATTCCAAAAAGATATATTGAATATTTCAATGGGACGGAGGGAGTAGTATGTTACAACCAAAAGGATATCACGGTAACGATCCACCATTTTATTAACATCTCTCGGGTCCTAATGCGTGATTGATTTATCGGGCCCTAAGTTAAATGACACGTGTTTGAATAACATAAGAATTACCCCCGTCCCATTGAGTTTGTATCCTTTCTTTTAGACATGATTACTAAGGAGAATTAAAAGTCGCGTGTAAATAAGTAGGTCACACAAAAGAAAATGGGTAGTTATGAGTAAATAAATTGCTATTTTTGGAAGAGGACAAGATGGATGAGACAACCCGAAAAAGAAAGTAAGACAAGATGAATGAGACGAATGAAATATTACACTTCAGAGAAATTTGTCGTTATCCACGTTAAACTCAAATAACGACAACCAATTCACCGCAACATTAACATCTTTAAATTATAATACTTCCTCCGTCCCGCCCGACTTATCTTGTTTGTGTAGTAATTATTTTTCATTTTAAAAAATAAGACAAATAAACTCGAACAATCCAAAAAAGAAAACAAAGCAAGTCAAGCGAGACAGAAGCAGTAAATGATAATAAATCTTTCCAATCATAAGTTAAATACCACATGTTCGAATAATCTAATAGACTAATATATATATAAGTGAAATTTACTCGTTGCACACATTAAATTAGAAAAATATCGAATAACTTCTGCGAATTTCTTTCGTCACCATAAAACTTAAGCGGCCAAGCCCATTAGTGTTGTTTGGGCCGGCCCAGACTTGAGAAGTTGCAAAGAGGGCTGGGTGGGTCGATATGTAAATTCACAATACGTCATGCGTTGGTAGACTGAAGTCTTGAGCACTCCTCACATTTTAACGGACGCTTTGTTTTATACTCACTGAAGCGAAGACTTCTCCCCAGTAAGCAATCTCCTCCAAAATTCCGACCTAATTCGTTTCCGATTTCTCGATTTGAATGATTCTCGCTCTTCTGATTCACTAATAATCGTTCGATCGGCACTATTCTCCGCAGGAATGAGCCGTGATTTAGGATTCCTGGTGGTGGCGGTTTTGGTGCTGGCGGCGAGCTGCGAATCTGCCGTCTTCAGCCCTGTGTCAGAATCTCACCGATCTGCGGCATTGGAGCTCTTTTCTCCGGCTGATGGATCTTTTGGAAGGTCGGTTATAATTATAAACCCTCTCTAAACCCACGCTCTTCGTGATTTATTTGTCTCGCGAATTATGGGGTTTAAGGATTTTTCTGTTTGGATGTTTTATGTTTTTGGGAATGAATCGGCTGTGGAAAGATTTGGGAGTTGAAGTCTTTTGTGATATCATACTTATTGATCAGTTGTTAGATCTGTTATTTCGATACTAGATTTAATTTGGTAGTCCGTCGTGCTGTGGTACGTTTGCGCTATTATTCTTGTTGTTTTGAAGCCTGAACCTCCAGTATAGACTTTTTAGTTTGTGACTTGCCCTCATTGTCTTCCTTACGATGGATTGTTCTTTTTCCTGATAGATTGGGTTCGCATTGGCCAATCGTTAGTCGTAACTTGTTGGTTTGGGGGTAGGGGTTGAGGTTGGTTTTTGACTCTAGCGTGCAACCTGCAGAAGCATTCTGCTATTTATCTTAATATCTATTGTTTGTGTGCGCCCGAACCACACATGCCTTATTCTATTTTGTTTCATGTGTTTCTTTAACATCTTTTTTCAATAATGCTGTAAAACAACTGGTGATTGTAGTCTGCTATTTGAATTCAGATTTTTGCATAACCTTTGGTATGGGGTTGTTGTCTTGTTTTCCTTGTGCCATGAAGAATAACAATTTTTGTGCAGTCACTTTTGCTTGTCTCTTATGTGTTTTCCTTCCTCAAGGTTAATTATTCCTAAATCTTTTTGTGTTGAAAGTATATGTGGTTCAAGATACTAGGCCATCTCACTTTATTGTGCTATTTTCAGTTTGGAGAAGACTTATGAGGCGTTAAAGACATTTGAGGTTCTTGGCATTGAAAAGAAGCATGGCATAAGAATTTCGTACTGTGCTTCTGTTGCAGACACCCTGCAGTCTGCTTCTTCAGCTTTAAAGGACCTTTTCCATGCATTGAGAGTTAATAGCATATTGAAGTGTGAGCTTAGTAGTAAGGTTATTCAGGTACTGAAGATCTTGTTCCCATTATTTAAGTTATGTAAAATGTCTTGTTTCACGTGAAAGTGTATTTCTTCTCACCTTTATATTCTTGGAATGCAGGGAACTGAATCTAGACTTAAAGGCTCTCTCGACAATGCTAATTCACTTTTTGACTTTTACTACTCCATTGGAGGTTTAGTGCTTCTAAAGGTAAAGATTTAACTGAGTACATCCTCTATCTCTTTCAATCATGTCTTTTGTCGGGTTTAACGAGCGTAGACTGTAGACCTATATGGAGAAAAAAAAATAGAAGTATAAAGTATTAAAACTTGCTTCCTTCACCTTACATATGCTGCCTATCTATAAATGTATGTAAATGATTATATGGTTCCATTAGATCTCTAGAGAAGCATTCAGTTAACTTCTTACTCTCATTTTGTGCTGATTTGGATTCTTTTCATGTGGTATCAGGATCAGACGTCAGAGCATGTTCATCTTGGAGATGCTGATAAGATTTTTCGCTCGATAAAGGTACAATCTGGATTCTCAATGTGTGTCTCAGACATGTTAACTTCATGTAATATTGAATACCTTACCTTACTATCATTTCTTCGCAGGCTCTTGGTCAGAGTGATGGAAGGTGGCGTTTTAGTTCCAACAACCCAGAGTCTAGTAACAATGCTGCTGGTATTTAACCACTCTAATCTAGATATATGCTACATGTGCTAGCTAAGTCTAGCCGTTTTAATTTGACACAGATGATATTTATTTGCTGGAATATGTTACAATCATCGTCATCATTGCTGACCTTACTTTATTGAGCATTGTATGTTGTACTACTGTATAAGCATTGTTCATACACTTGGCTTTATTTTTACAGGGATTGCACTTGAAGCCCTTGCTGGAGTTATTTCTTTAGCATCTCCTCATATTGACCATTCTCTGGTCAGTCTTGTTTTTGTTAGTTTTTTACGACTAGCCACTTTTATGACGGTAGACTGTGTTAGCACATCTTTTAAATGATACCAAATACATTAAGCATGTTATCGTGGAGTAACCATATTCTATGACTGATATTTTGTGATTCTCTCGTCCGCACTTAATGTGTACCAACTTCTCTTCTTAGTGAAGATTTTTAGAGCAGCTATTAGCTATGTCCAATCTTCTTACCTAAGTCATCTTTCTATGCCAGATCGCAACTCTGAAAAATGACATACTGAAGCTTTTTGACGGTATTGAAAGATACGGTAGGGATCCTTTTCCCTCTACCTATTATCTAAGTCAAATATCACATTATTCTATTCTTTACATAGTGTTTTTCTTTATCTTATTTACCAGATGATGGGACTTGTTACTTTGATGAGAAACTTGTTGGTGCACGTGAACATCAAAGCCCTGTTTCAGCCTCCGCATCAGTAGTCCGTGGAATTACAGCTGTTTCAGGAGTCACCTCTGAAAACTTACATGTATGCTTTCACATACCATTTGTTTGCTTTCATGTGATGTGTTCGCTGTAATTCTTTCTTCATCGGGACGTGAATTTGAGATTCAAATTGCAGCTTCCTGGCGATAAAATTTTGGGCTTGGCAAAATTTTTCCTTGGCATTGGAACTCCTGGAAGCGCCGAAGATCTGTTTCACCAAATTGATGCCTTGAACTGCCTGGAAAATATTAGGCAAGTGTTTTGTATTTTAGATTCTTTTGGAACTTTTGCCGCGCCGAGTTATAATTTGATTCGTTATTTTGAAGCTACTCTTGTAAGATTTATACTTTTCCCTAGCTATTCTAATGTATTTCCCCTTTTTGCTCCAGGGGATCTACTCCTTTGATTTTATCACTGCCAGCTACTGTCATTTCGGTTACCAAGAAAGATCAACTTAAGGTCTACTATCCTGATTGTTTTGTACCCTAATTAACTTAATTATTCCATGGCACTTCCCTTTTCTTATTCAGAAACCTTCTTTAATACTCCCTCCGTCCCATTATTTATGTCCCATTGGGACTGGGCACGGTAATTAAGATAGTGGAGGTAAAGGTGTAAAGTTGTGACTTGTGGTGTAAAAGTATAAAGGGGTGAGGTCCACTTGCTTAGATTGATTGTGGTCCACTCATTTATTTCCTTATTTGGTATGAGACATAAATAATGGGACAACCAAAAAAGGCAAGTGGGACATTAATAATGGGACGGAGGGAGTATATTTTTAGTATATTCTTGAGTAATTGGGGAATGAAGTTTTAGCTTGCATATAAGCATATATTTCTGAACTCAGCGCTGTCTCTCTACAACTATTGTCTCAAATGTTGCAAATGTGGGGCATGTACTTATTATCACTGTTTCCTTAGGTTCGGGTCAGTACTGTATTGGGTTCTCCTGTTCCTACTCTCTCAGTCAGACTCATGCAGATATTTACCTCTGGTTCAAAAGATGCTTCAGTCGTTAACCAGGTGCTTTTCTTTACCAGAAGTCTTCTATAAGAACCTAAAATTTTATTCGTAATTATGTGTCAAATACCAATAACTGATGATTTTTTATTTCCCATGATGCAGAAACTAAAGTTTGATGTTGACAGTGGAATGCATGTCTTGGAAACATTGCCGGCAAATATTAATGTTGGAAGCTACATTTTTTCTTTTGAGGTATAAACCTTTTTCTGTTCATCGCCTTTATTGTTTGTCTCGTACTCTTTACTAAGTAAAAAAATATTCATCTTCTTTTCTTCATGTTTTAATTGTTCTACCTGAATTTGTGATTCTAGATTATATTTGACGCACCAGAACATAAGAAAAACTATGCCACTGGAGGGCGAACTAAAGTGCCTATTCATATAACTGGAGCTATCAAGATTGACAATGCAGAGATTGCAATACTTGACAGTGATCATGGGAGTATAGAGACTCAGAAAAAGTAAATAACTTTCTAGATGTTCCTTCAACTCTTTTCTCACTGATTATGTGCATTTTGGACTCCCGTATATTGGCTGCACTTTTATATCTCAAGTTCCATGAATTTTTTTTCCTTAATCATTGGTTTAGATTTTCTCGAGTTATTCAATCCCCTCCCACCACCTCAAACTTGGTTGCTCCTTTTTCTTGTTATGTTTTGTATCAGCATTTTTATGCGGTGGTGGGGTTTGTTTATCTAATTGTGTCTAATTTCATTAACTCACTGCTCTCGGCTCTTTTATTTTTTCTAAACCCATTTATATGATTCTTTATCATTAAAGGGCATCAGTAGAAATTGATATATGCCCTGTTTTAATTCAGGCTGAAGTTACCGGGTGACAATGCTGTTACGTTGTCAGCTAATCATCTCCAGAAGTTGAAGTTGTCCTTTGACTTGACCACTCCTTCTGGAAATGCTTTCAAGCCTCACCAGGTTTCCATTATAGTCTTTATACATTGAACTATTTTCTTTCTTAGTCAAGTGTTCTGAGTAGCATGTTCTTTTCAGGCATTCCTCAAGTTGCGACATGAGAGTGGAGTTGAACACATCTTCTTGCTGGAGAACTCAGGGAAAACGTTTGAGATAATACTAGTAAGTACACTATAACCATTTTCGTCCAAATGATGTCGAATTAGATTCTGCAAGATTCTCAATATGATTTAGAGAATTCCAACGGTGTCTCCAGTCTAGGTCAATTTTTTTCTCTGACTTGTTTTAGAATTGAAAGTACTTTGAGATTCGTGTTAGTCTGCAGTTTTCCCGGGTCATTGATCTAATACATTTTTTTTTAATGTTTTGACTGGAACTTCACCTTGTAGGATTTCTTGGGGCTAGTTGAGAAGTTCTTCTACCTATCTGGTAAATATGACATCCAACTCACAGTTGGAGACTCAAGCATGGTAAACTTCCCTTACTTTAAAACAGTTTTTTTTTAGACTATTCATTTATCTAGAAAATGCTTGCTTATGCTGTCACATATTTAATTAAATGTCTGTGTCTAATCTATTCCAGGAGAACTCTTTCTTGCAAGCCCTAGGCTATGTTGAACTGGATCTCCCCGATGCACCTGAAAAGGCAGCTCGTCCTCCTCCACAACCTGTTGACCCTTACTCTCGATATGGGCCTAAGGCAGAGATAGCTCACATATTCAGAGCTCCAGAAAAGCGACCCGCTAAGGAGCTTTCTCTTGTTTTCTTGGTCCTTGTACTCCTACCATTTTTCGGCTTCTTGGCTGGGGTACCCGTCATTACTTTTTTCCTCTTTTACTTGCATTAGTGAATAGTATTTCTGTTTTCTACCGATGCTGTCTTCTTTTCATCTATCCACTGTTTAGATGCTTATACTCTGTGCTCTGTTTTGTGTCTTGTGTTCGTGCAGCTCATTCACCTTCGTGCTAACCTCAAGAATTTCCCCAAATCATCCGTCCCTTCAACTTTTGCCATTTTCTTCCATCTGGGAATTGCAGCAGTTCTGGCACTTTATGCACTGTTTTGGATCAAGGTCAGTCCCTAAATTTTCCTCTGATTTTTAGTTTAGGATTTTAGTATTTGCTTCCTATTTCAGTAAGGGCTGATGTATTATACTCTCTCCGTCCCATCTGAAGTGGCCCTTTTTCCTTTTCGGAATGTCCCATTGAAATGTCCGCTTTCCAAAAAAAAAAAAAAATTATTAAATTCTCTCATATTTTATGATTTCTCACTCCTACTTTATCATCCACTCTCTCACTCATATTCTCTCTCTTACTTTATCATCTACTCTACTTTCTTAATTTCCGTGCCAGAAATGGGACAGAGGGAGTATTTTAGTTTTCATTTTTAGTGGCAATCCGACTTTTAACATGTCTCACATTTCTCTAAATCTTTCATGCTCAAATTTGTACTTCTTCTTGCAGTTGGACCTATTCACCACATTGAAGACACTCGGATTATTGGGCGTGTTCTTGATGTTCGTTGGGCACAAGACGCTATCCCATCTCGCATCCACTTCCTCCAAGGTGAAATCTGCATAACACTGGTACTAATATACTGAGAGTTTCAAGCATAGGAAGCTGCTCGTAGAATCGTGATCTGAAAATCGAGTTCTATCTTGTTCGAATCTGACTGCTGTATCACGTAATTGCACCCTATATTTCTTGACAAAATTTTGATACTTTGAATTGGTTAGCTATTTATCTGTAGACAGAGCCATAGGCATATATGTCTGGTACTAGATGAAGGAAGACTGGTTATTGTTTAGAATTTTCAACTTGAAGTATGATGCAGATTAGCGTCTACACGCATATGAGGGGCGGATCCGAAATTATAAATTAGGCGGAGAAATAATATGTTTCCACCGAAAAAAAAATTCGGAATTCTGCACGGTTGGAGAAAGGCCCCCTTGCCGAATTAGATCAAGAATTATTGCCGAAGGCTGTGTATGTGGAGGATGAATTTGAGACGATAAGAATATATAATAGAGGAGGTTCAAATGTGAACAACCAGTTATCGTGTGAATGTGTGAACACTGTACTTTAAAATGAGTATACTGCACTTTAAAGGTAAAGATACTGCATTTTAAAATGTAGTATATTTATCTTTAAGTTCAATACGTAAAGTGCAGTATATTTATCTTGAAAGTGTAGTATATTTGTTTTTAAAATACAGTGTTTACACGTTTACACGATAAGAACTGTTCATACGGGAAGCAACTCTCATATATAATTAGTATACGGGAAGCAACTCTCATATAAAATTAGTATTATTTGTCGAGAATGATATCAATGATTGCAATTAATTGCTTAACACAATAAATTCACGCATCAAGCTCCACGTGTCGTTTGTTGGTTGCCACTCTTATTCATTAATTAATGAACCTTATAATGGCCCATTACCAATCATAATCTCATGAATCTTTCCCCCAAAGAAAATACAAAGGGTACAAAATACAGACTAACTTTTAGCTGCATTGTAGAAAAAGATATTAATCTATCATAATTTATATAATTAATTTAGTATGATTTATATTTTTCGGATTAATTCCGACACCCAAATTTCTTTCCGACATAAAAAATATCTAAAGGGTTATATTATTAGACCAGATCATCATTTTTCTTGTTGCTAGATTTGATTCGATTCGATCTAGTTGGACATACGATTCGCCGATATATATATATGTATGTTGATAAATTTTATTGGAAAAAAATATTGGAAATTTGTCATCATGGGGAGTTGTCCACGACTCAGAAAATGCAAAAAACAAAAAAAATATACAAATTTTAATGAGCCAAAAAAGTACACTCTAATAATTTGAACAAATCAAAAGGTACATCACAAATAGTAGATAGGATTTAATAATTGGTTGAAGAGGTTAAAATCTCTTAGGCTGGGATCATAAAATAGACAACACATATTATAATGACTTTTTTGTTTATATATATAATAAATATATTCTTGTGATTTTCACTTGCACATTTGATGTTATACTTAGGCACAATTATTTGAATAACAGCTAGCACCTTCTATTATTTCCAACCTAGCTACATTGCTACAATGTAGGATGAAATACGACACGAATGTAGGATGTGAATACGATACGAACATGACTAACTTACTAAAACATAAATTAACGAACTTTTAAAATACATATAATAAAAGGTTCATTAATGTCTCCAAAAGCTCTCTATCTTCTCTCACATAGTCTCTAGAAGAAAACTGAAGGACACATTTATAGTCCTCATGGGATGGCATAGCTAATGAAGGTGGATGACTCGGGACTGAAAAGTCAGGGTTCATTAATGTCTCCAAAATACACATTTATAAATTAACTAACTTTTAAAATACATATAATAAAAGGTTCATTAATGTCTCCAAAAACTCTCTCTTCTCTCTCATAGTATCTAGAAGGAAATAGAAGGACACATTTATAATCCCCATGTGATGATATAGCGGTGAAGGTGGGTGACATGAGACCGAAAGTTTAAATCCCACTAGACACGCTATATGAGTCTGTCACCCTATCACCTTGAGGGTGGTTTAAGTCTCATGTGTGGTTTGCAAACTATTGCACAGAAGCGTGGTTTACTCTGTACGCATCAAAGGTAGCGGCTGCGGGTTACTCGTCATAAAAAATAAAAAAAACCACATTTATTTTGTTTAAAGTCAACAAAAAACCTTGAATTTTTGTCATCACTTTTCTTTTTTACATTAGATGTATAGATTTGATGCCTTATATGATGTAATGAAAAAAAAAAGGAAAAAGTTAACCTTCTGCATTTGTCAAAAAGTGTGCAGTGTGAGATTTTTTCTCTAAATTAAGCTTTTCTTGATCTAGTAATACAAGCCTTTAATAATTATTATCCCCATAAAAAAAAGAGATCAAATAATTATTTGTGCAACAATGGTAAGAAATACTACTCCCTCCGTCCCATAAAAAGTGTCATGTTTTCCTTTTCGAGCCGTCATATAAAAAGTGTTTTGCTTCTTAAAATGACAAACAATATGTGGACCAAAATTAACAAGCAAAAAAATCAAACAATATACACTACACAATTTCATTTTTTTAATTTGCATGCTCCATAGAAAAGAGACATTTTCTATGGGACGGATGGTGTATTACTCCACGTATTGATTGACGTAAAATAAATAGTGAATTTGTTTCTGTCTTTTGTTGAATTTTTTCCATGGCTCGATAGATAATTTGTTAATTCTGTTATCAACTGAATTAATTGATAGGAATATTAGGGAAATATTTACCACTATTTTATTGAAATAAGATCTAGTGAAAGGAAGTTTGCTTGTCAACCTCTGCAAAGAAGGATAGTGAGTGAAGTATTTAAATTTAATAAATGATGCCAATTTTTCTAACTACGAACTTGCCACGTAGGGCCCTTTTAAATTCTTTTCTTTGACAAATGAGTAGATTTACATTTTTTGGGCTTTTAGAATATTTTAGTAAAAAGAATTTGGATTCAAGAAGAGTAAATATTTATCAGGCCAACATACTTCCGAATATTAAATAATTATAATCATAAATTGTAATTAGCAATTATATGAAAAAGATTTAAAAAATATGAGAAAAAAATTCATTATTTTATTTTGTATTTAATGATTATTAATATTTGTCTTTGTTCATTTTGGTGAGTAGGCATGCTTGAAAATTGAAAGACAAGTACGGAACAACAAATGCTATATATTTTTGGAAGAATTGGAGAGGCTAATTTTGTGAATACAAGCTTTCCCTTTCTAGTTATTAATTAAAAGAACAAAATGATAAGACAACACACACAATTTACTCTTTTGTTCTAAAGAATTTTCAAATTCTATATTCTTGAAATTAAATCAAGCATACCACAAATAATACAGTTAAACCTCGATAAAGTAATAATTTCGTTAAGATAATAATTTTTTCTGATCTCGATATGAATCAATGCACTAAAACAATATTCGATGAAATAATAACCTCGTTAAATGAATATTTTTTCTCGATCTCAATATTATTATTTTATCGAGGTTTAACTGTACTACATATTGATAACAAAGTAACAAGTGTTGCATTCATTAAGTATTCAATTGAGTAATAGCCTTTAATTCAATATCCTAAACAAATCCGTAATGTTCGGCTCGACTTGACTCGATTATACCCCTACTAAATTTCACCATAGCATAGGTTTATGATTAATTCATTATGTGGAACATGTTTCGTTTAGTCATTGTAATTATTCATGCAATTTAATTTGTTATTATTATTATTTTTTTATTTCTTACTTATTCATCGAATAGAAATAATTTAAGTGAGAGAATGACATGTGTCATAGGGACCCTTTTCTATCCCATCCCAGCACGTCCCCATTTTCAGTCCCATGACTTATGGGAGTGAATAAACTGAATCGACACTTTTGAAAATGAGGAGAAAATTATTGGTCCCTGAAAATTATTACACCATTCAGATGTGAGAGAGAGGAGAAAGAGAGAGAATCATCAAGAAACTGCTAAAACAGTAACACCCTTCATTCCTCAGTTGTGAATTGGGACAATCAAATAATTTATTTGAATACAAACAAATTTAGAGTCCGGCGGTGAAATGTCCATCTGGGAAAAGACAAACACATTTATACTCAATTCTTATATTTAACTACACTATATACCCAAGAAGACGAAAATACCCCTATTATGGGATGGTCCGATCATGTGAACAGAGGGCCCGATCAGGGTCCGACCGGTCGGACCGGTCGGACACGCCCGACCAAGGGCCGATCACTACTTGAATAGTGGGCATGATCGGTCATGCCCTATCACAAGGCCATGATCAGTCATGCCCTATCACAAGGCCGATCACTATCAGGCCATGATCGGGCATGTCCGATCGGTCGGACACATCGACATGGTCCGATTACGGTCCGATCATGGCATGACACTTTTAGGTGAGAGAAGTAAAAAAGTGGGGGTATTTTAGTAAATTTGGGTATATAGTGGATAGTTTTTATAAAGTTGGGTAATTTTGTAGTTGTAATAGTCAAATAGGGTATATTGATATATTACCACACAAATTTATATACTCCCTCCGTCCCATAGAAAGTGTCTCCTTTCTATGGAACACAAAGATTAAGAAAATGAGATTATGTGGTGTATATTGTTTGACTTTTTGACTTGTTAATTTTGATTCACATATTGTTTGTCTTTTTAAGAAACAAGACACTTTCTATGAGACAACTCGAAATTGAAAATAAGACACTTTCTATGAGACGGAGGAGTATTATATACTTCCACATCTATCCCAAAATACTTGTCCACTTTGATGGTAACACGGTACTTAAAGAGAGTTGTTAATTGTGTGTAAAACTGTGGTGACTACAAAAAAGTTGTGTTTAATAATTTGTCAAAAAAGAAAAATGGATATAAATTTTGGAACCGAGGGATATATATATATATATATATATAGGGAATGGATCATATGAGAAGCCTTCTTAAAATAAGAAATAAGAAGAAATCTGCACCCTTGATTTCATTTTTTGATGTTTTAGATTGAATATGCTCTGGAATATTCCTTTTGCATATTCCTATATGTTTTATGCATAAGGGCAAAAATGTAAAAAATACAAGATATATGCATACAAAAAATAAAGAATATGCATAAAACATATAAGGAATATGCATACTTCTCACCTTCCTACATAACTATGCCTTCCCACCGGATTCATACCCTATATATATATATATATAAGGAGTAAATTATGTAGGATTGCATTCTGTATATAAACTAGGAACTAATATGCGCCCTTAGTTTACTCATTTGACGGTCCAGATTCAATATGCTTTGAAATCAGAAGAAAAAAGTAAAATTACACAATTTTATGCATAAAAGATATAAAAATTATGTATAATTTCTAATTTCTACGTAAATGACGTAAATGCAGGTTCCTACTAGTTCCACGCACGTAAATAAAAACCAATACATGATTTGCAATAACTTAATTAATATCTTACTCCCTCCGTCCCTATTTTATATGCATATTTGCTTTTTCACATAAATTAAGAAAAAAATTAATGATATGAAAGTTAGATAAATGTTGGTATTGGAATTTGAGTAAATTTAAGTAAATTACTAAAAAGTTAATGTCAAATTGTGTTTGCTATTATAAAAGTTGGATAAAATAGTCTTTTTCTATATTATCATATTAATTAGATTTATTAAAGTTGGTTAAAGATTTAGTTAGATACAAAAAGTTACTAATAAACATATAAATTTAGGACAGACGAAAAAGAAAAATAGACATATAAATTTGGGACGGATTACATTGAGATCTTAGTACATAGTTAGGGAGTAGTGTCGATTTGAAAAGACTATGAAACAATAAACAATGTCTTACCAGAATTCCAAGATCAAATCGAATTGAAACAAACAATTGAAGTGGAGACAAATTTATTAGTTAATGCTTTCTAATTTCATACAACCCTACCTTAATTAATAAAGCAATTGAGTCAATCTCAACTGCCCAAAAGAAATCAAATCAACTAACTTCAATGCAAGTTAATTTGGAGAATAAATAAATATGGTGAAATGAGAACTTGAAAATCCTAAATTTAGAATTTTTTATTTTTATTTTTATTTTTATTTTTCCCATTAATATTAGTGGGCATATATATACATATTATTATTACATTACATGATGTATTGATGACTTGTGCTTACAATTATATGATGTATATGTAGTAGAATATTAGTCGAAACCGTAATTATAATCTCTTTGTTTTGCCATTATTAATAAATACACTTATCTTTTCATAACCACCAAGTTTAAGGATATGTTCCTCATCTTCAATAAATGGTTGCTTTTTTTTTTTTTTTTGTTGACGAGGCCCGCGCCGCTCTTTGGGTGCGCAGGGGGTAAACTCGCTCCGTGCAATAGCCGAACCACCGAAGGGTAAACACCCTAAGAGTTGGCGGTGGGGGGTGCAGGATAACCAGACCTTCGGCCCCGGCCCCCCTTCACGCTATGCAATGGTTGCTTTTATTTGTGTGTGTGAAGAGGGGAACAATTTACTAGGTAAACCCGACTTGTATGTAATAATTTGCAAACAATAAGAAAATGTAAACAAACTCTATTCTATCTATATAGGCTCGATGAAATTGAATATTTAATTTAATTTAATTTTATTTTTATAATAAGATAAGTCATTTTATCACTAGACAATTATGATGGATCTAAAAATGTGAAATTTAACTAATTAATTCCAAATATTTGAATTAGTTAATTAATTGTCTTATTTATCTCTCAACATTTGGTCCCACTATGTGTCATGATCTAAACCATATGATTATTAATTAAATGATACATAGTATGACAATGTCTACGATCTTCTCATTTTCAATACAAGTCTTCTCAAAATTAATTATTACATACATAACATATTTAATTCTAGACTCACCACTCTCATAAATCGACACATGCAATGGAATATCCATCTATATGTAATAATTCTTATAATCAGCTTCTTACATATTTAGAAAGAAAAAAAAATCATTTTTGACTAGGGTTTCCGGTTATAATTTTTTATAGCGAGAAAAACTAGCAATCACTACCGAAGTACGAATTAAATTATATAGAATATATAAATTACATTAGACTAATCGTGTGTGACGAATTTAATTCAGAAGCATCCGAGAAGTGTATATAATTGATCACGAGACTATCATCTCTATGATTAAGCGATCGACGTAGGGTTTTCGGTTATTTGATCAAGGGGAAGGTAGGGAAGAGGAAAAGAATTCCTATGACCCACATTTTTTTGTCGATTTGAATTATATAGCTTATGGATCAAGAAAGGACATAATGGATTTTTCTATTACATGATTAGCATTTTACATCAGTATGCTTTGTCTTTATTTGTTGCATCGATCGCCTTCAACTTCATTAATGAATCTGTCTCTATTTTGAATGAAATCTGCACAAGCTAATTAATTATCCCTTTCAACCAATTCAATCAAGCTGAGAGGAGTTCAAGTGATCGGGCGAATCTATATTCGTCTTTGACATCTCAACTACAGTGAAAAAGTAAATCGTACTAAGTTAAATAAACTAGAGGGTTATTTTTCACTGATTCGTCCAGACTATGTTCAGGAATCTAAACGAATCGAATCGAGTATCAATGATTCCGCAAATTCAAGATTGGCTTATGAATATAAACTAATGATTCCGCAAATTCAAGATTGGCTTATGAATATAAACTAGTTTAATAGAGTTGCTTCAGAATTATTAATTAGAAAATGTAGATTAAAAGTTGAATCCATTTATTCAATACCTAATTAAAATGGAATATTTAAATAGATTCAATTATATAATGTAATTGATGAAATATAACTCTAATAAAGTTACTTTATTTAATACTTAAACGTAAATTTATTAGTGAAATTCGACCTTGTAACAGATATCCAACCATGAATAATTTATTTTACCAATAAGTTCACCCTAAGGTTACCCTTATTATTATTTTTTGGTCCATCACTAAATATAGCCATTGATAGTTTATGAACAAGTGCTATCATCTAGCCCTAATCTTCTGCAGGGACCCCTATCGTTTTTGGTCCTCACATTGAAATAGCCCTAATTAATCTATTCTTAAATAATATTCTAAAATTCTTATGGATAATTTTAATTTAATCCTTAATTTCTTGCAAGAAACTGACAACAAATTGACAGTAAAAAAAAAAGGCCAAATTCAATGAACAAGACTGTATATACCCTAAACTTAAATCATCATATATAATTATTTATGATTATTATTCTTCCTCAATTTCATGACAATTGACAGTAAAAAAAAAGGCCAAACTCAATGCACAAGTAGATTTCATGAAGCAATAAATTGTTTATGAATAAATATATTTTGTCTTGTAGCATTTGTATTCCATTTACAACAAACCCTCACAAGATGTACAAAAGTTACACATAGTTAATTAAAAGTAGTCTTTTGGAGGTTCTATCTTTTTTGTGGAATTTGGATTTTACTCTTTTATTGCACCCCACATCCAACATTTCTTCTCACTTTTCTCCTCCTTCATATAAATACTTTCCCCTTTTTTTTATTTAATTCTTTTTTTATAACAAGATAACCTACATCCGCTATCGAAATGCATATTGGGTAAACCGTACTTTTGTGTTCTAGTCTGCGAACAACTCAAGAGGAGCTTACCACCCTAGACTAGCTATATGTGACAGATTCATACATAATAGTCTTGGTGAGTTTTGAATGCATGACTTTTTGGGTACAAGCTAAACACCTTAACCGCTCTGTCATCTCAAGAGAACTTCCCAAAATTATAGACGTGACATATTCAAAATTAAGAAAACGGGAAGCGAAATAAAAAAATCTTTTAATAAAATTACACATAAAAATCAAATTTCGGCATAATTGAATTTCACCCTCGCCCCCTTTATCCGCCCTTATCTATAGATACACATATATACATATTACATATATAACCATAATTAACTAACTGCACAAGCATGAATAAGGTGAGAGAATGATGTAATAAGAACTAAAGTCCAAGTTGGCTAAGGTCTATCTTCTCTCTTTCTCTTTCCCTCTCTCTCTATTTATATATACACATATGTGTAAGCCTTCAACCCTCCCCACCTCACCCCCTCACAAAAGAAGAAAAAAAAAAAAAAAAAAGTAGAAAGAGATACCCTACTAAGCATCTTCCAAAAGAAAATCAAAATCCCATCATTTTTCTCAAGCTTAAATCACCTTCCCAAAATGGGTCTCCGAGACATTGGAGCGACGCTACCGCCCGGGTTCCGATTCTACCCGAGCGACGAAGAATTAGTCTGTCACTATCTTCACAAGAAGGTTACCAACGAAGAGGTTTCAAGAGGCACTTTGGTGGAGATCGATCTCCACGTCTGCGAGCCGTGGCAGCTTCCCGGTACGTATACGTCGCTAATCCGTCGCTAATAGATGATCCAAATATTTGTCCGTCCGTCCCTAATTTAAGAAACTCTTGTAGTGAAAATAGATGAACCCTTTTCATACGATCCAAATATTTGTTCGTCCGTCGCTAAATTAAAAAATTCTTGTAGTGAAAATAGATGAATCCTTTTCATCAGTACGTGTCATGTGTAAGTCGTCAGTACGTACTTTCCCAACCCCTCTCTCCCCACCGGTGGTTTTTATAAGTGAGAGAGGCATGTGCATGTTGGTTTTTATGGGGAGGAGTTGTCGGTGTCTTGATCTAGACAAGACAATTTCTCTCTCAGATGATATTCGAATGTTGCAAGATTGAGTTCATAACATTAATTAAGATACTTGCATCTTTTGTCTGTTTTTAGTGTAGCAGATCAAGAGAGAGATTTAATTTCTATACAACACTCCAACAAGAAAAAAAAATCAAGAAAACTTCATTCATGCATATCAAAGCCTCGTTTGGCTAAAGGGTTTCGAAATTATGTATATCGGAATCACATAAAAAAATTTAGAGATTCTCAAACCCCTAATACATAACGTGTATGTTTATTCAAAATTCGTTTTCAAGCTGCGAAACTTAGGAAAGGAAAAGGCTATAATTTTTAGATTGAATAATTTACTTTGTTGCATGTGTTTTTTATTTTATTTTATTTTAGCCATGCATACTATTTCCCCTAAAGTGTGACGAAAATTAGAATAGATTTACAGTTAATTAAACATCGATAAAGTAATAACCTTGGGACCGAGAAAAAATATTCATTTAACGAGGTTATTACTTTATCGAACATTATTTTAGTGTATTGACCCATATCGGGACCGAAAGAAATTATTATTTTAACGAGATTATTATTTTATCGAATATTACTTTATCGAGGTTTAACTGTGTATTGGGCATCTTCCTTGCCTTTACCTCACATGCATGGTTCCATTCAATGAATCTAGCAAATCCTTTAATATTTATTATTATTGTGCATTCTTTTAGTAAAATATTTTATTTAGATAATTCTTTATTCGAATTTCTTTTTTCCTTCGAGATCTCTCCAATATTAGGATTAGGATTAAGTAGGAACATTGGCGGATCCAAGGGGGCGATTGGCGACGGCGGCTCCCCCGAACTCGTGTCGAAATGCGATTTTTTTAGTTTCACCCCTTCCCTCGTAATCCTGGATCCGCCCCTAAGTAGGAACATATACATTTGTTAAAAATAAGTGTGTCGATGAAGTTGTGCTTATAGGTAAACACAAGAGATGTGACATATATAGACTTCTCACCATATAAGTAACTTTCTCTCTCATCTATATATTGTGACACACATTTTGCCTTGTTACATTTTTAAAATTTCCTAATTATGAATTCACAAACATGCCTCTACGAATCTTTAGCGACTTGTAACCAACTTTTTGTCACTTTTGCAGAAATTGTCACAAAGGCACATAATGTACATCATGAAAATACTAATAATTCATTCAATTAAGTAATACACATATCCCATTATCATCTCCTTCCTTAACTTATACGTTGAGAAATCAAAAGCGTGTGTATTTTCCAATTATCTATTTTTATTTATCAAGTTATATATTCCACTCAATTAACAACGTGACATATTGTTGTGTAGACGTGGCGAAGTTGAACTCGAACGAGTGGTACTTCTTTAGCTTCCGGGATCGGAAGTACGCGACCGGGTTTAGAACGAACCGGGCCACCGTCTCCGGCTACTGGAAAGCCACCGGAAAAGATCGAACGGTGCTCGATCCGCGGACGAGGGCCGTCGTAGGAATGAGAAAGACTTTGGTTTTTTACAAGAATAGAGCTCCGAATGGGATCAAGACTGGATGGATAATGCATGAATTTCGCCTTGAAAGTCCACATGTTCTTCCTAAGGTTGGTTCCTTAATATGTTTAATTATGTTTACTTGTCTTAAGTTATGTTGTAAGAAATTTGAAAAAAATGATCATTACTTAATAAAATCTTGCTAGAGAAATACCTTTGATGAGATTCTATCCCATTCCTTTAGGGTGATCCATGATCTCTAATTTAGGGGCGCGGAAATCTATAATTTACGTATAAAATATAGCAATTTCAGGTCACAAAACCCTAGTTTTTCCGAAATTATACATTAAAAATTAGGGTAAGTAATGGTTGTGATTATACAACCTAAAATTAAATAGATGTGGAGTTGCATATATTTCCAAGTTTTTTTTATATTGTATGCAATTAAATATGAATGATTTCATCATAGGTATGTAGCATATATACATAGTCTTGTACTATACTTGTTATGCTAGTAATTAAATTTCATTAGGTATAGCATCTCTCATCGTAAAACTAAGTTCCGAACGCGTATGTGCACGCACTTATTAGGGTTTATCTAACTAATTTGTGACCACTATTGACAGGAAGATTGGGTGCTATGCCGAGTGTTCTACAAATCAAGAAGTGAAAACAGCCAAAGCATTGTTAATACAAGCCCACATAACCCTAATGTGGCTATTTCAAATGATTGCCATCAATACAATTCTCCATTCAACCATAGCCCATCTCACCCACACCATCCAAGCCCTAACCCTAGCACCTCCCTCGGCCTATCAGTGCTCGACTCGGCCGGTTATCACATGAGTCATCACCCCTATTGCTCAAGCTCTCATGACTACAGCCACCACAAGATGGTTGAGGCTACTAAGTGTGAGGATGACTACGGATTCATGTTCGATTTCGAGCCATCGAGCCTCGAAGATATGCGGTTCGTGGATGATAGTAGCTCGGTTTTCGTTTGAGACTTTGTGGGGTTGGATTTAGTTCATTGATATCTACATGTAGTTACACACATATATCATTAGTATGTTAGGTTGATTTGTGAAAGTGTACGTGATTGTAGTTAGTGATGTGTGATTAAAGATTATATTTGATTTGTATATTTGGAAAAAGAAGTCATTTAGATGCATGGGATGTGGTTGTTTTAGAATTAATAATTCAATTGGATGCCATGCAAAGGATTTATAAGTTTTTCAAGATTAGTTATACTTTTTTTAACTTTAGCAAATAGCAACATAATAAAGGCGAATGTTTAAACATAACAGCTGCAAGTTTTCTCAAAATTAAAAAAATACCCAACTATTAAAAAATAAATAAAATAAAAGCGAATACTCAATTACTCTAATTTAAAATTCGTCTAATTGTGTCTTGCGAGAAATTCAAATAGAAAGAGTCAAATACGTTAATAATACTCTCTCCATCCAACCCCATCCAACCCGACTTAATTTTTTTTTAAACCTCTAATTAAAATAATAATTTAATAAAATCTAATGAATCCCACCTCTTTAAATCATTTTATAGATAACTAATCCACGATTTTTAATAATATGTCCGAAGGAAAGAAGTCAAATCGGATGGACGGATGGTGTGCTAAAAATGACATTTTCAAATTTTTAACCAATGGCGGGAACGGAAACAAAAGAGGGTAAAAAAGTCTTATTATTATTATCAAGAACCTAATTTCTTCAAATTCCCAAAATTAAGAATTAGGGCTTCTCAGTATAAGCTGAAAAACTCAAACTTCAAATATATTCCAAATTACCTCCAATTTCTGCCGTTTCTATAGTTTCTAGTGGCGTCCTTGGTGCTAATTCTTCTTGACTTTCTAGATCAGTAAGCATTTCTCTCCGATCTCATCAAGTTCGTGGTTTATTGCGTTGATTTGATACCTGAGTATCATGTTCGAAGGCGGTAAGTTAGCTTGAAGTTTAGCCAATGCCTGTTAGTTTTCGCTCACTGGATCTTGTTTAGTTCTTGTACTTCTTTTCGCGCCTTGAATTTCTGCTTTCTCTGTTTTTGGGTTATGTGACGATTTTAAGAAAGTTGCTATTTATGGATGCTTGTCTGGAATTGCGCGGAATTTGTTGGGTGAAAGTTGAAAGCTTTGAAATGTGTAATCTTGTATTTAGGATGTTTTTGGGTTATCTTGCTAGTTGCTTCCATTGTTGTCCTCTTCAGTTTATATCTACAGTTAAACCTCCATAAAATAATAACTTTGGGACCGGAAAAAGAATATTCATTTAACAAGGTTATTACTTTATCAAACATTATTTTAATGCATTAACCTAAGTTGGGACCGGTTGAAATTATTATCTAAGCGAGATTATTACTTTATCGAGGATTAACTTGTAGTTTCAATTCGATTTTGTGTTGGCTAATTACCCTATGTTCAGGTATTTTTTCTGTATAGATATGAAGGATTGTGATTGCTTTTTCGGAGGGAGAGATTAGAAGTGAAAGGGTATAAATTATCTTTCGATTGTTTATCTTAGCTAGTTCTGCATCAACCCGATTTTTGTTCGTTACTGTTATAGACTGATGGTGGGGAAGAAGCGATCCATAAATCACGTCACAAACAACGCGGAAGAGAGTCTTTCAGTCCCACCTGGATTCATGTCACTGACGACCTTGAAATTGAAGAAGAAAGCAGCTTGTGGGGACGATTCTGTAAACAAAGAGCGTGAGCCGGGGTTAGTTGGTGTTCCTCTTAGCAATTCTGACATTGAAAGGTTTAAGGCCTCACTCATACAGAGGCCATGGATATCTCATGGTCAGTTTGAGTGTGTTCGGCATCAAGATCAATCTGAGCAGATTGGAGTTTATATGGTCCTTATCTACTCTCTTTATGCAATTGTAGATGAACATGTTAGTAATTACTTATGAAATACTCCCTCCATCCTATAGATATAGTTCACTTTCTTTTTGACGCAGTTTTTAAGGAGAGTTGTTAATGTGTGTAGAGTTGTATAAAGTTGTGGGTTCCTAAAAAAATGTTTGTAACAATTTGCCAAAAAAAAAATGGACTATTTTAATGGGACAGCCCGAAAAAGTATACTGTGCTAAATCTATGGGACGGTTAATTACTTAGTTAAGTATAGGATCGGTTATGAGAATGACGTTATGAACACGCTTTCTCAACCGTCTCTCCCTCCACTTCCTCTCTTTATATAATTGCACACGAAAGGAATGGAAAATTACTCTTCTCATTTTATCATTCTATAATTGATAGAACATATGACCACAATGTGGTTAAAGTTCTTTCGAAGTTAGTTACTAGTTCGTAAAATACATTGTTTTTATCTTTTAAGTGTCTACAAAGTGGATGTTGTTTTATACAAATGACTCTCTATTAGATTGTTTTTAATGTCTGATATTCTAGTTTTCTTCCCCTAGAGAGATCCGGTTGATGCTTGCCTCCCTAAAGGAGTAATCCGGGGATGTGAAGATTGCCATGAATGCGTAAAGGTTCTGTCTTTTTCAATTGTCTTATAACCCTGAGCTATATATTACTTTGCACCGAAGTCGTTGTAATCCGTATAGAGAATATCTTGTAGGTCATTGCTAGATGTCACCGTGAATCTTCATTTTTGCCCGTGCTTGATGATGCTCCGGTATTCAGACCTACTGAAGAGGTATTCGTTACTGCATCCACTTTCAATGGAAAAGACTTTGGCTCCTAAGACAACAGCAATTTGCATGAGCTTGAATCTTGGCTGCAGGAGTTCAAGGAAATTGTAAAATACATAGCGAGTAGACGCCCACGAGCAGAGAAATATGGAGTATGCCGCATTGTTCCTCCTCCTTCATGGAGACCGCCGTTCCTTCTAAAAAACAAAAAGATATGGGAAGACTCAAAATTCAGCACACATGTTCAAAAGATTGACGGGCTTCGCAATCAGTTTTTCAAGAGAAAAAGATCTCGGTTGGATGAAAAGATCGAAACTGAAACGCCGAAAGATGCAGCAAGCGCGGAGCTTGAATCTTATCATGAACTCATTGGAGATTCTGAGGAAGCTAAAGCAATTGATCTGGTCTCTGAATTCGAAAGAGGGCCTGCGTTTACCCTGAAAAGCTTTCAAAAAATACGCTGAAAGAGGCGCAGTATTTCCATGAGAAAGACAAGGAAACCACTATCGGCCAAAAGCAAAGAGAACCACTGGTTGCAAGAATTGAGAGTGAGTATTGGAGAATAGTTGAGAATCCGAGCGAAGAAATAGAGGTAAAAAGGTAAATATCGGATAATAATAACAATATCGTACTCAATTTGCCTCATAGAGCGAATTTGTCTTTTTAGGTGCTGCTTGGTTTAGGCCATCAAACCTTGGCTAGTGGATTTCCTGTTGAGGCTAGTCAAGAAGATATGGATAAGTATATTAAGTATGTGGAGTTTGGGTGGAACTTGAATAATACCCCGCATCTGTACGGTTCCCTTCTTCGATATGGATGCCACAATTCATCTTCAATTTCTCAGATGTTTGTTGGGATGTGCTTTGCGTCACAATGTTGGGTAATATTTTGAATTCCTAACTTTTTGCTTTGGATTGTCTCTCAGTATCTACTAGTAATACTCACTCGGTCTCTCCGTCCCGCTATTTGTGGCCACATTCTTTTCGGTACGGAAATTAAGAGAATAAATGATAAAGTATGAAAAAGAGAGGTACATGATAAAGCGTGAGAGAGAAGATGAATAATATAATGAGAGAGTAGGAGAGAGAAAATGATAAAGATATGATGATAATTTTTTACTAAATTCGGAAAGTGGCTACTTTTAGTGGAACTTCTCAATCGAGAAAGGTGGCCACTTATAGCGGGACGGAGGGAGTAGTTGATATCTCACATAATTTTTTCAATAGCATATTTTCATGTTTGTTATCTTTTCGACAAAGCGTAGGTTCTCATAATTCTGTTTTCGTGTTGGATTTGTTGGAGAAACAGAGAAATGAGGATCACCATTTGTATTCGCTGTCTTACGTACACACCGGTAGCCCTAAAGTATGGTATTGCGTTCCGGGGGAATATCGCTTCAAGTTTATCGAACTTGTGAGAAAGCGTTTCCCACAATTGTCTAAACATCCCAGGTTGCTCCATGAGCTTGTGAGTGCTTTCTTCTTCCAACAGTCTGTTAAAAGTGTCGAAATCTCACAAAGTTGTATGATGAGTTCTTGTTTGATTTATTTGCCTTTATTAGTTCTCTCCCTACTTTCTTGTTGATTTTACCTCTTCTATACTATTTGGAATATCACATTAATTGTTTTTGCATCTGCTGCAACTCATTTTTCGTACAGTTAAACCTCGATAAAGTAATAACTTTAGGACCGAGAAAAAATATTCATTTAACGAGGTTATTACTTTACCGAACATTATTTTAGTGCATTGACCCATATCGGGACTTGAATAAATTATTATCTAAGCGAGATTATTACTTTATTGAATATTGTTAACTGTAATTTGGTTAATGTAGTGTAAAAACTGAATGTAACTCTTTTATATGTTAATGGGTTAAATAAACTAAACCCCCTCAACTATTAACTTTCTACACTTTGCCCCTTGACTATTGATTTTGTGTGTTTTGCCCCATTAACTATAACAATGTGCAGATTGCTCCCTGAAATATCTAATTTGTTGCAAAAGAGTAAAATTTCGTCAAGAATTTTTGACCATACGTGCAAATATATAGGTAGTGTCATCTTGTTTTTATTAGTTTTTACGGTTTACCTCATGGACTACTAGTTTTGTGATAATTCAAAATGATATTACTCCTAACTTTGCATGTGTAGCGGAATTTTTTTACCGAAATTTCACTATTTTGCAAGAAATTATATACTCCCAAGGGTAATTTGCACATTTTCATAGTTAAGGGGGGCAAAATACACAAAGCCAATAATCCATGGGGCGAAGTGCATATTTTCATAGTTTACGGGGCAAAATGTAGAAAGCTAACAGTTTATAGGGTTTTATGTGTTTAACCCTATTTTAATTTCGTGGATTCTTTTTGTAGACTTGAGTTATGATTCCATACTATTTATGCTGCTTTTCTTTTAGTTAAATGAAGCTTTTTCTACAATGCAGGTTGCTCAAATCTCACCTTCTACGCTAATCTCCCAGGGGATTCCCGTGTACCGCTGTCTGCAGAACACCTCAGAATTCGTCGTAACATTCCCCGGAGCTTATCATTCAGAATTTAGTTGTGGCTTCAATTGTTCAGAAGCAGTTAGCTTTGCTCCTTTGGACTGGCTACCTCATGGCCAGAGCATAGCAGAAGTCTACGCCGGGATCTGTTTCCCGACGTCACTCTCCCATGATAAACTTTTACTAGGAGCAGCCATTGCAGCTGTGGCTGCTCTTTGGGATTCTTTTGCAAACAAGAGTGACTCCTCCGAAACTCGTCTTTGGAGAAGTGTCGGCGGAAAGGAGGGAACCTTAACAAGACTACTCAAGGTACGTACGTTTCTATTCGAGTAATTCTTTAACACGATGAACTCTGAGAAGCTGAAAGAAATTAGAAATAGTTATAAGAATGTTCTAGAAGAGAGTGGTTTAGTAGGATTATGAGTCCATATCTATTTAGTACTCCTCCGTCCCATTTATATTGGCCTTTTCCTTTCCGGCACGAGAATTAAGAAACTAAAATAGATGATAAAGTAAGAGAGACAAGATTGAGTGAGATAGTGAGAAAGTGAGAGAGTGGATGATAAAATATGAGAGAAAAATGATAAAACATGAGAAAATATAGTACTAGTTCTTCCGTCCCAGCCGATTTGTTAGGTTTTTTTTTTTGGCGCGTTTATTTATGCGGGTTGATTTTATATAATAAAAGTGTGGGATCCATGTAATTAAATAATTGTTTTAGAATTGGTTTGTGTGGTAAAGGTGTGGAACCCACATAGATATTTAATTATTTAAAGTTGATTTTAGTTGGTAAAGATGTGAGATTCATTTCCTTATTTAGAAAGTAGTAGACAAGTGAGATGAGACAATCCAAAAAGGAAATGTAGACAAGTCGAGCGGGATAGAGGGAGTATTTTATTGTATTTTTTTCCTTTTTTTGAAAATGGGTCATTTCAAATGGGACGGAGGGAGTACTATTAACCTTTAGTTTAATTTCTTCTCTATTAATTCGAGTAGTAGTTGACATTCGTGCTTCACTTTTCTCTTCGAGATCCCGTTGTTATGTGGTTGCTTTGGCCTTCCGTTTTAAACGTTTTAGCACGTTGAGTGTTTCCATTTACGGGTATTTTATTGTTCAGCTACGCGTTGAGACCGAAGGCAGAAGAAGGAAACATGTATCGAACATGTTAACGATGTCTAGTAAACTCGATGAATCGGATCATGTTGTGGCTGTAACATGTTCATGTAATCATGTTCCCCGAGTAGATACTCTTGCCTCCTTCATGTGAAGAAGTTCTGTTCATGTTCTTGGAGGGCCAAGAATTGTACAGATACGAAATTACGGATTTGCACCTCCTCGTCGAGGCTCTAGAAGGGAACTTGGAAGCAGTCCATAGCTGGGCTAAGAGGAAGCAAAGTTCAAGAATCCCTAACCATTCAAATGGAAGCACAAGTCTTGTGCTTGTTCTTGATTCGAACGAGGAAGAGAACACGAACGCGATGGCTCGTGTTCGACCGGCCTCCGAAGGGCGTGGCGATACGGTATGCTCGTCCCCGGTTAGTAGTTTGAACAATGGTAGGAGAATGTCTGCAGATGATGGTTATGTTCTTCTCTGTAGTGATGAGGATTGATTTTGTGGCCTTGGTTGTAATTTGTTGTGAATTGATGCGATTATGTAAGAAAATTAAGAGCGAAAAGCAATAAAAAGTCACACGGCTTGATTTTATTATAATTGGAAATTAGAATGATATAAATCCGTTTGGAAGTTCTTATTAGCAATTTATTTCAGTTTATTCCAAATAATAAGCGTTTATGCATGCAAAATTTAAATGTTGTAGCTTATGAAAATAAATCAAAAATAATTTATGAAAAATAATTTATTACATTAAAACCTCATGACAACAATTTTTTAAATCGTATTTTATTTGATATCTACATAAGTGTTTATATATAAATGTATCAAAACGCAACAAGTTATCCAATTTAAGTACTTATATCATAAGTATTTATGTTATAAATATTTATTTAAACCATAAAAAAAGGTTTTATATCTCAATCCATAACATGGAGAGGTAACTCTTCCTACCATAAGGTCAAATTTTTAAACTACAGTTAAACCTCGATAAAGTAATATTCGATAAAGTAATAATCTCGATAAGATAATAATTTCTTTCAGTCCCGATATGGGTTAATGCACTAAAATAATGTTCGATAAAATAATATCCTCGTTAAATGAATATTTTTTCTCGATCCCAAGGTTATTACTTTATCGAGGTTTAACTGTATACACGTATTTAGGTTAAAATTTCCACTCTCCGAGTCATTAATAATGTTTTATATTCTTAAAATTATGACTCGTTAACGTCTTGTTTCTAAAAATGATAAAGAATGTACAACTGCAAATTAATTATTCAAAAGTTCAAATAATATTATACCACACAATACTATTTTGTAATTTCGTACCAAAAGAAAATCACACACTACTAATAGGACGGAGGAAATAATAAAGAGCAAGAGAGACTCACTTGTATTACCATTTGAGGCGCCGATAAGATACGAACTTTTAATTTTTACTAATAAAATAACTCATTCTAGCTACTACATAATCATAAAGATAATTAAAATATTGTTAATGATATGCAAGGTAAAATAGTTCGGTCCAGATCTTCTGGCCCATTTTCGATGTGATTTACGTCTGGTGGTCCGCTTCTGCCTTGCGGGCGCGGCCGCGTGGGGGCATGGGGGGGCGTTATAGTAATAAATTAATATTAGAATAGAAAAGGGGGGTTTAAGGACGCAGCGTCAAAATAAGGTGTGCGCTACCGGTGTGTGGTTTATATTAGTTGGGTGGAAGAGGAGGTGGGTTTTTTTTGGAATATGGTGGCTTTTTAAATTGGTTTAAGATCCCAAATTAAAATAGTTTGGGTTTGAAATGCAACGCTGGATCTTCTCGTCTCCCAAAATGGGAGAATATTTTATTTTTTCTTACCAATGCACGCAAAATGCGATACGCGTTGCATTGGTGGCCCCACTCAATTAAATTAAAATTTGATTTTAAAAAAAGTGGCCCACCAATGCACGCATGGCAGGGCGTGATTGATGAGGGCCATTGGAGAGATGATCTTCTGGCGTTGGAATGAATATAGACTGTAGCCGACACGGGTGACAGGGTGGCACGTGGTGTGTGCGTGCGGGACCCACGCACACGTCTAATCCGATTGACCGTAGAATGCGGGATTCTTGTACGATCCATCTACCCCACCTCGTTTCTTCCAGGCCCAAATCGTCATTTCACATAAATTTTGTTTGTAAACCCTAAACTCTAATACTCTCTATCATATGGAACTTATCTTGCATTTATTTTCGGGGTGTTTATTAAACTTATTTTATTTCTAAATAAGAAAATGGGTTTACACCTTTTCTAACTCAAATCAATTCAAATAAATTAATTAATTATATGAATAACACGTTTCTGACAAATCAATTTTTAAATAATTAATTATCTTATGAATCTCACATTTTTACCAATCAAAATCTTATTTTAAACTACTGTGCTGAAAATAAACAAAACAAGCTCGATAGGACGGAGGGAGTACTATCTTCCTTTTGTCATCTATGTCCAAAAATAAAAAAAATTAACTCCTAATTCTAAAATAAAAGGAGTTCCTCCTTATTCACTATCCACCCTATATTCTTATACTTTCTCTTTTACACACGATTATGTTCAACTCCGAATTCAATAATTTATGATTCTTCAATTTTTAGAAATTTTAAATTATTTCTTAAAAAAAAAAAAATAAAAACAATTGCCTCAACTATTCCTTAATCGAATTTAGATTAATTCTTATTCCTTCCATCAACCATTATTCAAAACTTCTTAATACAATTAAAATCTATAAAATAACAAAAAAAAACAGAATAGAGTAATTAATTAATATTAACCTTTTACTGTGGTAGTAACACTTTTTTCAGGATAAACTGGAATTTTGTTTTAAATATTATATATTATTTAATTACTTTAAGAATAAGATATTTATTTATATTTATGCATGTTGGTCAAAGTTGAGGTTGTAGAGTACTGTTGTTTTACCCCCTGTGGTTATTGATTGAAGATCTGTTTCCTGAGATTGCATCAATTCCTAGGAATTTGTTAAATCTGCCTTCTCAATTGTTATTTTCAGATCATTTAATTCCGCACACAACAAACCTATTTTTCCTATGGGTTTAATTTATGATAGATATATATAAAAAAATTATAATATTGACATACATATATATAATTATGTAACTGCAGTGGCCGATCCATAATTTAGGGTTAGGGTAAAATCGATAGTTTCATGAATGAAAATCTTCAATTTAAGGAAGATAGAGAAAATGCGCAGTTTTAAGGGACGAATCGACAATTTTAGAAGGGCAAATAAGAAAATTCTCAAATAGTTATAATACTTATTCTCTCCGTCTCATTAAAAGTGTCTTTATTTTTTAATCATGTTGCCCCGTTAAAAATATCTTCTTTCTAAAAAAGGCAAAGAAAGTTTGAACATAAAATCAATTACCCGGAAATTAAATACTCCCTCCGTCCCAAAATATATATGCTTACTTTCTTTTTTCGTTTGTCCCAAATTTATATACCTATTAATAAATTTTTTTGTATCTAACTAAATCTTTCACCAACTTTAATAGTTATAATTAATATGATAATATAAAAAAAAGACTATTTTATCCAGCTTTTATAATAGCAATCACAATTATGACATTGACTTTTTAGTAATTTACTTTAATTTACTCAAATTCCAATACCAACATTTATCTAACCTTCATATCATTAAATTTTTTCTTAATCCATGTGAAAAAACAAATGTGCATATAAAATAGGGACGGAGGGAGTAATATATATCACACAACATCATTTTTTTGTTCATCGTGCTCAAAAGAGAAAGCACGCTTTTAATAGTATGGGTGGAGTAATATATACTCCCTCCGTCCTATAGATTTAGTCCAGTATACTTTTTCGAACTTTCTCATTGAAATCGATCATTTTTTTTTTGGCAATTTATTGCTAACACTTTTTTTAAGGAACTCAGAATTTTATACATCTCTAAGCACATTAACACTCCTTAAAAACCGTACGAAAAAGAAAGTGGACTAAATCAATAGGAATGGAACGGAGGGAGTAATATGTAATGAACATGCATGCATAGATTGGAAGAGGTGGAGGGCCAAGAAGTTGCTTTTGTTGGCTAAATTGGAGAAATTTTATCTTCAAAGAAACATCGAGTTCTTGAAGCTAGCTCCCCTTTATTACAACCACTACTAACTACATGTTAGAAAAACACAAAATCTGTCTCTTAAACTGGATTTATTCACAAATTTGGATCAAAACCATGTATGTTTTTTCCATATATTTTCATGATTTTAACCAAATGGAGAAAATAAATGTTTCCAATTTCGAACATAAAACCTAGTTGAAGACGAGAAAATATTGGGTTATTTTTCTGTCTGCCAATTTCGTCACTGAAATGACAGCACTATATGCATATGAATTCTAACTCAGGGGCCAACCATTTAAAGCTTTTTGCACAATCTACAGTAAATTTAATGAATAACTTCCACATGAACTATCAGTTCAATAATCATCACAAATTTAAGAAAATAAATAAATTATAATTTGTTTTTACGGGCCAAACTCGCAGCCGCTACTCGTGTCCTTAATTCGGTCACAAAAGAAACATGCAAGTTCTTGATCAGATAGAAAATGCAAAAGACAAAAGCTCTGTTGCACGAACACTTTAGAAAACATCAACATATCGCGTCGAATACGTGTCAGACACTTGAATCTACGGCGCTTCAATTTTCATATCTCATATGTTTAAGTACGTTGCACTTAATTCTAATGAAACAAAATTAATTGATTTTACACTAGAAACGACATGTCCAATCATCATATCGTGTCCTAAACTTTTACAAAAAATGTCGTATCCCATATCTGTATTGTATGGTATCACGTGTCCCGTGGTCTATACAACATAGGACAGAAGCATTCAAAATGCATAATATAGAGGTAGAATTTAATCTTCTACAAGAACTAATTATGATAACATTAATAATAATAATAATAATAACCATTAATGCAATTTTATTTTGGGATAACAAAGATGGATAGAAATTAATTAACGTTGATGCAAAGCCAGATGAATTCCTGTGACCCTCGAGCTAGTGTGCATGTGTTACTTAACCTTGAGGTGGCGGCGGGGGTTGTGGCGGCGGCGACACGTCAGCCGGCTGCGGCGGGGGGCGCTTCCTCTTCTTCTTCTCATAACTAATCCCCCTCGCCTTCGACTGCAGATCACGGACGTCGCGGAGGTAGAGGCGGACGGCGCGAGCTCCGAAGGGGTTGGTCTCCGGCTTGCCGCCGTTCTCCTCGTAGGCGGCGCGGAGGCGGCCGATGAGGGCGTCGAGGCTGCCCCACGCCTGGCGGAGCGGGCAGGGGCAGGGCGCCGGCGGGCTGGGGTGGCCGTAGAACGGGCAGACCGGCGCGTGGACCTTCGTCTTCCCGAACTGATCGAGGTACCGGAGAAACTCCAGCACGTGCGCGCCGCTGCACCAGCTCAGCGACAGCGGCGGCCGGTGGTTCTTCAGGTACTCCCCGAACGTGTTCCAGTCGCGCCGCTTCTGGTTCTCGTACCGGCTGAGGGTAAACCCCGAAGACGACGACGTCGCTACGGAGGAAGAGTTATTTCCGCCGCCTCCTCCTCCTCCGCCGCCGCTTCCCCCGTTCTCTGAGTTGGAACTCTCCATATCCGGAAACGACGGCGTATCCATACAAAGAAAAAAAAATCTCCGAAACTAGGGTTTTCAATTTCTAAATTAATCTCTATAAATAATACTATAACTTTAATCTAATTTTCCAAAATTAGGGTTTTTTCGAGTTCCCAATTCGTGGAATCGAAGATTTGAAGATGAATTGAAGAGGAGAGTGTGATTTATAGATGGGGATTTGGATTAACAGTAGAGGAGCAATCAAACTTACAATCACAGAATATTGAACCGGACTAAAAAGGGCAAATTGAAAAGAAGGGTTTTCTTGATTGACTGATCAGAGGATTGCCATTTTAGAGAGAGAGAGAGAGTGATGAGTGATGGATGGATGAGAGAGAAACTAAAAAGGAGATTGCTGTGGAGACCTTTTCTTTAACGAATACTAAAGAAATCAAAACCTTGGAAGAGTTGATGGATTTTTGCAGATTTGTTTTCTTAAAATGGGGGAAACAACTGACTTCTTGTTTCTTAATGAAACTGTTAGTCTTGTGGAGAGAGAGAGAGAGAGAGACTGTGCTAGGGCTTTCTAAAATGGAAAGAGGCAGACAGTGGGTTGAGATAGAGACAGGAAAAAGGTTGAAGGATAAGATGGTAACAAAGGTAAGAAAAAAAACCATTTTCTTACTCCAATTTTCAGAGGCCGTACAATTATGATTTAAATCACTTAATTGTGAAGAATTATTTAATGTTTTATGAAAAAAAAATTAGTGAATGTTCAACAGCGGGATCGTTCTTTTGGGCACGAAGATTAAGATGAGTGAGTGATTGTGTTTAGAAAGGTAGGTCCCGCAAAGAAAAAGTGGGAGTTTGTGTAGTAATTATTTTCCTTTTTAGAAAACAAGACAAGTCAAGTGGAACAACCCGAAAAGGACAATAAGACAAGTCAAACGGGACGGAGAGAATACGTACTATAGAAGTGAATGCAAACACAACAAATATATCATGCCTTGAGTAAGACTTGATCATAGTATTGTAATGAAAATAATTACACACACATATGTATTGGCATGGGTGCCTAACAACCTAAGACATGTTGAGACATTGATGTGTGGGAAATGGTAATACTAAAGAAACACTGTACAAAGTGTTGGTGGAAGACTTGAAAACAGTTGGAATGTGTAAGAGAAGCATCACTTCTATTCATATATCAAACCATGTTCCACCATTATAGGAACCCTTCATTATCACTTCCAAATTACTAATATCTATTTTCAAGTTCTAACTTTCCTCGATCCCGAAAAATCATCTAAGTTACAGTCCTAATTCGATTCAGGTCGCGGGTTTCAACGTAAATTGTGAAATAAGAAAATTCAAGATTAAAGGTATTCTTAATTTCTCCATAACGTCATCGACATAAGTTACTTGTTGAGGATGCAAGCATATGCCCATACTAACATCAATATAAGCTAGCCCTCAAGGTGGAAGACAAAACCCTAACCCTAGGATGGGACTAATTTTTAGCTTTCCTCATTAGATGTGCATTAAATATTATTTCTCCTTCATTTAATTTTACTTTTCTAAGTTACATTAAAGCATTTTTTTCCATGTGTGAAATGTGGAAGATCAAGCTAAATTTGTGACATGTGGGGTATATATGAATGAAATAAACTATTAGCAAATAAACTGTTTACCTCCTCTTATAGAAAGATTCGAGTAGTGGCACATTATATTAATCAATTATCATGACTTTTTTTGGTAACTACATTTACTAATAAAAATAATGATTCGAACTTTGCAATTTGCATAATTGAGCAATCTATAAGCTAGTGTGTTTATCATAATATCATCTTATAAATAACACCGTAATATCTATGATATATTATTGCTATATTAATTAAATCAATTTTGATACTAAATATGTCTAATTTTAAAAAAATCCGATTTAGTAATTTACCCTTATATTATATGTTCCCTCTCTTTTTCTTTTTTTTTTTTGATGACGAGGAACCCGCAGCTGCTACCTTTGGTGCGCTCTACTGTGCCCATGACCTATCGATCCCGGACCACCCACTTCACCGCTACGTCATCCCATGGGGACTGTATGTCCCCTCTCCTTAAAATCTAGAAGAATTACGAAAGCTCAAGTAAAAGTGGTATGAAAAGAAGTGGTGAATTTTGAAATTCTCGAATTTCAAACATTAGGTAAACTTGGTTGTCTGAATTTTGGGAAGAAAGCATCGTGGGAGACTGTAAATTGTTTGGTAGAATAGAAACGAAAAAAAGGGTGTGTATTAGGATGCCCCTTTTTTAAGGCACCAAACCATGATGACTTGTTTACTCCTACAACTCATCAATTAAATACGCAATCCGTTCTACTAATACTGTCCTATTTTATTAATCGGGTTGTTCTACTATTATTATCTTATTTCTTAAAATTATAAAATTAACTATTAAAATCTAAAATGAAGTGGGACCATTACTCACAACCACATTGCTATTCTCTCTCAAAAAATCTCTCTTTCATATAATTTCGTTCCGCTCTCAATTCAGAAATTTATATTTTTTTATTTTTTTAAAACTTTAAATTATTTTTTCAATTATAACATGAAAAAAAGGAAAAAAAAATAATCAATTGTCTTAATTATGCTTTGTAACAATGTATATGAATTCTCATTTCTTCTCATCAACCACTCTTCGAAAACTGTGTTCGTTTCTTTATGCTATTAAAACTTATAAAATACACACTTAAATAAATTGGTAAATCTTCGTACCAAAAAGAAAAGAGACAGTAATAGCAGGACAGAGAAAGTAGTAAACGAGTTTGTATAAGTGTATCATTATATATGCATTTATCGTGTACATGATGAACACACAACATATCATGTACATGTACATGTACAATATAAGGACAAGGGACACGTTACTAAAAATATATATATATTAATATAATTATTATGAGGGAATGAAAGTAACAACTAAAATTATTTACAAAAATAAACCATTTTTTATTTTAATTTAATTATTTAATTAAAATATATTCTATATATCAAATGATTTATGAAGGTGACATAAATTGAAATATAATTGTAAGACACCAAAGTCTATCTCAACTTTAACTCTTCAAATATTAAATAAAAACTATAATTCATTTTCAATTAAATGGTAAATAAAATAACCGTTGGAATATCATTGAGGAATAACCGTTGAAATAACTATTTACGAAATTTGAAATCGTTCTGCTAGTATATTAGATTTTATAAGGAGATCACAAGACTCCACCTTCAAGAATCAAGAAATCGCCTCGCCGTTTACCGAATTCCTCTCCTCCTCTGCATCAAAAGCCCTAATCGCCGGCGCTTCTCTCAGGTAGAGCGTTTTCTCTACATATTGATGCGTACATTGTACGTATCGGCATTGACATTCGTACATTAAAGTTGTGTGACTAGTTAGCTGTACTTGTACGTGAGTGTTTTCTGCTGCATGGTGGATTTCTGCGAGCGATGGCGTCGCCGGCGAAGTCGTGCCGGAGTTCGATCCTTGATAGGGCGCAGGAATGGAGAGTTTTAGGCGAGAGTATGATTGAGTCGTTAGTGGATTTCTGTTTGGGGATTGAGTCTAGGGAGCAAACCCTAAGGTCAGTGGAGATGAAATTTGGGGATTTGGAGGAGAGGGAGATGAAACTGGAGGAATTGAAGGTGTCGCAGGAAGGGAGAAGTGTGGAATTGAAGCTGAGGGAGGAGAAATTGGATGGATTGCTGAAATTAGCTCATGAGCATATTGAAAAATTGGAGTCTTCGCAGAGCGAGGTTGAATGTTTGCGGTGGAAGGAGTGGGAGAAGTTGAAGGAGATTGAGAAGAAGGAGATTGAATTGGATGTTCTTGGTGCTTTATTGGAGAAACGATTGAATGAGGTTGAGATGAGGGAGAAGGAATTCGAAGCGTTTCATCGCCGGAAATCGGAGGAGCTGGCTTTGAAGGAGGAGGTTTTGTTTAAGGAGAGGCAAAAGCTTGTTGATGAGGTTAAATTGTGGTATCATGGCTTTTTTGAGAGGACGGAGAAAGCAGAAGCTTCTCTAGGCCGGATGAAGGCGATGATGGATGAGAGGTTCGAGGAGATCGAGTCTAGAGAGGCTATGGCTCACGAATCCATCATCAGGAAGTTAAACGAAGCTGATCTAATTCGATTGTCGTTGGAAAAACGGTTCAAGGAGCTTGAGAATTTTGAAAAGGAGCTTAATTCTTCCCAACAAGATAAACTAGAAGAGTTGGATACTGAACTCAAGCAAGGAGATTTAAAGGAAAATCTCGAGTTAAGTGAAGGGCTAGTTAAGGGTGAAGTCGAACGGAAGAGAAAGCGAGTTCAGTTTATAGAGCAAGGGTTGAAACAAAAGATCTTGATGGATACTACTAATGCCCATTTAACAGCAGAAAAACCACTAAACTTAGAACAGAAGGATAAAAAGAGTTTAGAAAAGTTCGTTAACGACCCGGAGAAAGTCTTGGAGTTGAAGGATGGTGAGGTTTACAGAATCCTTAAACTATCTGCGGATCCAGCAAAGCTGGTTCTAGATGCGGTGCAAGGATTTTCGGCTGAGCCTCATTCGAGGAGAGCTTCTATTATTCTATTAGGTCAATTAACCAAAATCTCACCGAAGATCCAGCCTTGTGTTGCAGTTGCAGCAACCGTATTTGCTTTTAGATGGAAGTCAAAAATGTGTGTTACCTCTGCTGATCCAAAGGAGGTATTAGGATTCTTGCATCTCTTGGCTGCGTTCGGTCTATCCGCGCGTTTCAACAAAGATGAGCTGTTCGGGTTTCTGAAGGTGGTTGGTAGAGATGAACGGACGCCCGGCTTGTGTCGCGCCCTTGGCCTTGCTGAGAAAATCCCTGGTATATTCTTGCCTTGTGTTCTTTGTGCAGGTTTTGCTATATGAATATGACTAATAACTAAACTTCAAATGGTTTTACTTGAGTGGAAAGTATGCTTTCAATCTGTGAACTCTTTGTTATCTTGATTGTATACTAGTATAAGACTCGAACTCTTTATAAAACCTCAAGGTATCGAGTTGAACACGTGTCGGACACTTTATAAATTCCCAAATGGGATTTTTATAATACTTTCATTTATTAATTGAACTGGATCTCTCCAAGCTTTGTGCATTTGTAATCATGGATCTTGTACATAGATACTCCCTCCGTCCCATTTCCTAATAGTGGGTCCTACAACTTTACACACAGTTAACAACTCCCTTAAATTGTGGGGCTGAAAAGAAATGAGACAAGAATTATGAGATGGAGGGAGTATTTTCTTGCATTTGCATATTTTCAGCCTTGCTCAAAAGCTTTACTTTTGTGGCATAGGTTATGTCCAAGATTTAAGGAGAGTAGTTGACGTGTGTAGAGTTGTGTAAAGTTGAGGGTCCCTTAAAAAAGTGTTAGTAATAATTTGCCAAAAAAGGAAACGAATAGTGGACTATTTCAATGGGACGGATGGAGTATAAGACTTGGATTATACCTATTCTAGGTACTCATAGTTGAACTCTAGCAATCAAGAAAAAACCTCACTTCCCAAATGGGATTTTTTGTAATATTCCCCTTGATTCATTGAATTGAATCTCTCCAAGCTTGGTGCATTTATAATCATGGATCTTGTACATAGATACTCCCTCCATCCCATAATTTTTTCCCCACTTTCCTTTTCTGGCCGTCCCATTTCCTAATCGTGGGTCCTACAACTTTACACACAACTAAAAAATACGGGGCCGAAAAGGAATGGGGCAAGAATTATGAGACGGAGGGGTATTTTCTTGCATTTCGCATATTTTCAGCCTTGCTCAAGAGCTTTATTTTTGTGGCATAGGTTATGTCCAAGATTTAATAAATGGGAAGGAGTTCCTTCTTGCAAGCACATACATTCATGAGTTCCAGCTTCAAAGCATGTGGAAACAGTCAACCATCCTCAATCATTATGTAACCAATGCAAAAGCTAGAATTGGAAACCAACCCAAGGCTTCTAATTCTGAACTGCTGGTATTGTACTTCTACTGCTACTCTGTTTCTTGGCCCTACTAGATGAAGGTTTCATACTCACACATTGATGGATTTTGCTATCAGTTAAAGGCTGTTGCTAGTGAGATATCGAATCTGCGCATTGCAATTCAACACATTGAAAAGTACGGGCTTGAATCCGCGTACTCCCCTCACACCCTTAGAGCAAGGATACTGCAATTGGAAGCGAATCAAGCAAGCTTGAGACCTGCAAATCCATCATCATCACCAGCTGATGCAAAGAGAGATAGAAGGAGCAGAGCAGCCCCTGCCATGGGTAAGTGTCCTGCTTCCTCCCGGCAGTCTGGTTTTCGGGCCCGTGTGGATCAAGTTCCGCGGCCCCACCCTGGCCCCGACGGTCCTCACAAAAGGCATAAGCCAAATGTGGGGGTGGACAAGGATCAGTTTGCTAGGTAGTTTTATTGGCTAGCTATTTGCCTTCATTTGGTAGGATTCCTTGAAGTAGAGGTGTAATTTGAGCTAGTTAGTTGTGACAAGCTTCAATTCGAGCTTGTTTGTAAATTCAATCTCCAATGCAGAAATGAGTAAAATAACGTTAAAAGTAGTAATGCAGTTAAACCTCTGTACGAGGAACTAAGGATGCTCTATATTCCATGTTCTATGTTTGTATATATAGAGTGTGAATCTGATAAAAACCTATATTTAACGTTAAAATTGCGAACTATGTATAATTCTTATACTCCCTCCATCCCGCTATTACTGTCCCATTTGGTTTCGACACGAAAATTAAGAAACTTTGTTTAAGTGTGTATTTTATGAGTTTTAATTTTATTAAGAAATGAGCATAATTTTTGAGAAGTGGTTGGTGGAAAAAATGAGAATTTATTCAAATTTTTGCAGAGTATAGTTGAAGCAATCGATTTTTTTTTTTTTTCATATTGTATTTTAATAAATAATCATAAGTTTCAAAAAAGTTAAAAATCACAAACTTCCGAGTACGGAGTAGACAGAAAATCGTGTGAGATATATATTTTTAGAGAAAGAGAATATGATAATGTGGGATTAGTATTAAGTAGGAGGGATCCACTTCAATTTTTTGTTTAAGAGTAGTTTTTGCTATTTTAGAAAAGAGAACAATAATAGCGGGACAACCCGATTAGGAAAGTAGAACAATAATACAGGACGGAGGGAGTATATTTTATGCAAAAAATCTGTAATTTCACGCTTTTGCTCTTCTACATAAAACCTCTATTGAAAATTAACCTCCGTCGAATAAAATTTAACATGAAAATACAATTTTTGAAAATGTAAATATTACAATACCCCCCATCTCACAAAAATGTAACTAATATGAAGCAACTAGCTGAGCTTGGCTTAGAAGAGATCTTCCCAAAGAAAGAAAGCATGCACCTGCCAAGAAAGGGGAAGCGAAACAGAGTCTCCATCATCATATTGATCCACCATAAAGCACCTCAATAAGATCATTCTTCTTCAACTTCGAGAACCCTTTCATGCCACGCGACTTTGCAAGGGCCCGGAGCTCAGTCAGCTTCATTTCGCGCAAGTTGCTGGCTTCGACCACAGCTTCTTCTTTCTCGTTTTCATCAATCTCAGACGCCTTATCCTCCGCTATTTCATCGAAAGCCGTTACTTCTGAAGTGAGAGGATCCTCCTCATCAGAATCCGAGTCATACTCAACATCATGGATTTCTTCATAGGCTTCTGGTTCCATACTACTCCACTTTCTTTGCCTGTCCACGCTCTCCACTGGTTGGAATTTGATTTCAGGGACTGGAGATCTTTTCTGGAAGTTGGATTTTGGCCGGCTTAGTTCTGGCCTCGGGCTTTCTTGTGTTTCGCGCTTCACACTAGCAGTGGAGTCTGAGATGGTTGCTTTTGTTCTTTCCTCTGCCAACGGGCTAATCTGCTCGTCTTGATCAAGAATGAAGTCCTTGGTACTGGCAGTGGTGTTGCTCTTCTTCCCTTGCTGAACTGAGTGCTTCCTCAAAAGCTTGAGAAGAGAATCAACAGTCTCACTCTCCTTGCTTTTCGCTTGAGACTCCTCGACTTTCTTCCCTACCTTCACCGCTGCTCTTTCACGTAGTCGGGCCTGCACCTTGCGGAATAGTTCAACAATCTCCTTTTCTCTAGGTCCGGTAGTTGCAGTGGCCTGATACCTTTGGTTCCCCGAAACAGAAAAAACCGGGCCGTTTTTGGAAGCAAGAGTTTCGGATTCTTCAATGTCTTCGAATTCTTCTCGTGTTTCATTAGGCCTATTCCTATGGCGGGAGTATCCGTGCCTGCTTTGCTTTGAGAAATCTGGGTTTCTCCTGTAGTTGCTAGATCTTGCATTACACACAAAAGATGTGTACCGAGAAACTCGTCTCAAAGATAAAACCTCGACGTTAGAAGCAAGCTTGTGTTGGCCATTAGAAGATCTAGATGATAAGCTTCCAGAAATTCCTGAGCAGGGAAGATGACTGCTATCAGGTGGCCCATATCCTGCAACGAAATTAGGAAAATATGCGAAAAATGTCGTTACTTCCTGACCATAACGTCAAAATGGCCTTAATTTCAAAGCATCTAAACATCAAACATGATACACAATCAATCATAACCTAGCAAGCTCCCTTGAGATGTTCCACAATTTCATACTATTGACGACATACGCAGCCACAAATATCATCGAGAAACGTCGAAAATCACCGGCTAAACAGAGGATGTGGCACCATTCAAGATCAATAATATCAGCAACACAAAATAAACAACTAGTCAGAAACTTCACCTGAACAAAAGCCAACTAAATTCCCTAACGAAATCTTTAAGCTTTGGGGTTATTTTACTCAGAAAAACAACACAAATAACCTAGCGCAAGACACAAACATCAGAAAAAATTAAAGATTTTCTTCATCTGGTATCACAAGCATATCATTAACAACAGCTGGGAAACTTCAATCTACAAACTCCAACAATACAGACGACCTTCAACATAAACAATCATCCACATCTCTCAGTTTAAAAGGAAAAGAAAGATATAAACCCTAACAACTTCGGTCAAGCACGGAATAAAATAAAAACTGTGAGTGAAACATTTCATCGAACAGATGGTAGGCGTCTCCCAAACAAGCACAAAACACGAAATCATACAATTTCATCAACTCATGATGCAATACACCTAAAAAATCCTCCAAATCCATGTATTTGCTTGCGCTATAAATTTTTTTTCCAGCTCTTCAAATTTAACGCATACGATACATTTCTAAGCAAACATACGCATACATTACATATAAATCTACACAGATGAAACGTAATTACCAGGAATGCTTCCGGTGATGAAATGAACTGAGCTAGACATTGTTGAAGTAGCTGCGCAGCAAGATGTTGAATTGAATTGGGGTATTAAACATATTCGACGGTGAATGCTGGGGTTCATTCCATGGTTTATATACACGCTTATGGCGCCGGCAAAAAGATGAAGATGAAATTATATTTGGGCCTGTTGATTAATTTACTTGGGCCCAATCCAAACCAAAAGCCCATTAACAGCTGAGGGTATTATTTCATTTAATTAAATTACTTTCTAAATGTGGAAAATAATAAACTCAATGTACTGTAAAGACGACTCCGACACGATACGACACTCCCATTACTCTGTGCGACGATTAAGTCATTTATGTCCAATAAAGATGCATATTCCAATTATAATCTCATAGATAGAATTACAGTTAAACTTCGATAAAGTAATAACTTTGGGATCGAGAAAAAATATTTATTTAACGAGGTTATTATTTTATCGAATATTATTTTAGTGCATTGACTCTTACTGGGACCGAAATAAATTATTATTTTAGCGAGATTATTACTTTATCGAGGTTTAACAGTATTGGAAAAATTACAAATAATTAAAATGTTCACGTGAAAAATGTACGCGTAAACTACGTGTGTTCATTTTATTAAAAAAAAAATACCCATACGATCTATAATTTTTTGCGCATTTATGGGAATTGCCTTTAAATATTTAGCAATGTTATTATCTAAATGAAATTACTAAACTAAATGAGAAAATGTCTAAGAAATTAAATGAAATAGAGAGGAAATGTAGACTTTGAAAAACTGAGAATGAATTCGTTGAAAATGCAAGCTAGTAACGTATATGTTTGTGAATTTATTACAATTACATTTATTCATATCATAAAAGTATTTCATACATTATCTAATATTAATTATGATAAAAATCTTGTTTGGACACGATCAAAACAATTGGAACACACACACATTCACATTAGAGCTTTCTTACGACAAATTTAAGAAAACACGAGTATTTTTTATAATAAAACCAATACAGAATAATTTTATACATTTTAACCTACAAAATTCACTAATGTCCTCTCTTTTCCATAAATACAGTTAAACATCGACAAAGTAATAACTTTGAAATCAGAAAAAAATATTTATTTAATGAGGTTATTATTTTATTGAATATTATTTTATGTATTGTTTCATATTGGGTCAGGAAGAAATTATTATTTAAGTGAGATTATTGCTCTATCGAATATTATTTTATGAAAGTTTAAGTGAATAAGCTTTCTTATAATAAAATCTTATTAGAAATTAAATCGAAATTGAAATTGCTTGAAGAACGGCAGTTCAATTCATAAACCACCTTCAAAACCCTTGGACAGAACAGAGCACGCATTAATTGGTTAAATCAAAAAATAATGATAAATTAATAAAAAGGGAAAAATCTCCTGGGTTGAAGGATCGGGCTAGAAATTGGATTATCGGTGAAATTGCAAGAAGGCAGATTACACTCTTCAGCTTCAGAAAATGGTTGCGTCCTCAACGACATGGCTGCGCTACGTCGCCAGCAAATTGGGGTATGCTATCGATGTCGCTCATACGGTAAACGCCTTTTCCGGTTTGAATTTCTTCAGTTTTTTTGTGGCAATTTCTTCATTTTCGAAGTGGATTATTTCTTTGAGTAAAAAAAAAACCCTAATTTTAGAGATTGGGGGCATTCAACTCGATGATTCCGAGGATTTGTTTCTAACAATTATCTCTTGAATGGTCGAGTCTATTCGTAGTTTTGATTGCTATCTTGTTTTGGGAGATTACACGGATTTTTACTTCTGGATTCTTGAATGTGCGTGATCTTTCAGTCGGAACATTTGAATTGTAAAGTTCTTCATAAGAATTGCTCCTTGAACCCTAATTTTACCTTTTTTCAAAATGGTATTTTTTCTAATTTTTCGTTTCTACTTGATTCCATTTTGAAATGCACTGTTGATGGAATGGATGTGAATGGGATCTTGCTCATTGGTATGGTGAGAGAATTGTTAATATGATTGCAGTCCTATCTACGCGGCCACATTGCCGATAGGGGAATATATGTCGATACCATATGGAAAAATCTTATCCATGGAAGGTTGACATTCTTGCATTGGAGTAAGGGAGAAGAGATGGATCCAACAATTGGAACTCAGGGTGGAACTCTTCTCGTCCGGAAAATTCCCGCTCCAAGTCCTACGTAAGGTTTTTCTTACGATAAGTCGATAAATCTCTTTAATTGTACAGTTAAACCTCGATAAAGTAATAATCTTGGGACCGAGAAAAAATATTCATTTAACAAGGTTATTACTTTATCGAACACTATTTTAGTGCATTGAACCATATCGGACCCGGAAAAAATTATTATTATATTGAGATTATTACTTTCTCGAATATTACTTTATCGAGGTTTAACTGTATTAGAGTTGGTGATATTTGCATTAGATGTAAAGAAATATATATATCTACTATTTGCTGATAATCTGCCTGTCTTTTCTTTTTTGTTATATATTTTGTTCGATTTATGACTTATTGCTTTTTTTTCTCCTCTGTGATATCTTGAACAACATGAGAGAATAGACATATTCTCACTGCTGATAATGTTGAGCATTAGAGTGGGCTTTTAAGATAAGCAGCTATGTAGAAGAAAATGCTTTACATTTCTTCTCAAACTAATCGATTTACCTCCGTAGACATTAATACTAGAGTATGAATTGGAAATGTAGGATCTTTCAAATTCTTCACAAAAGATAGTAGTATAGTACCCAACCACTAATTTCTTCTCCTTTTTTAAACCACTACTTTCTTCTTATTGTCATTTGATTGTAAAATTCAACTTTGCTAAAATATTACTCCCTCCATCCCAATTATCCTGTCCCACTTTGGTGTAGCGCGGTTTTTAAGAAGAGTTGTTAGTTGTGTATAGAGTGATGTAAAGTTGTGGTTCCTATAAAAAAAGTTAAGTGTAATAATTTGCTAAAAAAGGAAATTGGACAATATATGGGATGGCTAGAAATGGAAAACTGGACAAGATAATGGGGAGGAGGGAGTATTACTTTTAAGTGCATGGTTGCACCTTATTGTCTTCTAGCTGCTTGCATGGTTCATAATCCATCGCTTAATCATTTGGTTTTTAATTGAGGTTTATGATTGACGTATTACGTCTGAGATTGGATTTCAATAGTCATTGTGTACTCAGAGCTCAAGTGTATATTGGGTTCTGAATTTGGCCGAACTTCCTGGCTTTCTGCTTTCTTTAGCATATGAAGCTTGTTGAAAAGGGCCACAACTCACGGAGCATATCTTGTTTCCTGTTTCTCTACAAAGCTGATCTGTTATATCTGTTTGTGATAGGAGAGTGCACGTTGGAGACGTGGTAGTTCTGAAAGACCCTGAAGACTCGGCCAATTATCTTGTAAGGAGGTTGGCTGCAATCGAAGGGTATGAGATGGCATCTAAAGACGAGAGCGATGAATCTTTTGTCCTTGATAAGGATCAGTGCTGGGTCTTAGCTGACAATGATAAACTCAAGCCAAAGGTATTCGTATTCATAGTTGCACTTTACAGTTAAACCTCTTTAAAGTAATAACATTGGGACCCGAAAAAAATATTCATTTAGCGAGGTTATTAATTTACCGAATATTATTTTAGTCCATTAAACTATGGACCGAAATAAATTATTATCTAAGCGAGATTATTAATCTATCGAACTTTAAATTATCGAAGTTTAACTGTAGATGATGATTACTACCTCTATTAATGCCTCGTATTCCTTTCATGTCGTCCCATTAAAAATGTCTTGTTTCTAAAATAATACGCTAATCAATTCTAGTGGACCCCACTACTTTTTACTCGAAAATCAAGCTTCTTAGTAATCGTGTCGAACTGTTAATGGTTTTCTTCTTGAACAATAGGCAGCCATGGATGATTGTAATTAATTTTTGGCCTTTGTCTGATCTTTGGCATAACAGGAGGCCTATGATAGTCGAACTTTCGGTCCAGTCACCATGGTGGAGATAGTTGGTCGAGCCATTTATTGTCTACGGAATGCTGTGGATCATGGGCCGGTGAAAAATAGGTACTTTTGCCTGCATGAAGTCGATTTGGAGCTACTATAGTGTTAACGAAAACTCTATCCGTCTTTTTTCAGCCGCTTTAGCACGTTGGATGATTCGCCCGTGCTAGAAGTGGAACTAGATGTTGATGAGATGGTTAAGAATCATAAAGCTTAGAATTTGGATTGAAGGGTCTGCTTCTTCCCTCGGTTTTCTTCGTTCTACGGTATGTTGTGGGTTCGTCGCACGAGTATGGAGCTCGAAATCTTGCAGAAGAAATGGTGGTGGAAGTTGTTTGTTTTCTGAATGAGCAGATCAGCCTCCTATGAACATTTGTTGCTCTAATATTATTGTGGTGCAAGTTAAACACAATCCTTGCTGGAGATTTTAACTTTTGGAGAAGATGACTTATCTCTCAATAAATTGGCTTCATGCTAATGCAAATTTTCTCCAATGATTTTAGCATTTCTTTGAGGGTTTGATTTCTCTTGCTTTGTGATTTTGGTGTGCGTGCAGCGGCGGAGCCGCATTGAAATAATACGCTTCAAATTTAAATAAACTGCTTTTGGACTTTTCATTGCAGAAGTATTATTTTTAATGTTTAGAATAAGGTTGTAAACGAATCAAATCAAATAACACAGTATTCGATTTGTATTCGAGTATTCGTGTTCGTATTCGATTCATTCTCGAATATTAAAGTTGATTCATATTCAGTTCGTTATTTATTTTCAAATTTTTTGATTCGATTCGAATATTTGATTAGTTTTTTATTGAGTATTTTATAAACAATATTGAATATTCAATTCGAATTCGGTACGTGTTTAATATGATTCAATTCGATTCAAAACTATTCGATTCAAAATTATATATTTAAGAAACAAATTTATTATAATAAGTTTTATAAAATATATTTAATATTAAATATTCTTATAAATGTATTATATATTTATATTTAATCAAATATTTTCGAATATCTTAATTTTGTATTTGTATTTGAATACTAATCGAATCGAATCAAATATTCATATTTGAACTCGAATATTAACAATTCGAATACGAATATCAATATTCAAATACGAATACCAAATCGAATCAAAAATATTTGATTCATTTACAACTCTAGTTTAGAATGCATGCTTCTGCTTTGGGCTAAAAAAATTCAACAAAACTTTAACCATAAATATTTATATTAATTAGTATTCATCAGTTCCATCCGACTTGTCTTGCTTCTTTTCGTTATGGAGTTTAAGAAGAATGATTGATTACATGTAGGAATCTGTGTAGTATTTATTATTTATTTTAAAAAAAATTACCAAGTCAAGTGGTACAACCCAAAAAAAAAAATAAAACAAATCAAGCATAATGGAGAGAGAGAGAGTACTATTCCGACAAGATCCTCTATCTCATTTTCGGTATCCCAATATATGTTCTATTAATCAATTGGTGATATATTTATTTTTAATTTTAAAAAATTATTAATCAGTAATTAACTCAATTTTAATACATACACAATCATGATAAATGTACACATGTCACCGGTTTATTGGTGGACGGAGATGGGAGTACTATTCACGATGTAGACTGGTACAACAAACTCCAATTTTGACCGTATAATATTATTATCTTAGACCGATTTATCCCCACAGCCAAAAACCACGAGTATCTCACTTTAATCAATTCAACGCCGCCGTCGCCGCATCGGCCGTCCTCCTCCGCTATTCAACCCAAGCACAGCCACTGCTCCTCCTCTCCCGAACTGCAGAACCCATGGAGAAACTAGATTTATCCAAACTGAAGCTGGCCTCATCTTCCCTCGGCGAGCGCATAAAGACGAGCGGCGCGCAGATGGGCCGCACAATCAGCACGAAGATGAAGGAAATCCTCCAGTCCCCCACTCCAGAGTCCAAGGCAGTCGACGAGGCGACCGCCGAGACGCTGCCGGAGTGCAATTGGGGTCTCAACCTCCGCATTTGCGCCATGATCAGCCGCGGCGAGTACGACGGTACCGAGATCGTTAGGGCAATTAAGAAGAAGCTGGCGGCCGGACGGAGTCCTCCGGTGCAGGGGCTCAGCCTCGACTTGCTGGAGGCGTGCACATCCAACTGCGAGAAGGTGTTCTCGGAGGTGGCGTCGGAGAAGGTGCTCGATGATATGGTGAGGTTGATTGACGATCCGAGGACGGACCACGGTGTTAGGGTTAGGGCGTCGCAGCTGATCAGGGGATGGGGCGAGTCTACCGATCTCGATTACTTGCCCGTCTTTCGCCAGACGTATATGGTGACCCTTCTCTCTCTGAATCTAATTGATTATTTACTTGAATTCTGTTCTTCGATTATGCATCCGGTTATGATTGTTTCTTAGCTTAATTCTTCAAATTTGTTCATGATAGTAGAAGATGCCTAGTGATTTGTTGAATAAACTTCACATTTGATCTTTATACTTGTAAAATGCTCATTTCATTGCTTGTTTAGATTCTTCTTGTGGTGGAAAGCTTAGTCGATTTTCAAACGTTGGTTCGTCGGAGTTTTCTTGTTTGGATTTAGATTCTATCTATTTCATGGGATATTCAAATCTAGGCTGTTGAACTGATTGAAGATTTTTGTAAACTATAATCTCTTTTCAAGAACTTGAATTTGGTTTCGTACTTCATGAACTTGCTCTTCTTGAAACCGGACGACTAAACAAGAATAACCAGAACTCATACTTGATTTGGGTGAAGTTGAGTTTTCTTTTCGGAAAACTATACGAATTTGCCATGTATCTTTGTGTTCTTGCTGATTTCTTTTTCACGTGAACGAATAAGGCGTATAGCAAATGAGAAAGTTGATGATGAATGTGGGTGTTGTTTTAGAAGGAAAGTGAGTCCCTTAATCAGTTAAGCTAAGCTTCAATCACATGAATCATGCCAACCGGATGTGGAATCCGTCTGCATCAAATGAGGATGTTGTCTGGAACCACGGTTCCTTAGGTTGCTAATTTTCGTGTTCTTACATGTTAAGTTGGTTTTAAGGTTGTGAGACTTCTAAATTACCTCGTTCGTCTCCCTTCTACACATCCATCTACGATCGTTTGATTACTCATTCTATGTCCTTTCAAGTTCACTATTTATCTCATTGTGGCAGAGCTTGAAATCTAAAGAATTCCCTCCCACTGCACCGGACGAAAGTTTTCCCACGGTGCAGCACAACTTGGAGTCTTATCTTGGCCAGCAACATCTCTCGCCTAATGAGAGATCCCCCACTCCCAGCGCAGGTGCAGCAAACGAAGAAGTTCCCAGTTTCATTAGCTACGGTTTCCACTTCGAAGGAGAGAAAAAGGAGGCCCTCCTTGTTGCTCGGAACAGTCTCGATATCCTCTCCAGCATACTGAATTCCAACACCGAACCAAAACCCATGAAGGTTATTTCTTTTCTCTCGAACTTCATCAGAACCCTTCAGCTTATCCGTTCATTAGCCCATGAATCTTGAGAGTTAAGTAAGTGTGTTATTTTGTTCTTTGCAGGATGATCTGACAATCAGTATGCTGGAGAAGTGTAGAGAATCACTTCCTGTTGTTCAGAGAGTTATAGAAAGCACGTCCGACGATGAAGTCATGCTTTTCGACGCTTTAAACCTCCACGAAGAGCTTCAACTCGCCGTTTCCAAACACGGTGAAATGCTCGCTGCCTTGGAATCTACACAAGCAAAGGACCAGGGTAAAGAAGAACTCTCTGCTCACTCCAATGCTCATAGCTCTACTCCCGAACACCACGAAACAAACGACAACTCGAAAGAAGGCGCCACCGGTTCCATTACCGCAGATCATCAAGAAGAGAGCACTGATAAGAGCAGCAAAGAAGGAGATGGTCATGTTTGTAAGTAAATGAAGATAAGGTATGTTTTCTTACTCACTTTGTTGATTTTGGACATTTGAATCTTGATGGTGTTGTGTTATTTTCTTAAATTTGAATGCTTCTTGTTACATATATCATATTATTATTATATATATATACATGGAGCGGTTCTGGTGTGAACAGCCTTTTAAAGTGTGAATATATTTTAAAGTGTGAATATGTGAACAAATCATAAGCATTTAATTTAATGTATGAACGATTCGATTTAATTTGAGATTAAAAATAGCGAATTGCACTTACAAGGCAAATCAATTTCACTTAAGAGTATAAATGACATGTTTTATAATTGAACTCCCTAATTTCACTATTTTTCATCTTTCTTATTGAAAACATGAATATATCCGATAAACAATCATATATCTGATAAACAATCTAACAAATCAACCAAGATTTTTCCTAAACGACCAAACAAAATTCCAACGCCGCAAGTATTTTTATTCAAAACCCAAACCTTTTCATCTTCACCCACAAAAACGCACCGACATAATTCAAAGTGCAGTTCATTTTAATTGGAAGTGTATCTCATAGTAATTTAAAGTGTAATTTAAATTAATTTGCAGTTCACAATAATTCAAAATGCATTTCCTATCTATTCAAAGTGCATTCCGTATAAATTCCAAGTGAATCTCCTATTTTTTCAAAAAGTTGATAGAAACTTTTCAAATGCATCTTATAATAATTCAAATTGCAGTTTAAATCAATTAAAAGTGTCTCCTAATTTTTTAAATTGCAACATGTAATAATTTAAAGTGCAATCCACAATAATAAAAAAAGTGCAGTCCATTTTAATTCGAAGTGCATCTCATGATAATTCAAAATGAAGTCGAAATCAATTCAAAGTGCAGTCACAATAATTCAAAGTGCAATTCTTTTTAATTCAAAGTGCAATTCTTTTTAATTCAAAGTGCATCTCCTATTTTTTCAAAGTGCAGTCCAAATCGATTAAAAGTGCAGTTCAAGCAGTTGTTAAATGTGTAGAGAAATATGAGAAAGAATAGTAGCGAAATTAAGTGTATAGATTGCTGTTATCAGTATCTATAATTAAATTTAATATTGCTGAATTAGCCTTTAAGTGCAATAAAAATACACTATAAGTGCAATTCGATAATTTTAATTAAATAAGAAAATCAAATTGTTAAATCCATTAGATCAAACACCTATATTTGTTCAAACGTTCACACTCTAATAAGTTGATCACATTTCAACTTCTCATATATTGTGAGTAATATTGTAATAATTTGATTTTGTGTAATACGATATATATTTTTTATATTTTGTTAAAAAAAATAATCTTATCACCCCATAATTGGCGCCAAACTAACGGTTGAAACTCCACCCTTTCTTGTTTTCTTCTCTCTTCCAAGAAAGAGAGAAAGAGGGAGAGAGAGAGAAAGCTACACGCTAGAAACTCCATCATCTTCCTCACAAGAAACCAACCTACCAATTCTACCTACATCTTCGGTTGGTGAAATCTTCGCCGGCCGGAGCTGGTTAACCCGAAACTGCACGTACGTCACAAACCCTCTCACCTCAAAAACATGCTTATCGAGGAAAAGCATGTCAATAACACGAGCGATCAAGACAGCGAAGACGAGACCGACCTCGTCGACGCCCGGTCATGTAACAAAGCCCTAATCGAGTTCCGTTTCCGCGTCGAGGAAGCCATCGTCGGCAACTACCTCTTCGCGAAGAAGCCGACGAAGAAACCCGCCGAGAAGAACCCGGCCCCCGACCCCGAGAGCTCCGACGTCCGTCTCTGGGGCGTGCCCCTCTTCCCGAGCCGGGGGCACGACGCGACAGACGCCGTCCTCTCGAAGTTCTTGAAGGCCAAGCGGTACAAGGTGCACGATGCATTCACGGCCCTCCGCAAGACGCTCAAGTGGAGGGCCGATTTCCGGCCCAGCGACTGCTCCGGCGAGGGGCTGCTGCCGCAACTCGACAACACGTGGTTTAGGAGCGGCGCCGATAAGGCGGGCCGGCCGATGTGTTACAACATTCTAGGGAAGGAATACCAAAGGAGTTTGATGAGCGTGGGAGATCAGAGCTACCAAGATTATCTACGGTGGAGAGTGATTTGTGTTGAGAAGGGGATCCAGAATCTCAACTTCCGGCCGGGCGGGGTCGACTCGATTGTGCAGATCATCGATCTGAGGAACGCCGCCGGGCCGGCGACGAAGGAGATGAAGCTCATCAGCAAGAAGATGATCACCTTGCTACATGATCATTATCCCGGCCTCGTCCACAAGAATGTGAGTTTGTATATATTATGATTTATAACTAATACTCCCTCCGTCCCATTATCTATATCTCATTTGTTACAATTGTTTGTCCCACTATTTACGTCTCATTCCAAAAGTCAACACAAATGAGTGATCCACAATCATCCAATCCCACCACTTTATACATTTCCATCACTACTTTATACATTTCCACAACTACCTTAATCTCCGCGTTAAGTCCCTATGAGACATAAATAATGGGACGGAGGGAGTATTTTCAAAAAACGTATTTGGGAACCGAGATGTAAGCCTCGAGGTTATAGGCAGATACAAGGCGGATGCGCGTGGGGGCCACCACACTACAAATTTTGAAAAATAGTAATTACTATACATTTTCATTACAAAATTTTACCCTCACAAAAATGGCTAAATAGTCTAAACGGTCATCAAATTTGAGATTTTCGGTCAAATTGGTTCTAAATACGAATTTCTTAGCTAAATTAGTCCTTAAAATTTTAGATTTTGGCTAACTTGGTCCTTCAATTAATTTTTCCGCCAGTCAACGGTTAATTAAAATAAATTTTAAAAATATATTAAAATATTAAGAGGAAACTTTTAGAATAAATTAACGGAATGACCAATTTGACCAAAATCTAAAATTTTGGGGATCAATTTAACCAAAAAATTCGAATTGGAGACCAATTTAACTAGAAATCTTGAATTTGACGAGCATTTAGGCCAATTTACCTCCCAAAATTGCACTTTCGCACTTCATAATTATAAAATCTAAATTCCGCTCTTCCAAAATCATAAATTTTGGATGCAGTTGATCATAAATGTGCCCTCTTGGTTTCTCACTCTGCACGCTTTAAACCTGCGGCTGATCACGAAGAGGAGCAAGAACAAGTTCATATTCGTGAAGCCATCTCGAGTTACAGAAACCCTTCTCAAGTAATGAATCACAAATTTCTTGATTCTTGAATCAGATTATATAGATATATACGTACTCATCTTTGATAATGTACTAGGTATGCCACCATAGAAAACATTCTATTACAGTACGGCGGCCTCAGAAGAGACAACGATACAGAGTTCACATCAGAGGACAAAGTTCTCGAAGCAAACATCAGAGTTAGTGGCACCGAATTCATACACATACCGGTTAGTGAGGTACGTAAATACATCTAAAAATACATTGCAATAGTAATTCAACCGAGTACGAAAGAAACCCTTGATCTGCACAACTGGTCACCGCGCTTGGTCGCAAAGCCAGCGACCGATTATGACTGAACGCCTCTAATTTATAATAAATAAATCGTAGAATGTGACGATAGGAGAGGAGCTATGGTCTTCCTACTCCAAAATCTATCAGTAGAATTTAGAATTTTTAAGTCTCAATCAAAATATATAATTATAAAAATAAATACTCCATCCGTCCCATTATTATTGTCCCACTCTCATTATTTATGTCTCATACCAAATAAGAAAATAAATAAGTGGACCACAATCAATCTAAGCAAGTGGACCCCACCTCTTTATAATTTTATACCACAACTTTACATATCTTAATTACCGTGTCCAGTCCCAATGAGACAATAATAATTGGACGGAGGGAGTATATAATTATACAAGTATCGCATTTTAACTGCGAGTATTACTCTTCCCGATCTTCAAACCAGCCAACCCGTACATTGCAGGTAGGGGTGACCATAACGTGGGATATAACTGTGATCGGATACGAGGTAACATACCGAGAAGAATTCGTACCGGACGACGATCGTTCGTACAAGATCTTGCTGCTGGAGAAGAGAATGGGAGAGAGCATGAGAAACTCATTCTACATCAGGGAGCCAGGGAAGATTGTGATAAGCATTGTGAATGCTTCATACACAAGGAAGAAGGCTTTCTATAGGTATAAGAGCAGACCCAATATGCCCATCTATAGGATCCATTCATCTTAGAAAAAAGTACTTCGTGTATAATTCGCAACTGCTATTTGTGGTGTGGTTGGGATAAATTCCCGATTCTTTGCAATTGCCCTAGTTTTAGTCGCATGGCTTTCGGTGTATTATTGTATTTGCATTATGTAATATTGTATTTGAATTTTGTAAAATTATATAATTGAGAAAAAATCATTTTAGCCCGTTATCTTGACCCGTTATTTGGATCAAATTTTATTTAAGTCCGTTAATTTGACAAATTTTTCATTTTTGGTTCAATTTTACAAAATTGTTAAATTTAGCCAATTTTGGTCTATTGATTTAATAAAAAAAATTAAAAAAATCACCATTAGAATATATTTATAAAATCCAATTCTAATCATGGGTGAGGTGGGACCCATCAATCCTTGAATCAATTGCAAATACACAAATTGATTATGCATAACAATGTACTATTAATTAACTTATTGAAATCAAATCAAAATTCTTTACTAAAACATGATGATGCTAAAAAAAACATAATTTGAGATTTAAATCATGCTCATACTCCCTCCGTCTCGTTGTTCTCTTTCCTAAAATGATAAAAATGAACTTTTAAGACCATGTTTAAAATTTATAAACAATTTCATTTAACTTATTTTAATAATTTAATATTCTTAACTTATTCAACTTATCTAATTTGAGGACTTTCTATATAAAAAACAAAAAAAAATATTTTTTTAATTTTATTTTTTTGTCAATTAGTCATTGTTTTTAAACACATTAACTTATTAAATTTAATACATAAGTTCTTAGAGAATAATTTGTCATCTTTAATTAAGTTATTTTCCAAATGGGTCTTAATCTAAAATTAAGAGATCCTTCTCACTCTCACCTCTTTCATCTCTCCCAAAAGTCTGAATGCCAACGTAAAATTTAGTTTTTAACTTTTGAAAATTTTAGAATATCTTTGATTACAACATGAAGAAAAAAAAAAAAAAAAAAAATGTTCAACTAGTTGAAATCTCATTTTAAAATTAAAGTGTTAATTTTTAATTAAATTTTAAAAAAACTTAAAAAATATTTTTTAATCTCTATACAAAAAAAAACCCTGGGAGACAAACATAATATAATATTATTTTAATTAAATAAATAAAATGGGTATGCATGCTAATACTTGTATAAATATAGTAACAATAAATTATTCAACATCATAATCAACTAAACACATAAATTATTAGCCAAATAAATACACAAATGCATTGACGGATCTAAGAAGCGTGTTTCACCCCTCTCTTAAAAATACAAATTCAAAGCATTCGAAATTACAAATTTCATCCCCTAATAATTCATAATTGTTAGCTTGTACCTCGAGCAGATTTAGAATTTTTCAGATATTCAGCAAATTCCTCAACATATTTGCAGTTCAAATCATCATTCCCAAAAACACCACGCGCCGCCTCTACCGTACGACCCCTCAACTCCTCACAAAGCATACCTTTCTTCAACGCCCCCGCGACGTCGTTTCTCGTAAACGACCCATCTCCCCCCCTCTCCACCTCCACCGCCAAACCCTTCTCCTCCGCCATCATCCTCGCCGTCATCGGCTGATCGACGGCGAGCGGCAGAAAAACAAGCACGTGCCCGAATTGCATCGCCTCAATAATCGAACTCCACCCCGCGTGAACGAACACTCCCCCAACCGACGCGTGTCCAAGTATCTCCATCTGCGGGGCCCACCCCATCTCCACCACCCCCCGCCCCGCCGTACGCTCGCGAAACCCTAACGGCAAAAGGTCGCCGTTTTCACCTCTAGGTTTTCTCAACACCCAAAGAAACGGAAGCCCGGATAGCTCGAGCCCGTAAGCAATCTCGTGAATCTCTTCCCTACTCAAATTAGCCTCGCTTCCGAACCCGACGTAAATTAGCGACTGCGGGTTTTTCTCGTCGAGCCAGTCAAAGATTCCACTCCACGGCTCTTGCTTCACGCTTTGAGATATTTTTTTCGGCGGGAGAAATCCAACCGGGAATACCGGTTTCCCGGTCACTTTACTATACACTCTCATATACTCCCCCTCGAGCTCCGGGCACGTGCGTATCACGACGGCTTGACTCTCTTTGACCAGCTTCATCAACCGCCAACTGTTCGTGACTCCGGTCGAGTCAACGCGGTACAATAATTTCTCGTGAAATGCGACTTCGTGATTCTTGTAAGCAACTTTTGATGGGAAATCGATCCATTGGGGGGGTTTCGTGAGATCGCGGTGCGGCCGGCCGGAGTTCTCGTCGGAGAGAAGCTCCGGCTGCATGATGAAGGTGGCGCTGCATGCGTTGATTATGTAGAAGGAGATGAGAGGGATGTTGAGTTCTTGAGCTATGTCGGCAGCCCAATGAGGGAAGAAATCCACTATTATGAAGTTTGGTGGGTTTTTCGATATGAAGTCTTTGATGGGGTTTTGGAGGAGATCGCATGCTTTTTTTAGGGTTTCCATTTTGTCGGCCGGGATGTCGTGGGTGGATTCCGCCCCTTCAGGTAAGGAATCGGGTTCAGGTTCAGGATTAACTGGAAATGAGATGGGGATGAAGTCAATGAATTGGGAGAGATTTGGTGGGATTTTGGGGAGTCTTTGTATGTTTCTTGGAGTGGATATGAATGAGATGTGGATTCTTGATTTGGCTAAGGCTATGGAGAGCTCCAAGAATGGGATCATGTGGCCAAATGCTAACCATGGCACCATCACTACGTTGACTTCACTCATTTTGGAGGAGAGATAGAGGGAGAGATGAGAGAGAGAATGAGTGAGTTTGAGTATCTTCAAATGGACAGAACTATGTATCATTAATTGTTCCCCTTCTATAGGGTTTTGTCGTCCGAACTTACATTACTGTTTGAACGACACATTTCTTTTAGGCACAGAAATGAAGAAAGTGTTATTATGTAATGTAGATTGTTTAATTTTTTTTGTAGTTAAATGTGGTCCACACAATCTTTACCATTTTAGGAAATACGTCGTTTCTAGTGAGATGACTCAATAAGGGAAACGTGTCGTTTCTAGTGGGCGGAGGGAGTATATTTTTTTGAGTTTTGAATGACCCAATGTGTTAGGCCTTTTTAGCATGTTAGGCTCATTATTATTATTTAAGAGAGAGTCACTTTTTAGGCATGTTAGGCTCATTATTATTTTTCATTAGGACAATAATATATTATTAAGTGGAAATATCCACTGTTAGCCAAAACGAAAAAAAAAAAATACAAATGTAGCCTGAAATTTAAACAAAACACAAAAGTAGTCATTTTGTCTTTATCCGGTGGAGGGCCGAAGGGAGGGCCGATGGGGGGAGTCCATAGGCCCTCCATCGGCGAAGGGCCGATGGGGGGGAGTCCATAGGCCCTCCATCGCCCCTAAAAAAAAAAAAAAAAAAAAAAAATTCGGCCTTCAAGTGTTAAGCAAAATTAAAGGGCCATCGGCCCCGAAAAAAAAAAAATGTTAAGCGGGAGGGCCATCGGCCCCTAAAAAAAAAATTCAAATTCCATCATCAAGTAATTTTTTTTTAGGTCATTGATCATAAAAAAAAATTATAATTTTGGTCGATGGCCTCAATTAGTAAACATTTTTTTTTCTCGTTTAGGCCATTAAAACGAAAAAAAAATTATAATTTTGGCCGATGGCGATGGCCTCAATCAGTACACATTTTTTTTTCAGTTTAGATCATTGATCATAAAAAAAATTATAATTTTGGCCGATGGTCTCAATCAGTAAACATTTTTTTTTTCAGTTTAAGCCATTGATCATAAAAAAAATTATAATTTTGGCCGATGGTCTCAATCAGTAAACATTTTTTTTTTTCGGTTTAGGTCATTGATCATAAAAAAAAAATTATAATTTTGGCCGATGGTATCAATCAGTTTAGGTATAAGGAGGGTCTAATGAAGGCATTAGGCCCTCCTTCAGCCCTCCATCGGCCCTCCATTAGGCCCTCCTTAAGCCCTCCAAGGGGGGAGTTCATCGGCCCCCCATTGGCCCTCCCATCGGCCCTCCGCCGATGGAGGGCCTATGGACTCCCCCCATCGGCCCTCCCATCGGCCCTCCGCCGATGGAGGGCCTATGGACTCCCCCATCGGCCCCCATCGGCCCCGCGCCGTATAAGGACAAAATGACTATATTTCTGTTTTGTTTTAGTGGTGGGCTATAAATGTATATATATTTCTACTGTTTGGCTACAATTAGAAATACCTCTATTATTAATTTAAATCAACTTTATAGGAATTGAACATTTAATCAACTATCGATCAATCACTTATGCAAAACGGAAAATATCAATTACATTAATTATATGTGTTGTAAAGAATCGTAACTACTTTTACTGTTGCGTACTAATCAATACTAAATACAATTACACGAAACCAATTTCTGGATATTTATTTTAATCTTAAACTAATACATTTGTTAGGTAGATTAGTAATATAATATTACATGTGTCGCACGATCTAGTTTCGTGACGTTACTATCTTAATTAACTATATATTCTCCCAATTATTGCAATCACTCTATGCAATTTAATAATGTTGTCACATATTTAATCAAATAGCTTGGTTGAGATGTGACGTTGACCGAAATTTTGTACTCTAATACACGTTAACATTAATTGTGCAATTAACGATTAACAAGTAATTCATGATCTGTCCAAGGTTGTCGCATATGATATTTCAATGTCACGTTGCACCATTTAAATATACTCGAATTTTTTTTTGATTCGTGGAACCCGCAGCTTTTCGGCGCACTGGTAAACTCCGCTCTCGTGTGCAAGAGCGCTGTAAACCACAGATGAGAGTTCAACCACCCTAGGCTAATCATAGATGACAGACAACACATAGTGACTCAAGTGGGATTTGAACCCAGAACCTATCGGTCCCGGGCCACCCACCTTCACCACTACGCCATCCCAAGGGGACAAATATACTCGAATTGTTTATTACTCCAAGGGAGTGAGATTTAAGAGTGGGTGCAAAAAAGACTACAGTTGAAACTCGATAAAGTAGTATTCGATAGAGTAATAATTTCGCTTAGATAATAGTTTTTTCCAGTCCCGATATATATTATTACACTAAAATAATATTCGATAAAGTAATAATTTCATTAAATGAATATTTTCTTTCAATTCTAATGTTATTACTTTATTGAGGTTTAACTGTATATTTGAATTTAAAAGAGTAAGAAAAGAAATTTATACAATGGAAGGCTTAGCCCAAAGCCAATCGAATTTTGTTGGCCCAAAGTTTAATGCCAATAGAATTTTCTACCCAGAATTTTCTATCTCACTCGTATTTCACTATCATTTTTAACAATAATTATCTTAATATTTACGATTTGAATTTAGAATTATCATAAATACCTAATTGTTTACAATTAAAATGTTATTAGGACACAATAAAACACGAATTGTAAAATTGATGATCCGAAGATAATCAGCAAATTTCTCAACATATTTACAATTCGAATCATCATATTCCCAAAAACGTCAAGTGCAGCTCGTCCGGCACGTGCTCCGATCTCTTCACAAAACATAGCTTTCTTCAACGCCCCCGCGACGTCGTTCCGAGTAAACGACCCATCTCCACCCCTCTCCACCTCCACCGCCAATCCCTTCTCCGCCGCCATCATCCTCGCACTCAGCGGCTGATCGACGGCGAGAGGCAGCAAAACAAGCACGTGCTGCATGGCCTCGATGATCGAACTCCACCCCGCATGAACGAATAATCCCCCGACGGATGCGTGTCCAAGAATCTCCAAATGTGGGACCTACCCCATCTCCACGGACCACCACCCCTCGCCCCGCTGTACGCGCTCGAAACCGTAGCGGCTATACGTCGTCGTTCCCATCTTTGGGCTTCCGTAGGGCCCACAGAAACGGGAGCCCAGATAGCTCAAGCCCATATGCTATCTCATGAATCTGATATTTGCTCAAATTACCCTCGCTTCCGAATCCGACCAACACTAGTGATTGTGGATTTTGCTCGTTCAGCCAATTAAAAATAATACTCCACTCCTCTATATTCTTTCTTCCCCTATGTAGACTATAAATTAATGAATCACCTTGAATTAGTGATGGATGAATTTCCACTAAGCATGTGTTTGTAACTGATTTAGTACCTTTTATTTGCATTTGCTTAATGTTGAAAAAAAATATGCTTTCAATCGAAAGTACGTAATTTTTGGCACTAATATTGAAAAACAGATATATATGGTAGTTTCGGAAATCATGGTGCTTTAAACACCAAAAACACCTCAATAAATGATTGTGGGTTTAAATAGATTTGCTGCTTCATTTTAGAGAAGCTAATGCAGAAACCAGGTTTTTACAAACACTAAAACCTGCTTACACGATCCAAATTAATGGATCACCTTGAATTAGTGATGGATGAAAGGTTTTTACAAACACTAAAACATGTTTACACGATCCAAATCAATGAATCACCTTGAATTAGTGATAGATGAATTTGCACTAAGCATGTGTTTGTAACTGCTTTAGTTCCTTTTATTTGCGTTTGCTTAATGTTGAAAAAAAAATGCTTAAACACCTCAATAGATGCTTGTGGGTTTAAGTAGAGCTAATGCTGAAACAGGGTCGGTCCTGAGATTCCGGTGGCCCTAGGCGAAAAGCAAAAACGGGACCCTTGTCGAAGCTTCGTGAATCATGTTGTCAGCGAAAGCTAGCACATGCTTCCATATTTATGTGTCGATATAACTTTAAAAGTAGAAACCGTAAAATGCAACAAACTTAAAAAGTCGGTATATTTTTGTGGTTTTGCCTTTTATCAGTTTTATGTAATCTCTAAGGCGCAGAGAGAGTCAATTGTTACTGCAAGAAATGAAGAAAGAGTCGTTGCTGCACTTGGCCGTTGGGTACTTGATTTGGTAAATAGTGAGTAATGGCTTAATGGGATTAAAAAAAGAGAGCGACCCTTAAATCATTAATTTGAAGTTGGGTTTGTAATTGTAAGTAATGGACTCATATTAAACTTTTTTTATTTTTTTTTAAAGTGTGTTATGAGAGTCTGGCCTTAAAAATTGATATGGGATCATATTATTTTTTTTTTAAATGGGCTACTGTACTGGGTCGTGTTTTAGAATTTGGGGCCCCTTAAAATTGGGGGCCCTAGGCAAAGGCCCCACCCGCTATTCGGGTGGGTCGGCCCTGTGCAGAAATCAGGTTTTTACAAATACTAAAACCGGCTTATACGATCCAAACCTTTGGTGAGTTAAACCACCCATAAGGGATTTTTACAAACACTAAAACCTGCTTACACGATCCAAAACCTTTGGTGAGTTAAACCACCCATAAGGTGACAGTCTCACATAGTGTGTCCAGTGGGATTTGAATCTAGTCACCCACTTCTACCGTTATATCATCCCATGAGGACACACCATGTATTATTATTATTATATATATAAATATATAGATTTTTAATGCATTTAATAAAAAAATGCTTAAAGTTAGTGGGAGGATGTGAAGATGGGAGTTGTAACTGAAAGGATGATTTATTTAATGCAAACAATTCAAGGCAAATTCATTGAACACACAAATATGATATTACAACTATATTATAAATAAAGTTATCAGATCATCTATTCAATAAATTTATGTTAAATTGTTGTTCGAATTAAAAAAATTATAAATTGAAAAGCAAAATTGAAAAAGAGATTTGTCCATTTGATTTACTAATTGTAAAGTTGTAAATAAGAAAGGATAAACGAAATCATTAAAGAGTGCAGTTTTTTTAATTCAAAACTCCGTAATTTTAAATCGGACACTAATTGGACATAAATTTAATTATTGAACACGTGATGTTATCCCGTAATATAACTGTGTTCGATCTGTAGTATGTATAATTGTGTACGATGATATTTATCATAAATTGTGTAAATCATTCAATTAGGGAGAGTAAGAGATCATAACTAAGAGCAACAATTTGATGGAGTAGAAACATTAATATAGTGTAAGAGCATATATAGAACTTTTTTACTTTCATCAAAACATCATATTAGATTTACACTAATCCATCATAAGATTATATCATAGATTTATAATACTCAAAAATCCCATCATGCATTCAATGAAAAATCCAAAATTATTACACAATCAAAAAGCATCTATTTCAGTTACAACTCGATTCACCCATAATTTACGCATCACTTTGTCGGAGTCTCATTCAATGCACTCGATTTAATTTTCAATGCACTCAAGGTTATTTATATGTCATCCAAGAAACTCAAATTCACCCATTCTCTCTCTCTCTCATCTCTCCCTCTCTCTCTCTCTCTCTCCTCCAAATGAGTGAAGTAATGAACGTTGTGATGGTTCCATGGTTAGCATTTGGTCACATGATCCCATTCTTGGAACTCTCCATAGCCTTAGCAAAATCAAGAATTCACATCTCATTCATATCCACTCCAAAAAACATCCAAAGACTCCCCAAAATCCCACCAAATCTCTCCCAATTCATTGACTTCATCCCCATTCCATTTCCAGTTAATCCCGAACCTGAACCCGATTCCTTACCAAAAGGCGCGGAATCCACCCATGACATTCCGGCCAACAAAATGGAAACCCTAAAAAAAGCATGCGATCTCCTTCAAAACCCCATCAAAAACTTCATATCACAAAAGCCACCAAACTTCATAATAGTAGATTTCTTCCCTCATTGGGCTGCCGACATAGCTCAAGAATTCAACATCCCTCTCATCACCTTCTACATCAACAATGCATGCACTTCCACCTTCTTCTTGTTGCCGGAGCTTCTCTCCGGCGACAACATCAACCACCACCCGCCGCGAGATCTAACTAGACCCCCACACTGGATCGACTTTCCGTCGAAAGTCGCCTACAAAAATCACGAAGTCATGAAAAAGAAAAACGTGTTGTCCCGAGTCAACTCGACCGGATTTTCCGACGGCCAACGGTTAATGAAGCTGATCAAGGCGAGCCGGGCCGTCGCTATGCGTACGTGCCCGGAGCTCGAGGGGGATTATATTCGAGTGTACAGGAAAGTCACCGGAAAGCCTGTCTTTCCGGTGGGTTTTCTCCCGCCAAAAAAAGTAGGTCAAGGCGCGAAGCACGAGGAATGGAGTAAAATTTTTAACTGGCTTGACGAGAAAAACTCGCAATCGCTAGTATTCGTCGGATTCGGAAGCGAGGCTAATTTGAGTAGAGAAGAGATTCATGAGATAGCATACGGACTCGAGCTCTCTAAAATTCCATTTCTATGGGCGCTCAGGAAACCTAAAGAAGCGAACGACGACGTTTTGCCTCTAGGGTTTCTCACCCGCACGGCGGACCAAGGGATGGTGGAGATGGGGTGGGTCCCTCAAATGGAGATTCTTGGACACGCGTCGGTTGGGGGATTATTCGTTCATGCAGGGTGGAGTTCGATCATTGAGGCCATGCAATTTGGTCACGTGCTTGTGTTTCTGCCTCTCGCCGTCGATCAGCCGATGAATGCGAGGCTGATGGCGGAGGAGAAGGGTTTGGGGGTGGAGGTGGAGAGGGGGGGAAGATGGGTCGTTTACTCGAAACGACGTCGCGGGAGCGTTGAAGAAAGCTATGCTTTGTGATCATGAGCTGAGAGCACGTGCCGGACAAGCTGCACGTGATGTGTTTGGAAACGATGATCTGAACTGCAAATATGCTGAGGAATTTGCTGAATATCTCAAGAATTCCAAATTTGATTGATGTTTGGAGAAATTTAGTATGTTTTGTTAATTATAATATTGAGAATAATGAATAATGTTTTAATAGAAATTTGGTGCATGTGTGTTTCTTGAAATTATAATTTACCTTTATCGTAAATAAAAAATGATAAATTTCTTTTTAATGTCTTTATTTAATAAAATAGATTGCGAAATAATTATTAAAGCATTTACAAGATTAAAGATAAGCTTTTCCACATGGCAAATTATGTAGGGAATGAGAATGATACTTTTTTGGAAAATGCTATTTTAAAGGGTAATACTTTTTAAATTCACTCAGATGTAGATAAATAAACTATATATTAAATGGGAATTTATTTTATAAAGTACACATTATATGTACGAGTAATATATTTATCACAAGATTTTCTCGAAATAATGTTTTCTCATAATATCAATCAAGCAAGTTGTTTTAAATAGATAAATATGATGAATTGTTATATGTACTACTTCCTCCGTCTCATAATTGTTACTTTATTTCTTTTTAATACGGAAATTAAAAAATTAGTGATAAATGTATTAAAATTGTTACCTTATTTCTTTTTAGTACGTAAATTAAGAAATTGGTGATAAATATATTAAAGTGTGAATTCCACGTGTTTAAAGTGACTGATAGCCACAAATTGTATCCATAAGGTGGCCTATGGTCGGAAGGTCATGGATTCAAAACTCATCAAGGCCGTTATGTGTGAGTCTGTCACATATGGTTAGCCTAGGGTGGTTGAACCCTCCTGTATTGTTTAAAAGCTAGAGCACATGAATGAAGTTTACCTAGTGCGCACTTCGGTAGCGGCTGCAGGTTACCCTCATCATTTAATAATAATAATAATAATAATAATAATAATAAAACAATAATAAAACAACTCGAAAATGAAAATAAATCAACAAACGGTGAGAATAAAGAGACCTTCTTATTAAGATGATCACTTCAGTCAGCAGTACAACATTATTCATAACTCAAACATTAACCCATGAAAAACAAAGGTTTTTCCAACTTAAAATTACACAAGCGTGGCAGCAGCAGAAAGTGGAGTGGACATAGCACTCCTAATACTTGGTTCCCCGGCGGCCTGGAGATAGCAAGTAGCTCTGGCTCCCCCTGTTGCTCTTCAGGGAGGCGGCCTCGCTGGGCGTCATCTGATACGCGTTGGTCATGACTTGCAGCGGCATCGCCCTCAACGCCGACGTGTACCCGGCCATCTGGTTGCGCATCGGCCAGCCGCTGGTCTTGAAGGCCACCCACTCGAAGCCCTCGTTCGCGGCCCGCGCCGTGGACGTGTAGAACTGCGGCACCACGAACATATCCCCTTGGCTCACCCGGTCGTTCATTAGGGTTTGCCCGCTCTGGTCGACCACTTGGACCTTCGCCTCGCCCTTCGTCACGTACACGATCGTGTGGCCTTGGAGCGCCCAGTCGGGGCTCAACATCGCGTTCTGTTTAAGAATAGCAAGCCAGACTTAGAAAGTAGAAAGTATGCATGAATTCTGCAACTTTACATTTTTACCCTTATCCGTAAAACATATAAGAATTACGCTAATTACAGATATTCAATCCAAATCATCTCGAAGGGTGCATATCGTTTCCTATTCCCTTCCTCAGTAATACTCAAATAAATATTCTTTAAACGGGAGGAGTGCCTTTCTCGGCGCTCACCTCGATGTTCGTGTGGTATGCATTATGCTTATATTTTTATGCATAATCGTTATACATTTTTTTTGCATGAATTCTGTAACTTTACGTTTTTGTACTTTTTCCTAAAATACAAAAGGATTATGAATAAAAGTTTTTCAATCCAAAACCATGAAATGATAAAATGAATGGTGCAGATTGCTTCTTATTTCCTATCTTAAGAGACTTCCTATATTAATGAGACTTCTATATGATCCATTCATTTCCTTATTGATAACTCAAATTAATATTACTCGCCAATACGAATGTGAAATTACCAAAATACCCTTATTGATCCTTACCGGGTATAGAGTGCCCTTCTCGGCGCTCATGTCGATGTTCCTGAGGATGGGGAGCTTATGCCTGTCGACGACGTTGAGCTTCCCGGCCTCCCTGGAGTAAACATCGGCTTCCCTTTGGTTCTCAATGTTGGTGAGGATCCTCATCGTGCAGAAGTTCTGCTCGAATCCGTTGTGTGGCTGGGATTCACCTCTCCTGTAGTACTTGCTCTGCTCCTCGTCGGGGCGGAGGTACTTCATGCTCTCGCGAGCCATCACGCTCAGGCCCCTGTCCTCCACCGTCGCCTGCATCCGCCTAATCACGTCCGGGGACACGTTGAACGCCTCCGCCATGAACTCCGCGTTGAACGCTTGGAATATGTTGTGGAACGTCTCCGAACCCTGTTCTTGCTGTCCCTGTCCCTGGCGCTGGCTCTGGCTCTGGCTCGGTACTCCTCCAGCCAAGTAAAAAGCCTACCATAATTATAAAATCCATTATAATAAAATAATTTTAAAAAACTTAAAGATAAAATGATTTTTTTTTTTTTTAATTTTTACTCTGAATTTTTGGTCGAGTTGGTTGGATAGGTGGTTGAGGTCGTTGATGGAGACGGCGACCAAGTCTTCGCTGCCGTCGTTGTGGCACCAGTGGACGGAGCCGGGCGGGAGGGCGATGATGTCGCCTTTCCGGATGCGGTGTACCTTTTGGTGCGAGTCTTTCGACTTTCCTTGATAACCGGTTTCTTGCGTGCTCTCTTGACCGCGCTCGGCCTCGTATGTTTCGGCGCAGCCCGGGAATACGACGCCGATGAATCCCTCACCTGGATGTTAAAAAAACACAATGAAAATACACGTTTTTTTCACTCAATTCGTCTCTCTAAATTGTGAGGAATCCCAATTTGTCTTATATTTCTGAAATTTTTGCTATTTTGCTCCTTGAATTACGAAAAAATCTCGAATTTTGTTTAGATTTTTAAAAGATTTTCTATTTCGTCCCACCTTAGTCTCAAATTATGTCAATCACGATGGTGTGTAGAAGAACATAAATATGTATTCCGATAGTTATTGAGAAGGGTAAATATGTAATTTTTCTCCCTGCATGTTAGAATTTGATACAATTAGGCGAAGAAAATTAAACAATAAAATACGGGATAAATCCACATGTCCAATAAATCCACGTGTGTCCGATTTAAAACTACGTAATTTTGAACTAAAAACTACAAATTGAAAATAGAAAATCGAAAAAAACAAAATCCGCTTTTATCCATTTGATTTACTAATTGTAAAGCTATTTACACAGATTTATTGGACGGGTGATTTCATCTCATAAAATACGCCCGAATTTTCAGCGCAATTGTGAAGAATCCCGAATTTTGACTTATATTTTTAGGATTTTTTTTATTCCACCCCATAATTGCTTAGAATTCCGAATTTTATCAAAATTATTCAATTTCACCCCCGTCTCAAATTTTGTTGAATACGATTTTTTTTTTTAAATAACAAAAAAATTGAATGTTTTTAGTGGACATAGAAATGAGGAGGGCAAATAAGTAATTTTACCTCTCTCGATGTAGACGAGGCGGGGGTTAGGGTGGTAATTGGGGAGAGAGAGGGCGTTAGGGCGGAGGGTGTTCCTCATGGCGACGACGCCGGCGCACTGGAACTGCGCCTCCAACTCGTCCCACATCTCGGTGACGCCGCCCTCGGATTGGATCTGGTGCTGCGGCTGGACGGCGGAGATCCGCTGGATGCGGCACTGCTGGTGGCGGCTCAGCTGCAGCCCCATCCTCGAGCCGGCACCGTACCGCTCGGCGGCTGCGAGGGAGAGCAGGAGGGCGAGGGAGAGCGCGAGAAGGAAGCTGGACGACGCCATTCTTGTGTGTGAGAGAGAGAGAGAAGGGTGAGGAGAGAGAGTGGGGGGAGGTTGGGATTTATAGGAGGGTTTGCATGAGGAGGAGGCGTCGGTTGTGAGACACATTGCGAGGGAGAAGACAAAAGAGATTTACGTGGTGGGGTGGGTGGGTAGTTTGGCAACACCTTTGCATGATGGTTTTTACACTTGGCCATGCATGTCTGATTTTTTCCGTTCCAATAATAATTTCAACTTAGTATCAATGGTGTTTTATTTCTATAATGTATTACGAAGATTCAGAAAGTTGGTGGAGGTGTGTTGAGATCGTGGGGTACATTTATTTAAATCGATTCAGGTCCGCAGACTATTTTCCAGCCATTTTCGAAAACAAGACAATAATAATACAACAATCCAAAAAGGAAAACAAGATAACAATAATGAAGCTGAGAGAGTATTTGCTATTTTTATTAACTAATAATTTAAATAGTACATATAATAAAGAGTTGGTTTAAACTCTAATCTATTTTCTCTATCACGATAATACCGTCTTATTTTTTTTTCGTCACAGAGATTAAGAAAGCTTTGACTTTTGTTTTAAAAGGATATATATTAGCGCACTTGACTTTTAAGAAATTTTTAGTGTTGTTTTATTTCCTTTTTGAGAGTATTATTGAAACAGACATAAAATATTACTAGTATGTACTGAAGTACTCCATCCGTTCCATTTAAAACGACGAGTTTCTTTTCGGCACGAGATTTAAAAAAGTAATGTTATGTAGTGTAAATTATTTAACTTTTTGATAGTTAAATGTAGTCCACACAACTTTTACCATTTTATGAAACGTGTAACTACTATTGAAGCATCTCGAGAAAGAAAACTTGAGTATTAGAAGTAGTGATTAAATAGTGGTTGAAGGTTATTGGGCTTATTATTTGTCAAGGGTTAGAGCTTCCAATGCTTTTACTTGGGCTCAAATTTGAAGTCACTAAATCATCATAAAATAGCCCTTTTTATATAGTTCTCTAATATCAAATTTGAAGTCACTAAATTATCATTAATAGTTTTGGTGCCAATCTTATAAGATTTAATCCACACTTAACGTGAGAACTGTGAATCATGCATAATCATTGTATAATTTATGCATAATCGTTAATATATTTTATGCAAAAAAAATCTGAAATTTAATATTTTTAGCTTCTACACAAAATATATAAGGATTATACAAAATGTAAAATTATAAGTTTTTTTCATAAAAACATATAAATTATGCATAAAATATATAAAATTTATACATGGTTCTTAGTTCTTACGAAAAATGTGGGTTCTCAAATAATCCAGTGACTGAATTGTCATAAGTGTTAGAATTGCACAATTAAAATAATTGAGTTATATATTAAAAGACCAACTATGTGTCATCATGCTCATTAAACAAAGTGGTTTTCCACTTATCATTTCTTTTCCTTCTTAATTAATAATATTTCTTATAAAAAATAATATCTTCAAGTGTTTTAAAACGTGAACTCCTGAACTCATGTCAGCTCTCTTGAATTCATTATGTACTCTCTCTCTCTCTCTCTGCACTACGAGCACTCATTTTTTAATTAATTCAGATTAAATTAAGTCATGATTACCTCAAACGTCAAATCTATTTATTAATTCAATAAAATCTTGGGCCTCAAGATGCTTTTACATGCATTGGATCTATATATGAAACGAGTTGGGGATTTATATAACCTAATTTTTTATATTTTTTTATGACGAGAAATCCGCAGTTGCTACATTTGGTGCACACAGAATAAAGTTCGTTCCTGTGCGATTTATATAACCTATTACTTTGGAGCAACACCTAATAAAATAGTTTGAATCATCTGTCACACGTCTCGTGTTCTATTAGTATTCAATTAACATTTCAACTATAAACACCTTTATATTTACAATAATTTTAAATTCAAATTGTTAACAATTAGATATTTACAATAATTTTAAATTCAAATTGTTAACAATTAGATATTTACAATTAAAAATGATACTGAATACGAGATTATAAGATAGAAGCTCATATAACGTAAAAAAAGGTACAATTTTTTTTAGAAATCTTATTTGTGGTTTACATATTATTTTAACAATTTGTACTTTGAAATTAGAATTACGATTATAGATTCCCTTCTTTATAAAAAAATTCTCTCTCCGTCCCGCTATTATTGTCCTACTTTTCTAATCGGCTTATCCCGCTATTACTGTCCTCTTTTCTAAAATAACAAAAAATACTCTTAAACAAAAAATGAAGTGGATCCCTCCTACTTACTATTCATCCCCACATTATCATACTCGCTCTCTCCAAAAATCCACATCTCACATGATTTTCGTGTCACTCCGAACTTTTTGGAAACTTAAGATTAATTCTAAAAATACAATATGAAAAAAAACAGAAAAAAAAATCGATTGTCTCAACTATGCTTTGTAAATATTTGGATGAATTCTCATTTATTTCACCAATCATTTCTCGAAAATTATGATTATTTCTTAACACAATTAAAACTCATAAAATACACACTTAAACAAAGTTTTTTAATCTCCGTATTGAAATCAAAAGTGATAGTTATAGCGGGAGGGATGGAGTGGAATTTAACTTCACCCAATTAACATGTGATTCTCGACCTATAGCTTTTTTTTTTTTTTTTGGTTGGTGCTCTTATTTTATTTGAAAAGGTGATTTGTGATAATATCCATGTTTATGCGTGCATTTTTTTTTTATATATTATTAATAAAAGATGTACTCCATTTATTAAGTTTCACGTGATGTGGTTGCCAATATTTAAACCGATGCTCAAGTTACACAATTTCTTATTTTATAAATCTTTCTAATGAGATCTAATATACGTGACAACATTAAGATAAACCAAATCCAAAAGCTTTAGATTACACGGCCACTAAAGTTATAAAATAACAATATCATTATAAACTATTAAAATGCCAGCTAGCTTTGTCAATTGAAGATCTTGACGTGACATCCTCATTTTTATTTCTAATACTTTGGTTTATTATAAATATATACACCATATTATCATTTTATATGAGATGCAATAGCACAAAATATATATTAATAAAGGTGCAAGTGCAATTCATGTTGAGTTATAATAATTCAATTTATATAAATAATTCATTTTGGAGTTTAGTCTTGTAATTAAAGATTGTAATTAAGTTCATGTTTTTTTTACTAATTCATTTACGATTAAGTATATGCGACGTGAGGTTAAACTTGTGGCTAAAATATCTCCAGAAAATAGAGCGGATCCCAAATTCATAATTAGGAGCGAAGTCGATAATTTATGAAGTACAAAATCGAATGTTACTTATAAAGTGTTCGTCAGTGATTGAATTTTGGCCTCTAAAAGGATAAAATATTCCTCATACAGTTAAACCTCAATAAATTAATATTCGATAAAATAATAATTTTGCTAATATAATAATTTCTTCCGGTCCCGATATGGATTAATGCACTCAAATAATGTTCGATAAAATAATAACCTTGTTAAATAAATATTTTTTCTCGGTCTCAAGGTTATTACTTAATCGAGGTTTAACTGTATTTTTACACTCTATTTTCTCCTAATAAAATGTAAAATCCAAACAAATTATTCTAAAACATGAAAAAATAGAAAATCCTTAAAACAATCAAAATTCCGGTAATTTTACAATATCCTCCGCCGTGCTAAAAAGGTTGCACCAAAAATCCATGCCTCCAACCTCATGCAAATACGAACCAATCAGAGAGTCGGAAAACTGAAGCAAAGAATCACTACTTCCAGTCAAGATATTGCTAGTGGCACCCCAATCCTTCTCTGACAACACCTCCGACCAGATGTTCTCATCCATTTCCCCCGCCGGAATATTCCCATATGACTCCGCCGTCGTGCAGACAGCGGAGGCGGTGGTCGTGGTGACGGATGAGACTTCGCTCGACGAAGGCATACATGAATTTCTCTCCGAATTTGTATCCTCCTCTAATGACGAGTATATTCGGGCTTTGGGCTCGGGTTCGGGCTCGATATTAGATTTTTTATCGAGTCTTTTCTTCAATTGCGTGTGCCAAACATTTTTAATTTCGTTGTCTGTCCGGCCCGGTAATCTAGATGCAATCACGGACCATCTGCATTAGACAATATAATATTAAATTTCCTTAAAAAAATTGATTAAATCAAACCAAGATTTGAGAAAATTAAATACATGAAAATTTCAAACTCAGATAGTACTTAAGAACATGAATAGAATTCAAATTCATGATTTTTCCATGAAATTGTACAAGTTAGGAGATAATGAATAAAATTGTACAGCTAAACTTCGATAAAGTAATAACTTTGAAATCGGAAAAAAAATTCATTTAACGATGTTATTACTTTATCGAACATTATTTAAGTACATTGACCTGTATCGGGATCGAAAAAATTAATTATCTAAACGAGATTATTATTTTATCGAATATTACTTTATACAGGTTTAACTGTATATCTACGTCGACTTTTTGTGCTAGATTTTTAAATAACATATGGTTTTTTTTAATAAATAAATATTATTCCCTCTTTCCCATAATTCTCATCTCATTTCCTTTTTTAGCTGTCTAATAATTATTGTCTCAATTTTTTAAATATAAAATTATTACAAACAATTTATTTGAAAGTCTCGTCATCTTTATTCACAACCAAAAATTCTCCTAATTATCGTGTAAGAACGAAATGGGACAACAATTGTAGGACGGAGGAAGTAATAATAAACACTTAAACATAATGGTTTTTTCAGCCTTTTCCACAAATCCTCGGAAAAAAATTAAATACCATGAAATTCGAATTCATAACTTTTCGATAAAAACGTACCTATTTCCCAATTCTTGATGCAATTTGACGATCATTTCCTCCTCCTCCCTTGTGAAATTCCCTCTCTTGATATCGGGCCGCAAGTAATTCATCCACCGTAGTCTGCAGCTCTTCCCACACCTCAGCAGCCCTTTAAATAAAAAATTAATTAAAAAAAGAAAAACATTAATCCACTGCCTTTAAATTGTTAAAAGAAAACGCGGGCCGAGAGAGAAGCATACCGGCCCGTTTGGGAAGGGCCCGCCAGTTGCCATGGCCGTTCTGGTTGATGAAATTGACGAGGATGAGATCTTCATCGCCCGTCCACGGGCCCTTCTTCAAGCCCATTTTCTCACAGCATGGAGCCCGGCCCATTTCTCGAATCACTCGAAAACTGATAAAGATTCAAGCTTTTCTTCTTCTTCTTCTTTGATTTTGATTTTGTTTCAGAGAATTTTCTCAACTCTGCTGTGTTTTTTTGGAGGCTTTGTGAGTTCTTGACTGACTGTGGCTATATATATATATATACACACATGTATTTATGTATTATAAATATCTGATATTTATTATTTAAATAAAATAATGAAAATTTGTGATCTGACTCGGTAAATAAAACAAAGAGAGATTTTTTTACTGTAGCAAAAGAGTAGATATATATATACATTTATAGCCAACTGTTAAAACAAAACACAAATATAGCCATTTTGTCTTTATCCGGCGGGGCCGATGGGAGGGCCGATGGGGGCCGATGGATACATCATCGGCCCCTCCATTTAAAAAAAAAATAATAATAATTTAAAAGGCATCGGCCGATAGCCCTCTTCATTGTGAAGGGCCTAAGTGAGAAGAAAAAAACATTTTTTTTTATGAAGAAGGGAGGGCCGATGCGTTAGAGAAGGGCCGATGGTACAAACATTTTTTTTGTGAAGGGCCTAAGTGAGAAAAAATATAATGAAGGAGGGAGGGCCGATGGTCAGAGAAGAAAAAAAAAACAAAACACAAAAATTAATAATAAAGGATAGTCTAAGTGAGAAGGAAAAAAAAAATTAAAAAAAAAGTATAATGAAGGAGGGAGGGCCGATGGTCAGAGAAGAAAAAAAAACAAAAACAAAAACAAAAAAAAATAGAGGGCCATCGGCCCTCAGTAAAAAAAAAATGAATGTCTGATGGACCGATCGGCCCTCATCGGCCCTCCCATCAGCCCGGCCTAATAAAGACAAAATGGCTACTTTTGTGTTTTATTTAAGTTGCAGGCCATATTTGTATTTTTTTTTTCGGTTTTGGTCAACAGAGGGTATTAAAAATGCTTGAACGAGCACGAGGGGTGTGTAGGGTCGAAAAAAGAGAGAGGAGAACTCGTGGGATCTGATTGGTCAATTGAAAATGCGGGATTTTAAAGAATTTATTATTTTAAGAATTTATAATCGAAAAAGATATTGGATTTTAAGGAATTTATTATTTTAAGAATTTATAATCGAAAAAGATATTGGATTTTATTTTCTCATGTAAAATTCTAAATTATTAATTTAAATCGTTGAGCACGTAGAAGTTGTAATATCTTCACTATATGTGAACTACAATTGAGGAATTTATTCATCAACAATATAACAATAAAATTGATTATAACATTAATATGTATCAACAAATTTAATTTAATTATATCATTTACTTTTATTTATTAAAAAAATCAAGAAATGAAAGACATGATCATGATTCATGATATATTACTATATTAGTATAAAACAAGCATGTTACTTTGTATGATATCATTTAGAGATGGAAAATCTTTGCGGTTTTGCATACCACCAAATATTAGAAGAAAAAAAAACATAGAATAAACCAAAAACATCAATTGCATAAGTAAGGCCGGTTTGGTTGGTAATAAAATTAACGAAATCATGAAATTAGAATCATTAGTGGATTTGATATACGTATGATTAAATTTGATGGAAATAGTATTTTTCGTGTAATTTTTGTTTTTTTAAAAAAATAAATATAAATTGGTATACTTTTACAATTAAACCTCGATAAAGCAATAATTTTGGGATCGAAAAAAAATATTCATTTAACGAGGTTATTACTTTATCGAACATTATTTTAGTGCATTGACCCATATTTGGACTGAAATAAATTGTTTTAGCGAGATAATTACCTTAGTACTTAGGGGGTGTTTGGGATAGCTTATCTAAATTAGCTTGTAGCTGAAAGCTGCATCGGGAAATGAATTTGGTGTTTGAGAAATCCAGCTTATAGAGATGTTGAAAGTTGTTTGGGTCCAAGATAGAGAATTTTCGTAAGCTGGTATTGACCATCTGAAGCTGATAGCTTATAGCTTTTATAATTTTTAATTTTTTTAATTAATACATTCTATTATAATTTTGTAACTAATTTTTTTAATTAATGATCGATATTGCTCATTTATATGTATAATTTTAGTTTATCATTTAATAAAGAATAAGTAAATTGTTTTATTAATATAATTTATAATTTTTTTATTCTTGATTTTAATTAATAATATTAATTATACTTAATTTTTTACTAATTTTATTTTAATAATATTTATTATTAAAATACTATTTTATATGAGTGAAAATAATTTTAAATTTTATTTATGTAAAAAATTCTAATTTGTTTAATAAGTGAGAAATAAATAAGATTTTATTTTATAAGATACCATTTTATTAATATTTTTAAATATTAATTTTTGACTTTCAACATTTTTTGCAAACACTTACAAATTATCAAAATCAACAACTTTCAACTGCTTTCAGGCACTTTCAGCAGCTTCCAACAACTTTCAACACTTATCGATAAGTTTCAGCTACTTCAAACACCCATTTAGTTAATTCAATCATTGCCGCCGGCAAATGGCGTCAATTTGGTAGGCAGATGTAATATTCAGCCGCAAGAAAGTTATGATTCATTGGATAGTTAAGATGCGACTTTGAAGCTTGAGTTTTGATAACACGTTTTTCATTGACTTCTCGCAAAGATACGAAATCAATTAATCTAGTTGGAATATATGTAGTTAAACATAGATAAAGTAATAATATTGGAACTGAGAAAAAACATTTATTTAATGAGATAATTATTTTATCGAATATTATTTTAATGCATTGATCCATATCAGGATCGGAAGAAATTATTATATTAGCTAGATTATTACTTTATCGAATAGTATTACTTTATCGAGATTTAACTCTAATATACCAATTATATATATACCATATTCGAAGTCGAATCCAGAATTTATTATTCGTGAATGTAAAATTTATTTTAAAATGTGAAAATACAATTTCTGAAAGCGAAATCTTAAATTTAAAAAAAAACTTGTTTTTTAATGTTTTTGTAGAATATTTTATTAATTTATCGTTGGATTTATTCCAAATATATTATCTTCTAATACTGATATATCAAGACTAATAAAGTGGAATAACACATGATATATAATATTTGAAATAACGGATAGTAGCATGTCAATATATGAACTTTGGGCGAATTCTGATTTTTGTACTTGATTTTAAAATATTCATATAAACTTTTTAATTTGTTAAAATTTGTAAAACTTTTGACATTTTAAATATCAAAGAAAATATGTCGTATTAGTGCAAATATGACGTCTATGACTGAAGTAGTGAACAACGAAAGATATTCTGACGTCCACGTTGGATATTTTGGATATCAAAGTTTTCGTTGTTGTGCAGATTTTAAGAAAAAGGTAAAAAGATTGTGTATTTATGTGAACGTTTTAAAAATCATGTATAAAATCAGAATCTACCCAAATATTAATGTATTTAGAGGCTAATAACCTTAAATTAATTAAATTACAAATTAAGAGATGAGTCTTGATAATTCCCACTGGACACGTTATGTGTGAGTCTGTCACTCTGTCACATTAAGGGTGGTTTAACTCTTCTGTGTGGTTTGCATGCTATTGCACATGAGCGATGTTTACTCTGTGCGCACCAAAGCTAGCGGCTGCGGGTTCCTCGTCAAAAAAAAAAAAAAAAAAAAAGAGATGAGTCTTGATTTTACTACCAAGATGAGAGTGGCAAGTGACCTACAATGGGACCTACCATCTAAAAATAATAATTAAATTCTACGTAAAATAAAATTCATAATATTGTTCCCATGCATGAACCTCGAATGGAGATGGAAAGCAGCCCACCTCAATTACACAAGTGCGCATTAAACACTTTTACTCCACTCATTTTTTTACCTAATTTATATACATTGGCTAACTTAATTCATTTTAAGGATATTAATCCATAAAGTCTACTTTAGAGTTACAGTTCTATACTCCTTATATGTCACGCTCTATAAATGTGTTGACATGTGGCATATAGAGTCCACTATAATTGATTTTGATGTTGTTATTTAATTTAAATTTATGTCACATGTTAAATATTTAACATAGAAATGAGTATGAACGTGGGACACAAAATACTACCCGATATTAATTTATCATCTCACAAAACATTTCTGAACTTATATGATGCTATATTCTGTTCCCTCCGTCCCACTATTACAGTCCCCTTTGGTTTCGATAAGGAGATTAGGAAACTTTGTTTAAGTGTGTATTTTACGAGTTTAAATTGTATTAAGAAAAGAGCACAATTTTTTAGGAGTGGTTTTTTTTTTCAATTGTATTTTAAGAAATAATCTTAAGTTTTCAAAAAGTTAAAAATCATAAATTCTCGAGTACGGAGTAGAACGAAAATCATGTGAGAAATAGTTTTTTTTGAGATAGAGTATGATAATGTGGTGATGAGTTTTAAGTAGGAGGGGTCCACTTTATTTTTTGTTTAAAAGTAGTTTTAACTATTTTAGGAAAAAAAGACAGTAATAACGGCACAACTCGATTAAGAAAGTAGGACTGTAATAGCGGGACGGGTGAGTATTTAAAATAAGTCGTTGAGATATATGTCAATCGAGCTTTAATGTCGGCAAAAGATGAAATTGCAGTTTGAATGATGACTAAAGTAGAAAGAATTACTAGAACTTAATTTGTAAAGAATCTTAAAACTAAATAAAATTAATAAACCATCTATATATAAATCCTAATGGCGCAATGAAAGTTTAATTATAAAAAAGAAGGCTAAAGTTGTATCTTATCATGATCTAAAGGTAAAGAATTATATAAAAAGAGTGCTCCAATTTTTAACATTTCCTAATTGTCACACCTTAAATATGTCAATTCACGAATTAAAAATTGAGACTGGAAATTAAAGGAATAAAATATAAGAAAGAGCAATTAATTAAATATAGTCCTTAAATTGCAGAATTGATTTTATAATAATCGAAATAATAGCAATTATTATATTTTATGAATTATAAGCGAATAAGGCAAAAGTGAGTGCTTTTTAAAGCGTGTTATTTGAGATAATGATGAAGTAAAAGCTAAAAGCCAAAACCTAAAAGCTAGATCTTCTTCTTCTTTATCATATTTTTTTGATGGCATTAAAAAATAAAAAATGATAAATGTATATTTATATTCACACTTTTGCAACATTTTCTTTTTCTTTATATCGATCGGATAAATGAATAGGGATATCATAATTTTTTTTGGATGACAGAGGTAACCCGCAACCGCTACTGAAATGTGCACTGGATAAACCCCATTCATGTGCTCTAGCATGTAAACAACATTGGAGGGTTCAATCACCCTAGCCTAACTATAAGTGACAGATTCACAAATAACGGTCTTGGTGGGGTTTGAACCCATGATGTTCCGGCCACAGGTTACCCACCTTAACCGTTATGTCAGGGGCTATCTTAGTCTTTACTTCTTATTGGGCTAGCTAACGATATACTCCGTCCCATTGATCTTATCTATATCTTTTTTTCGGGATATTCTACTCATCTTATCTCAAACCTAAAAAGAAAAGTTTTTATACATTTAATATTCATTTAAACATTTTTTTTAAATTATAGAGCCCACACATTTACTATTAAAATTCACATTTTAAATTGTATGACTTACATATTTACTTTGAAGTCACTTTATTTAAATTGTACGATCCCACATTTATTCTTAAAACCTACATCACCTTAATAACCGCATCGAAAGTTTAAAGTGAAGTTGAATGGGACAGAGGGAGTATATTATTAATTTAAATAATCATAGATGGATTGAACACTAGATAACTCTAAATCAACCATTTATGCAGAAGTGAGAATATCAACTACATTACATATTGTCGGTGGACTTGCTACCTATCACATCTCATGCAAGTACAATTTTCGTAGAACATATAAACTGATTTATACACATAATTGATTAATAACACGATTAGTCCACGGTTTACGTCTTTCGTGGGGTTAGTAGAAACTACGCATGCGAGAATTTAATCTATACGCAAATCGATAACGACTGCAGATTTTTCTCTATCACAAAAATAAATAAATGGAATTATATAATTCTACCCAAATTCACTATAACAACCACAAAACTATCCAATTATATAAAAAATATACACTATATACCCAGAATGTCGAAAATACCCAAATTCAGTGATAGGGCACATAGTGATGTATTTATTCACCAGAAAGTGTTACCTGTCGGTCGGACATGTGATAGGGCATACTGCGAATGTGAAGAGGTGATAGGGCACATAGTGATGCATTTATTCACGAGAAAGTATTACCTATCGGTCGGACATGTGATAGGGCACACTGCGAAAAGGTTATAAGCACATAGTAATACATTTATTCACAATAAAGTATGTCCTATCGATCGGGCACATGATCGAGATGTATCCGACCGATCGGGCACCTGACTAGGAACATGATAAGGCAACTGCCCTATCGGAATTGTGCCGACTGGTCGGACCGTGATCGGACACATGATCGGACAATGTTATTTTAAAAATAGTTACTTCTTATCCAAAAATCAGTTATTTGCTGCTTAAAAATTAACCAAGCCAACATGATACGGCAACTGCCCTATCGGAATTGTGCCGATCGGTCAGACCGTGATCGGATACATGGTCAGACAATATTATTTTAAAAATAATTACTTTTTATCCAAAAATCAGTCATTTGTTGCTTAAAAATTAATAAAGCCACCTAAAAATGATGGGGAAGAGAGCGAGATTTTTCAAAAAGTAGGGATGATTTAGTTTTCTTGGGTAGATTGTATAGTTAAATATAAGAAATTGTTATATTTCACTTTAGCAAAATGGGTATTACGTACACCGAGTGCCCCGAAAATATATTAGTCGATTATAAAGTGAAACGACATCCGGTTCCATCAAGAAAACGATCGGTGTGCCACCCTCTCGCTTGCAGCTCGGAGAGAAAAGGCGAAAACACGGCACTCATCCTCTCGTACGCCTCCTCCACCGCGCCTTCGCCCCTCTTCCCGAACTTCTTCTCAATATCAGCTGCGTACGCAGCAACAAGCCACCCCCTCAACGCATCTTCACCGGTGGCACTCCGCTCCAGTATCATGTCCGTCCATTTGACTCCGCGGTGTAGAATAAACCTCTCGTTCGGGAACTTCTCCTTCACCTCGTGCAGCTCCGAGGGCTTCACCGCCTTGCGTAGAGGCCGCCCCACCTTAACGCTACCCGCCTCCTCAATCACCCGCCCCGGGAACAAGAGGTCTTCTTGATATCTGAGATCAGCAGGACTGGAGATTCTACCACTCTGGTGTGAGCTAAGCAGAGAGTTAGATTACTGCAGAGATTAATGAATCAAATATATGGTATGGTTAAAAACCTTCAAGAATTCGGCTACGATCATTGCGGTTCTCTGCGGATTTAGAGTGTTGACGGGAGTCGCTCGCATCTCTTCTCGGACACAGTAGACGTGAAACGCGGATAGTAGAGGTCCAACCACCAACTGCAAGATGCTTAGCTTCATCAGAACTACCAAAGTTTCTCAATAAATACGAAAGCAATATCTACTGAAAAATAAATGCCCTGCATCGATATACCCGTATTCTATGTTGCACGCACACTTCAAAAACATTAACGTATCGTGTCAGACACGTATACACGACATGACACTTGAATTGCCGTGCCCAATAGATTTATACACACATAACTTATAATTCTAATAAAAATATACAAAAATAGTTAATTTTACACTTGATTTTATATTTTTCAATAAATAAGCGCCCGTGTCGTGTCCTAAGTTTTTTTTAAAACTATCGTGTCACGTGTCTCGTGTCCGTGTCGAGTCGTGTCACGTGTCCCGTATCCATGCAACCTAGCCCGTATTGAATCTACACTAGCATCTAGCAACAAAATTACATACTCTTGCATTAGTGATCTTTGTGGAAGGTTTAGAAGCTTATAAGCCTCTATTCCATTTAACTCTTAGTTCTAAGGCAGTGTTTGGAACATCTTAAATAAGCTGCTTCTGAGTTTTTTTACCGCATAAACATTTTTTTTAATGTTCGGAATGTAAGCTTTTGCTTCTTCTTTTTTGTGCTTAAAATAAGGCAGAATAATCAGAAGCCCAGAAACAAAAAAGCAGAAACAAAAAATAAAATAAAAAATAGTTTATGAGAGTGTTTGCAATAAAATTAAGTTGTTTTTTATCTAATATTGCAAACACTAACGACTTTTGTTAAACAACAATTTTAAGCAACTTTAAGAATAAGCAACTAACAGATGCTTACAAAAGATCTTCCAAACACTACCTAAGTGATACGAGATCGAATTAATTAAGTATATTATACATCTCAAAAACCCAATTAGGTGCAACATCAATAAACAAGCAACAAACATGTATAATAACCACTTTCTACACCGGGAAAAAGGAAAGGAAAACCAAAGCAATTCAGACGAAATCTTAAATTGAAGACATTCGACATGTTAAAAAAAAATAGTGCGTAGTCTACAGGTGCAAGGATTGGTACCTTTCCTTGTGTAGATGAGCAAACAGTCGATGCCAATTGAATACCGACTCCGATTCCAAGGACATTAAACAACGTCGAAATAGCTTCGCCTTTTGCGAAAAGGTCGCTGAGATTTCCCTCTTTAGCGAATGAAGAATATATGGGCAACCTTGTTGCCCTTGCCGCAACAACGGCCATTCCCTGCCATGTCGAGTCATATTACATGCACGAAACACTATCACGTACGTATTTATACGAAAAACTAACCCACCTTGGCAAAATTACCAAGCCCAGCCATTTCAAGAAACAGCTGTGGGCATAAAGGGGAAATCACTTCCAGACCCGTGCCAAAGTCGTAGAGAACATCAGCTGTAAGAAGGATGATTTTATCATTTCGAACTCCCGTACAGAATACGTGGAATGAATAACAACAATTCCTTATAATAAAGAATAGGGGGAAATTACTACAAACCCAATAGCCTCCAAGTCTTAGGCTCCGAGTCCATTCTTGCACCCAAATTGCTACATATGAGCTTTCCAACATGCTGCATCCCGTCTTTTAATATCTGCGTATGACGACATATTATATTGGCCCGCAAAAGATCAAACATTTTAGAAACTATTTCACAAACTTTAACGAATAAAAATCTTTACCCAACTAACAGCGGTAGCCTGCGCAGGCGTTGGTCGCAGTCCTGCAGCAAATAACAATGACTAAGAGGGAGTTAGTGGGTGTTTGCAATAGATTAGAAGTTGCGACTTATAACATAATTTAAGAAATAAGTTGATTTTGAAGTGTTTGGTTAACTTAAAATTACATAAATTCTCTAAAATTAAGTTAAAATACGAGAAAAATATCAAAATTGGTGAAGTTGGGTTGACATTTTAATTCTAAATATCAAAATAAGCTACTACATTATAAAATTTGCACACTATTTTTTTAAAACTTTTTCTACTTTTAAGCAGTTATTGCAAACACCGCTCGAATTTTCTAATAAGCCATTTTTACCAACTTCTCCATAATTTAATAACTTAAAAACAAAATGTTAAAGCTATTGCAAACACGAAAACTCACATCCTTGTCACCATGGAGCATTAGAATAACTAGATTAGGATCGTTAACTAGTCCTCAATATGATTTGCCATAAAATAATGAACAATAAAGAAGTAAATATAGGAAGAAGACCTGAGTTGATAACACGGATAGTGTCGCGCTGGAGAAGTGTTGTAAGGCACGGAATTGTGTATACCTAAGGTAGCCCTCATTTACACTGTAGAAGTACAAGAAACAAATCAAAAGGATAAGTAAAATTTTACATTTGACCTGACTTAGACAGTGTTTGGAATAGCTTTTATAAGCTGTTTTTAAGTACTTATGCTTAAAGTTGGTTAAAGTTTCTTTTAAGCAAAAGTTGTTAGTATTCCAAACACTCGCTGACTCGCATAAGCTGCTTTGAGTTTTTTTTTTTTTCTGGTTTTAAAAAGAAACCCCTGACCAGCTTAGGGCTTCTACTTATTATCGCTTATTTTAAGCTCAAAAAAAGCAGAAGCCTAAATGGGTATTTGGGATAGCTTATCTCAACTAGCTTATGGCTAAAAGTTGCTTCGAAAAACGAACTAAGTGTTCGGGATATCTAGCTTACAGAGGAGCTGAAAGCTATTTTGCCAACACAGAGAGAATTTCCATAAGCTGTTGGATGCCAGCTGAAACCAGCAGCTTATCTCTACTGGTAGTGTTAAAGACAATTATATCCCTAATAATTAGTATAAATTTCAAATTATCTTAATTTTAAAATTAATTACTATATATAATACACTATTATGATATTAGATTATATTCATCTTATATTAATATATAGTATTATTTATATATAATATACTGCCGAGTATTACTATTAGATTAATGCTCATATTTAAAATAAAACATTATAATACTAATAATAATAAGATATAATAAATATATTTATATAACTAATATAATATTATGTATTAATGTAATAAAATAATTTTTATATAATATTTTTAACTTGCATTTATACTAATATTATATAATAATATGAAAAAGAAATTATCTGTTTTCTTAATGTCGAAAATCTATATTGGTTAATAATATGAGGGGTAAAACGGACTTTTAATTTTAAAAGTGTACATTTCAGCAATCTTTCCAAACACTATTTTACCCACTTGCAGTAGTTTTCAGCACTTTTTTGCAAACACTTATAGATTATTGAATAAGCCACTTTCAGCATTTATCAATAAACTTCAATTACTCTAAAGACCCACTAAATTGCCAAACAATAAAAATAGCGCTTCTACGGTGAAAAAGCCCATAAGCAACTTATCTAAGCGACTTAGACAGTGTTTGGAATAGCTTTTATAAGCAGCTTTTAAGTACTTATGCTTAAAGTTGCTTAAAGATTTTTTAGGCAAAACTTGTTAGTGTTTGCAATATTAGAAGAAAAAAAACAACAGTATTCCAAACACTCGTGCTTTGAGTTTTTTATTTTTTTTGTTTCTGCTTTTAAAAAAGCACCCTCTGACCAGCTTAGAGCTTCTACTTATTCTCGCCTATTTTAAACTCCAAAAAAGCATAAGCATAATTTTCCAAACAATAAAAATAGTGCTTCTGCGGTGAAAAAACTCATAAGCAAGTTATCTAAGTTGTTCCAAACACTACCTTAATCTCAAGTTGAAGAGACTTGATAATGCGACCTACCTGTAAGGATAACCCGACGGAAAGAACTTATTCAGAAACGACTCAACTATCCTACGCGAGGCAGGTCTTGTGTCTTCAACTATCTTTACCTGATAACGACAATGAGGTAAACAATATCGTACACGAAGTTCATAAGAATAGATCTCAGTATCCTTTTGCAAGAAAGTTTTGGCAATCAATAGCCATATGTTATATTCATGACCAACCATATAACCTTACACATAGAGCATTTCAACTCAAGAGGCAAAAAAAATTAAAACAAGATTATGAAGATTTTGTTAAAAAAAGAACAAAAAAGTCATGCTTCATTAAGGAATTTCACCAATTTTACCAGCATTCATCGAAACGGATACTAAATCGAAGCGTATCAAATTATCGACCGATTTTGGATGTAATAATGATTAGAGAGGCATTATGTAATAGAATAAAAAGGCCACAATCATCCAAGAATAACCACATTGATCGAATTTGATGAAAGAGCACAAACAAATATGAGCACACCAAGTGTTTGCGAAAATGCGTGAAGAGAATAGTAAGAGCGAGAAGGTGCGCTCACGGAAAGACGACCATCTGGTTCAAACTGAAATTGGTGCGACACTGAATCCGAAGTCTCGACCCACCACACGGGCTGCGGCGGCGGCGGCGGCGGCGGCGGCTCATTCGATTTCCACCTCTGCGTCTTGAATACTTCCTGAAGCACCCAAAAATGGCAGCCGCAAACAGCTAGGTATATATCAATTTGCGTGAATTAAAGAGGCGAAACTTAATGGGCGAAGAAATTACCGAGAAATTCATGGATAAGAGTTGAAAGATGCCGCCGGCAGATTATTGATTTTGAAGATGCCTAAAACCCAGAGACTAACTAACAGCAGTTAATTTCTAGCAGTGTTTTTCTATTTTAGCATCCTAATGATGTTTGGAGTGGAAAGATCATAACCAACCAACACTATTTTTAACATTAAAATAATAATTTATTATTTTTTTCTCACTTAATACTCCATAAATGGTGACTACTATAATTTCATTTTTTCAAGTTTAATCATAGTTTTTGTGTAATACAACTATACCAACAATAATAGAAAATAATGAAATATGAAATATATTAATATATTAAAAACATTTACAATAATAGAAAAATACTAGGAAATGCACAAATAATTTATTTATTTTTAATTTATATAATAAAAAATATTTCATATATAATTGTTGATTAAAATTATTGTAAGCCTAATGTGTAATATTGAGGAAATATATAGATATTGTTGTAAAAGTAGATGAAGTAGAAATAGAATATATGGGGTTGTGACTTTTGAGTCTTGTGTAATATTGGAATATTCTTTTTTAGGGTAAATTTAAAGTTGTGGGTTAGAGTGAGATTACTGTTTTATGTGACAAAAACTTTAAAATAGTGTTAAAAATAAGCATTTCGGCTGGAGATGCTCTAATCCACAACCGCCAATTTCTGAAAAATTACAATTATTGAAACATAAGTTTCCATTATTTACAAATTGGACCAACAAGGATTTATAATTTCAAATTAATGTTATTTAATTACAATTTTGATTATCAGATTAATTTTATTATAATGCAAAAGAATAAATGTAAAAATTGGAAAGTATTTATGATTATGGTGTGTTTCCAATAGTTATTACAAACATTTTTTAATATATTTTTTGTAGGGTGTGTTTGCAACAGTTTATTAATTATAAGTACTTTTTATCTGCTTTTGTTTAAATTTGAAGAAAATTCATTTTTAATCAAAAGCCAGGATTTTTGGTATTATTATTCAAAAGTAGAAATTTATGGTAGTTTCATAAATTATTGTTCTTTAAGCACTAAAAATACCTAGATACTTATGGATTTAACCACATTTGATGCTTAATCTTAGAGAAACTAAAGCAAGCTTTTGCAAACACTAAAATCTATTTATACGGTCAAAACGCAGATAATCAATTAAAATAACTCCTTTCAAACACATCACTAAAGTTTAGAAAAAAATTAAGTAAAATTAGAGTTTCTTGGGATTTTTTTAATAAATCAGATATTTTTGGTCAAATCTATAAATTATTATGTTTTAAGTACCAAAAGCATTTATATATGTTTATAGCTTTAAACAGTTTAGCTACTTAATTTTGAAGAACTTACAAAAATTAGATTTCTGTAAATACTAAAAACTATTTATGGAGTTAAAAAACATTAGATAACACACCTAATTAAATTGCTCATTTTTTCAATAAAATCAATATATAAAAAACACTCAATATTATAATTTAATAATTCAAAACCATGATCCCAGTCAAAACTCATAATTATTACTGTAAACTATATGTTGGAATAGTATTAATTGATTCATTTATCATGAATGTTTCCAATTTCAACATTTATCACATGACCAATGAGGAATAGAGTTTGTAGCCAATTGACTTATCCTATATGAAATGATAGGGGCTTATCACAATAAATGAAATTTCAGTTTTTAAAATATTCCCTCCGTCCCACTCGATTTGTATTGATTCTTTTCGATACGAAAATTAAGATGAGTGAGTGGTTGTGAGTAGATGAGTGAGTACTTGTGTATAAAAAAGTAAGCCCCACAAAGTAAAAAGTGGGAGTTTGTGTAGTACTCCCTCCGTCCCGAATATATATGCCTATTTGTTTTTCCACATATATTAAGAAAATATTTAATAATATGAAAGTTAGATAAATATTGATATTGGAATATGAGTAAATTAAAATAAATTACTAAAAAGTTAATGACATAATTCTATTTGTTATTAGAAAAGTTGGATAAAGTAGTCTTTTTCTATATTATCACATTAATTAGACTATTAAAGTTAGTGAAATATTTAGTTATATACAAAAAACTGTTAATAGGCATGTAAATTTGGGACCGACGAAAAAGGAAAGTAAACATATATATTTGGAACAGAGGGAGTAATTATTTTTCTTTTTAAAAAATAAGACAAGTCGAGTGGGACGGCTCGAAAAAGAATATAAGACAAATCGGGCGGGACGGAGGGAGTAAAATTTATGAATTATATAGCAGATTCATTGAACCTGGTACAGAGTAGGCCTTCTTGCAGGTTGACAACATCGGATCAGGATTATACCCTTTTTCTGTTCTTCTTTCTCATCTTATCTTTAATTAATTTACTAATTTTCTTTAATTTTAAGTTCATTCTTATAATTTTATAAAATTTTAAGCATGCATATCGAAATTCCTAGAGATTTGCAATTTTCTTTTCTTCTCATCAAGTGCTTGAAAAACTGCAGGATTTTATAAAATGGATCTTCAGAATTGGACTAATCTATTTTATGCATTGTTTGGAACAATTTAAATAAACTGTCTCTACGTTTTTCACTGTAGAAACATATTTTTTTAATATTTGGAATGTATGTGTCTGCTTTCTTGAAACATAAAGCCACAATTAATAGAAATTCATAAACTGGTCACGGCGTGCTTTTTTAAAATCGGAAGCCAGAAAAAAGATTTGAAAAACAGTTTGTTATAGTGTTTGCATTACGGTTTTTTAACATTAACCTGTTTTTTATTTCTAATACTGCAAACATTAACAACTTTTGCTTAAAAAAAACTTTAAACAACGTTAAGTATATATAACTAAAAGCTGCTTATGAAAACTATTTCAAACACTGTCACGATACGGATCGTGAGTCGTGACTAATTAAAAGTCTTTAGTACATGAATCATTAATAATCTAACTTTTACAAGACTTTTGTGAATATTTAGGATAATGTCAAGGTGACCCAAACATTAAGCCTACCTTTCAATTGGACCTTTAATAGCCTATTTCAATTCTTAAACTATTTAATTGACAGTAATAATTACCAAAATATCAAACCACAATCTAAATTAATTGATAAAAATCACTTGTTAGCCAATTTATGCTCTAGTTGTAATTCTTATAGTTCTCAACTATAACATTTTTAATAGTAATACTAAAATACGACGTTTTTACAATACAGATTATACGAGAATGGAAAAATAATAATTTCTCCGTCCCGCTATTACTGTCATATTTGCCTAATCGGATTATCAAGTTATTACTGTCATTTTTTATAAAATGGTAAAAATTATTCTTAAACATAAATGAAGTTGACATTTTACTCACTATTCAACTCAATATTCTTATACTTTCTCTTTTCAAAAATTTATTTCACACACGATTATATTCAGCTCCGAACTTCGAAAATTATGATTTTTAACTTTTTGAAAACTTCGGATTGCCCTTTATTAGACTGGCAAAAATTTGGATAACTCTCATTTTTTCCCCCACCAATTTGTCTTCGAAAACTGTGTCAATTTCTTTATACAATTAAAACTCATAAAATACACACTAAAATAAAATGTCTTAATCTCCACACCGAAACCAAATGGAACAGTAATAGGAGACGAAGAGAACACAAAATATATAACTATTTAACATTTAATTTTCATTACAAAATATTTCCCCCACTATTCCCTTGAAAATTCACAAAGAGATAAGAGAGAGAGCCAATTTGAATGATCATGAACATAATTTCACACATAAAAAAAACAAAAAAAAACCCAAAAAAAAAAATTCACCAACTTTGTGATGAAGAAGATGAGGAAGATGAAGAGCAACTCAAAAGTTCTTCCAAATACTCAGCTCCCAAATCCTCCAAAACCACCACATTCTCTCTCTCCAACTCCTTACATCCCCTCCGACTCTCTCTCCTCTTCTTCCTCATGGAGTGCCTCTTCTTGAGCGCCATCACCGGCGACCCACCCTCCTCCACCCCGCACCTCATCTCCCTTAGCGACTCCCTCACCCTCTCCGCCGGGAAGTTCAGCACCGCCGTGCACCCCCGCATCGCGAACGCCGCCTGATCGTACGCCAGCGCCGCCGCCTCCGCGCTGTCGAACGTCCCCAGCCACACCCTCACGCCGTTCCTCGTCGAGTCCCTTATCTCAGCCGCGAACTTCCCCCACGGCCGCCGCCGCACGCCTCTGTACGCCCTCTCCCTCTTCCCTCCGCCGGAGGAGCTGGCCTCCGGCGACTCCTTTCCCGCGCCGCCTAGCGCTAGGATGCCGTACAGAAGCATCTCCTCCGAGTCGTTGAAGTTGAAAGGGAGCTCGGATTCCCATGAATGGGGGGAATCGGATTCCGGTTCCGGAGTGCGGCCGGGAATGGAATCTTGGGATTGGAATTGGAACTGGAATTGGAAGAAAGAAGAGTCCATAGTTTGTGTTTGAGTTTGTTTGGTTTTTTATTACAAGATTTTACTTCGGACAAGTTTTCAATGTTTTTGAACTTAAGGGGCTTTATATACAATGCAAAAATGGGGATTTTTCTAAAAATAATATATTATTATTATAGGTGAAATTATTAAAAATTAGTAGGGTGAAATTGGAAATAGATTAAAGCCAAAGAAAAAAAATAATTTAAAGTTTAGATGATTTGATTGGTTCACGTGAGTCAAACGAGCACGACGACGCACGGCGGCGCGGGACCCACCACAATAATTCAGAATCTATTTGCTGGCGTCATATTTCCATTTTTTTAATTAGTTCTTTTAACGGATATTGGCGGTCTAACATGATAATTGACTTGTTTCTTAGTAAAGGTGTAAAATTTTTGTAATTAATTAATTATTTATAATTGATTTATATGATAAAAATATGAGATTAAAAAAGAAATAGTATAATTGAAGTTTAGTGGAATGGAGAGAGTTTATTATTACTTGGAGATTAGTAGTATTCACTCCGTCCCACCAATCTTGCAATTCTTTTCGAGTTGTTTACCAATCTTGCAATATTATTTAAAATAAAATAAAAAATGAGTAGACTACATTCACTTAAACAAGTGGACCCCATTATTTTTTAACTTTACATCATTACTTTATATATTTACACTCACTACTTATTTTTACACTCACTATCTTAAAATTCGTGTCGAGACCCCAATGTTACAAGATTGGTGCGACGGAGGGAGTAAATATCATTGATTCTTTAAGGAACAATCAATTAAGCTTCAAACTATGCACAGATAAAAACTAATTTGATTATTGCGAAAGTAAGAATGGCTCGAGGATTTAAATTTATTAATTGTGTGCGATAAACTTGATCTTAAAGCATTACTAAAATACGGATCATATATCTCAACTCACTCATATTAAACCTAATAATATGATATTAACTCAACTAAAAACTTTCCTAAGTTAGCTTATTAGTCTTCCAAGTTTGATTAACTACAAATTTCAAAGATAATCAAGAGTAAAACATCAAGTGGGATTTTAATAATATATATTATTAATTATTATATTATATGTCATTCAATTGGAGCAACAAAAAATTATTGGATTATTTATTCTAAGACATATTTTGTCGGCCCACTTGAAAACTGAAATAAATTTTGTGCCGGTTTTGAGAGGTAGCATGAGGTGACTGTCCACATAACTTTTAATTCTAATAAAATTATATAAAATTAATTTTTTTTACACTTAATTTTATATTTTTTTTTATAAATAAGTGTCCGTGTCGTATCCTAATTTTTTTAAATATCGTATTCCGTGTCTCATATCCGTGTCGAGTCGTGTCACGTGTCCCGTATCCGTGCAATCTAGAATTGTTTGAAAATTCAATCAGAATTAAAGATATTATAGGAGGTACGTGATTTTGTAGCACCACTCTTGTGATTAATTTACTTTATTATAAATTCAACACGGTCAAAGTCACGTTCAAGATATGATGATGAAACTCAATTTTATTTTTTAATTTGTCTATTAAAATACGAATAAAAGGGATTTGACCAATATGAGAAAGATAATAATTTAGGTATTAAGTTTTCGTTTTGCAATCAAATCTTCAACATTCACCAGTTAGATTAATTATGTGCAATAAGTTTCGTTCTATAGAGGTATAATACGATTGGGCTTCGGACTCAAAATGCCACAAAATTCACACACGACCTTAGAAATGGCGGTACGAGTCCAGCACACGGCAACGCCGAGTGGGATGGCCTTTTTCGGCGATCTGAGATCGTGTGAGAAACGAAAACGATAATTTACTATTTTCGAATTTTCTAGTATTTTATTTCGGACAGATTTCTATTCTAAATTTTAATTTTGTTATTTCGCTTTAGGGTTTTTGATGTTTGGGGAACTATAAATACTCGTTTCCACCTTCTTGTGCGGCATTTTTTGAATATATCAAGTTATTTGCGTTGCTTTCGGAACTAGGGTTTCGGGTAACTTTGCTTTGAATTTTGGCTTCTTTCGTCCGGTTCTTCTCAAAGATGTATCACCGTCATAACATGGTATTCTACTATACGTAAGAAAAATGTAAACCTGCACTATTTTTTTTTTTTTGATGATGAGGGTAATCCGCAGCCGCTACCGAAGTGCGCATTGGGTAAATCTCGCTCTTGTGCAATAGCATGCAAACCACACAGAAGAGTTAAATCACCATAAGCTAACTATATGTGACAGACACACATAGCGGTTCCAGTAGAATTTGAACTCATGACCTTTCGATCTCGGGCCATCCACCTTCACCGCTACGCCATCCCAAAGGGACAAACCTGCACTATTATATGCTATTATGATGGGCGGATAATTAAGTGCACTTCGAATAGTAGTTACAAACTTGCTTCATCGCATTCAAAGGGAAAATGTTTGGAGGGTCAAACATCTGGTCAAGACTCGTGAAAAAGACCAAACTACCCTTCAAAGACATGTGCATTAAGCGAAAGATTCTAGAAGAAATCTCATTATAAATGTAATTCATATGTCAATTAACACGAGTGCCATGTTGATACAAACAAACAACGCTATTATTTGAACACACACATTATCCAAATTAGAAGACCAAATTATATTAAAATAAAATAAAGTAAAAAAAGTAAAAATAAAAAAAGAGAGTCCAGATTCAGGCCCTTGAAATCCCAATATTTGAAGCCATAGTCCTCCGTACAAAAACGGGTCATTACTATCCAACAACTTATTAAATTTATGACAATCAAGTGGGATTTTTAAAATATAAAAACCTAAATAATTATATATGTGGCCCATTCTAAAGAGAACTAGTGAATGAAGATTTAAGAAAGTGGGGTTGAAAACGTGCTAAAGTGGTGAAGTCTATTGTTTAAAATAAATTATTTTCCTTTTTCGGACACAGATAAGAACAACAGAGCAGTTAAAAAAGAAAATTAAGATGAGAATAGCGGAACGGGAAGTACTACACTTGTCAATGCAATACTACTATTTCTTTATGCAATAATCAAAAAATGGAATATTAAAATTGTGGTAGGGAAATTAATTTTAATGTGTAGCATGGTATTATTGTGTAGGGTGAGAGACTGATAAACAGGAAATGTTAGTTGGCCAAGAATTAAGACGAGAATAAAGTTTTGTCGCGTAGCGGCTGCGCAATGTCAACGGATTTTGCCTTCCTTTTATGGCAAGCAATTTAGTGGGGTTTGGAACAGCTTTTTGTAAGCTGCTTCAGCTTTAAGTTGGTGTGGGGGTGTTTGGCATTCCCAATTTAAAGCTGAGATCCTCTAAAATTGGGTCGAAAATAGAGAATCAGCTGAAACTGCTCCACCCCAGCTTCTAGCTTTCAGCTTATAGCTTATGCTTTTTTCGGACCAAACTACCCCTAATAATTTTATCTAATTCCAAAACTATCATAACCCTAATACTTTGTGAGAATACATTTTTATCACATCCGCCGCGTCTCTGGTCTTCTCTCTCTCTCTCAATTCTTCATAAATTTATAGATGAATTTTTATGTATTTTGTTTGTACGATGAATTTATACAAATAAATACTCCCTCCGTCCCTATTTTATATGCCTATTTGACTTTACATACATATTAAGAAAATATTTAACGATATAAAAATTAGATAAATATTGGTATTGGAATTTGAGTAAATTAAAGTAAATTACTAAAAAGTTAAAGACATAATTGTGTTTGTTATTAGAAAAGTTGGATAAAGTAGTATTTTTCTAAATTCTCACATTAATTAGATGTATTAAAGTTATTGAAAGATTTAGTTAGACATAAAAAATTGCTAATAGGCATATAAATTTGGGACAAACGAAAAAGAAAAGTAGGCATATATATTAGGGACGGAGGGAGTAGTATTTAACATATAATTGTATAGTGTATTTATTATGATACAATTTTATAATATATATATAATACTTAGATTAATTTAGTATTTTATAATATTAGATTGAAATTGTAAACAAAAAATAAATATTGAATAACAATTATTTCTGAATTTTATTATTTATTATAAATAATAATTAGTAATACGAAGGGCAAAAAAGACATTTCTTTTAAAAAGTAACAATAAACTACTTCTATCAGCAGTATTCCCAAACACTATTTTCCCCACTTTCAGCAGTTTTCAGCACTTATTTCCAAATACTAACTGATTTTCAAATAAGCTGCTTTCAGCAGCTTTCAACACTTATCAATAAGCTTCAGCTACTCCAAACACCCCCTTAATGTTCCTCCCAACTTTGACAATATAACCTTAATACTACCTCATTATTTGCTTGACACCTCAATTTGGTAGGGTGAGTTACTAAATAGGGATGTCGACTATCCATTTTATCATAGCTAAAACACTTAAACCTCGATAAAGTAATATTCTCATTAAGATAATAATTTTTTCCGGTCCCAATATGAGTCAATGCACTAAAATAATGTTCGATAAAGAAATAACCTCGTTAAATTAATATTTTTTCTCGGTCCCAAGGTTATTACTTTATCGAGATTTAACTGTAATTTTAGAGTGGTTTGTACTCCCTCCGTCCCAATCATTCTGTTATGTAGGAATCCGAACCGGAGATTAAGAAAGTAGAAGTAAAGATTAAAGTAGTGGTGTAAAAGTATAAAATAAGGGGGTCCACTTGTTTAGATGATGATGATCCACTCATTTCCTACCATTTTAAGTATGAGACAGTATGAGTGGGGCAACCCGAAATAATATACATGACAGTATAAATGGGACGGAGAGAATATTAAATTATGTATTAATTTTAGTACCCCCGATGGTTCGACGTGTCGATTGAGTTTTAGGCCGAAAAGCTTGATAATACGGGCTATTTTGGAACACTTACTAATTCTTTTGCTGAACTCTTATATTATTAGTTTTTTTTTTTCCGTTTTGCCTCCTAAACTTTTAAATGTGCAATTTACCGTGAGACTATTATATTTGTGATTTTGGCCTCATAAATTATTTAATTTGTTGGATAAGAGAACAATTTCATCAAAGATATACAACCATGCATGCAAATTTACGAGTAATATCACTCTGAATTATTAGTTTTGTGTGCTTTACCTAATGAACTGTTACTTTTATGATAGTTCAAGGAAATATTACCCCGAATTTTGCACGTGTCTCAGATAAATTTTATCGAGATTTTGCTCTTTTTCAAAAAATATATAGTTAAGGGACAAAGCGCACAATTTCATAAATCACACGGAGAAACGTAAAAAACTAATAATTTAGGAGTTCAATACATTGAAACTCTTTTTTATTATTTGGCAGTCAAGTGTTTGGATTCTTACTATTTGGTATACGAAATTTATTTTACTTTAGTGCATAAGTTTCTTTTATAGGAAGTATGTATAGTTTTTTGTAATTATATATACGACGTTGTAAATTGTAATATTGTTATGTAATACTTCCTCCGTCCCGCTATTACTGTCCTTTTAATTTCGGCATGGAGATTAAGAAACTTTATTTAAGTGTATATTTTATGAGTTTTAATTATATTAAGAAATAAACACAATTTTCGAGCAATGGTTGGTGGAATAAATAAGAATTTATCCAAATTTTTGCAGGGCATAGTTGAGACAATCGATTTTTCTTCTTTTTTTCATATTGTATTTTAAGAAATAATCTTAAATTTTTAAAAGTTAAAAATCATAAATTTCCATGTACGGAGTCGAACGAAAATTGTATGAGAGATAAATTTTTAGGAAGAGATAATATGATAATGTGGGGATGTATATTAAGTAGGAGAAACCCACTTTATTTTTTGTTTAAGATTAATTTTTGCTATTTTAAAAAAGAGGTACAGTAATACAGAACAATCCGATTATAAAAGTAAGACAGTAATAACATAATGAACTGAATATAAATAATAGTATATGGTTAGGGGTTAGGGCAGTTAGCTCGTGCACGAGTGGCCCTACCACAATCAAACAGAAATCTGGAAAATCTGCATTAGTCGTTCTTGTCTTGACTAAAATCCAATTTGACTTCACTTGTATATATATTATATATATATCGAAAAAAAATAAATAATTAATTAAAACAAGAATCCAATCTCTTAAAATTCATGAGTGAGTTTTGACAGAAACAGATACATCGTACATGCCCATTTATCACCACTTGGTCTTCCTTTTATTAATCTATTGACCATACACCAAAATTCAATTTCATTACACGTTTTAAATGAATTATTTCCCAAGTAAATACTACTTTACTAATATCACCCATAATTAAATATTTCTAATGGGCCCTCTTATAATCTTCTGTTATTTAAAATCAATAATTAAACTTTAATCCCTATTTGTAGCCGGTGAACTTGCTCCTTAGAAGCTGCACAAGTGGGAATGATAAAAAAAAAGAAATTCCTTCCGTTCCATTTGGCTCGTCTTATTTTTTTAATGAAAATTAATATGAATTGTTGATTGTGCGTAGATAAATGGATCCTACAGAAAAAATGAAAGTTCGTGTAGTAATTATTTTTCTTTTTAGTAAATGAGACAAATCAAATGGGATAGTTCACAAAGGAAAACAAGACAGGTCAAACGAGATATATGAAGTAATGTAATTCGGCGATGATTTCTATTGGACAAGGTATCTCATATAAATAATAAAATTATAATATTGCAAATCAAGATTCTATTTTACAAGCCATACTCTAAATAATTTATTTAGAGTTGTGATTAATGATGTTTTATTGTAGATTAATGTTGTTTTATTTTTTTAAAGAAAGAGAAATACAGTTAAATCTCGATACATTAATAATTTAGGAACCGAGAAATTTTTTTCGTTTAACGAGGTGTTACTTTATCGAATATTATTTTAGTGCATTGACCAATATCGAAACCGGAAGAAATTATTATCTTAGCGAGATAATTACTTTATCGAATATTACTTTATCGAGGTTTAACTGTAGAATAAATACAAATTCGGAGCTCTTAGTTAAGAAATTAATTTAGTGTAATGATGCAATTATTCTTCGTGCGAAAGTTACTTGCATATAGTAATAAATTTTAATGCATATATAATTGTCATGCATTACGTAAGTTTTATTGTGAATATTCAAATAAGATAATATATTTTTTTATAAATAGTAAAATCTTATGACCGCAGCGAATCAAGCGATGCTTGTTTCTTTAATTCATCATATGGTAAAATCCAAATTCAAATCCAGAATCTGACTAGGTTCATTAAATTCAAGCACTAGCTAAAGTTTATATATGTTCGAATATTTTATGTATATATTTTTTTTTTTTGCAAAAGATATATGATTTAATAAGAAAGATAATAGAAAGAAGTCTTAATTTTGAGGTCCAACAAATACTTATGATTTTCTTTTATTGTTTGATAAACATTATTTATGTGCAATAGTCAATAAATAATACTCCCATCATCCCGTTTGACTTGTCGTTTTTTTCATTTTTGGATTGTCCCATTTGACTTGTCCTATTTTATAAAATGAGAAATAATTACAATACAAATTGCCATTTTTGCGTAAGTGGTTGATTTATAGTTGATATAGTGTTCGATATCCGTCAATAAGATTTAAAATTAATAATATATCTTAATCTCCGTGCCGAAAAAGAAACAAAATAAGTCGGAGCAGTACGAATAGAGTAATAAGAATATAAGATATAAACTGGTATCATACTCGAAAGCACCATTACATCATGTGAACTATTTATTGTCCGTATTGTAATACGAGCAAGATTTACTCAGTACACAACAGGTGCATACTAGATAATAGTGATCATGCAAAGGTTGAGTGTAATTGGATCTATTTCTTATCTTCATTTGACAATTTAAAAAAAAAATGTACAAGTGAAGTTCAATTTGATTTGGGCCACATCACAAAAGCCCAAATCTATAAACATTTATTCCAAATCCATTCTAAAATTAATTACAAATCCAATTGAGGCTGGTTAATTTCATCATTTAACATTGAATTTGCGTACATATATATTGATAGCATCCTTGCATGGATATTGGACATATGACACGATTTGATACGATACATAATACAGAATACGGGATACGATATTTTTAAAAAAAAATAGGATACGACACGGACGCTAATTTATTTTAAAATATAAAATCAAGTGTAAAATAAATTAATTTTGTATATTTTTAGTAGAATTAGATGGTATGTGTATATAAATCTATTGGACACGACAATTAAAGTGTCATGTCGTGTCTGAGTATCTGATACGTGTTTGACATGATACATTGATGTTTTTGAAGTGTCCGTGCAACTTAGATGGCATCACATTCCCCACGCCATCTAATTCATCACGTTCTTGCATCATCGTCATAGTCATGTGCTAGCTAGTACGCTATTTTAGTTTATTAAATTATACTAAAATATCCAAACATTAAGACCTAGATTATAATTAATCCCGCTAATTGCATTGCGTTTTTCATAGTTAATGATACTTAATTAGTTGGTCCCCATTAAGAAAAGATAAAGAAACCGCACTCAATCGAGGCTATATTACGAATCTAAGCTAGTACGCTATTTTAGTTTATTAAATTATACTAAAATATCCAAACATTAAGACCTAGATTATAATTAATCCCGCTAATTGCATTGCGTTTTTCATAGTTAATGATACTTAATTAGTTGGTCCCCATTAAGAAAAGATAAAGAAACCGCACTCAATCGAGGCTATATTACGAATCTTTGATTGGGATTTGTAAGTTGCTCTTAAATTAATAATAAAATTAACAAAATATTTGTCCTAATTAAAAGATAGTAATACTAAATTCGTCACCATGTTGATGTAACCATTACTTCATCGGATTCGCGTCATCGGTGAAGTGAATAATCATTCATAAATTACATTTAACAAATATATATATCGACAATAATTACATATATTGACGGACAGGGACGTAGGCAGGATTTTAACTAAGGAGTGGCAAGATTGAATTTGTTACTTAAGAAAAGAAATTTTGCAGCACGAAATTTTATTTACATGAGTTTTTGTTGATTTGTCTTCTACTTTTTTCAAATTTGTGTTAAATATAAACTCCAAACTGAATACTAAATGCACTCAAAACTACTTTAAAGAAGCTAAGTGTGCAAACAAATGAGAAGCATGACTAGACGATTTTCTATTAAATCTCCTTTTTCCAACTGTTAGATTTTTCTGAATTTTGATCACTTTCTTTTAGTAATGTTCTTACGCGAGAGGTTTAATTCGAAATATAATGTATTGGTGGACTCTGCTAGGAGCTTCTAATATTAGATTTCCTCTTCAAACACAATTTATCTTGCGGAAATAAGAATGAAAAAAAATTATAGGAGTATTTTAGTAAATTTGTGACCAAAACAAAGGGGTGGCATTTGCCATCCCTTGCCCTAAGGTAGATCCGTCCCTGTCGACGGACAGGGATGTGGATAGAGACGTAGATAGGATTTTCGATAAGGAGGGCATAAAACATAAGGAAAAGAATATGTCATCACTTATTATTAGGTTAAAACTTTGATATATCATGATTTATGTGATTTGAACTATCGAATATTAATCAATTAGTCGGTTGATATGATTTAAAATTATTCAAAAAAAATTAATAAAAGAAAATAATAAACTAATGAATTTTCAAAAGCCGTAAACAATTACTTCATTGAAGTTTCCAAATAGTCTTTGCTTTATTGCAGCTTTTTTGAGGACAAAAAAAGAAAAGAGCAAGTAACGAATGAAATTTGTTAAACTAACTGGAGAGTTTATAGCTTGATATTCGTGTTCTTAGTCTACCTATGGAAGCATTAATACTGAAATAGGAAATCTCAAAAGAAAAATCGTAAACATGCTGATAAAAAAATGACCTTTTCATTTAATGTAAGATTAATTCGTTTTGTGGAATTTTGTTGTTTTGCCAAAAAAATATATAAATAAATCGAATATTATAAAAATTACAAGAGTTATATTTAATAATTCGAAACCAAAAAACAAGGGACATCCCTTGCATCTACATGGCTCCATCCATGTTGACTGATTTAGCGGTCATACAAAATAATTTCAAATCGTTAAAAAAATCATTTATTCTTTGAAAAATAATTTCATGTCAACATTATAAATTTCACTCTAATTTATTTCGAAATTAAAGATTTTGCATCCCCTCTCTATTAATCATGATCACGTCGCATCAAATTCGTTGCATTGTAAGCTACTTATAAAAGAACGGATCTTCTGGCCCATAATGGATGGACCACTCAGTGACCCACCAATCACGCGGCGCCACGCGTGCACGATGATCTTCTGCGTACTTATAAATCGGTCATACAATACAATGTTTTGATAATAATAATAATATTTAATTATAACACTATAATATAAATAAAAAAGATAAAAGTGAAGTCCTCGGTACATTTGTCAGCCTAAATTATATTTATACACAATACTAATATTTAAATACAGCTTTCTCAAATGCTAATCATCGGTTGGAAAAATATTTTAATAAATAATAGTATGATGCATTTGGCGCTTCGTCATACAACTCGTCATAACGGTCTGTCATACTCTTGTTCTTTTCTGAATAGAAAAACCCCTATAAAGTTCCTTTTTTATATGGAGGTAAAAAAGGAGGGGGGGGGGGATAAAAAAAATTAATAGAAAATACAAAATTTCTTAAAAATTATATATATAAAATCGCGTTTCGACATAAGTTCGGGGGGCCACCGCCGCCAGACGCCCCCTTGGATCCGCCACTGTATGTATATTTTAACTTTGACACACATTTTAATCTTAAGGCATCACAGCCGCATAAATCCAACAAATGCTTTCACTCTATTATATATTTTAAATAGCGGCTTTAAATTTCTCTCGTAAAAAAACACACTACATCAAGATAAAACCGTTTGACTTGTAAAATCTCGAATTTTGCCAAATAATTGAACTTGAAAAAGTCTTAATCGACAAATCAAAAACCAGATTCAAATTAAACAAAAAAATACACAATTATCAAATTTAATTAACACTACGTTAAAAGATTAGTAACATTCGTGGTCTTAAATTATTTTTAAAAATAATGAACCGGCACGGTTGGTGGGACGTACTTAGTTGGTTAACGCATCCTTAGTCATCAATGACGTTACAAACTTGCATCATTAGCACTAATCATGTAATTAACTAGCGGTAAACTTTATGATTTAGTATAAATAATAATATAAATATATTTACGTAAACAAATTGCGAGCGTTGTGGTAGATCAAGACTTGGAAAGTCTCGGTTCATTTCAACATGTGTGACATAATAATATGAATATATTCGACTCCTATATACGTTTTTAGCTAATATTTTAGAATCTAGTACATAATATTATAATTATGAGAAAATGATTCATAAGTAACGAAATATTTTTCTTTTTTTTTCAATACTTCAAGATGATGCAATAAGAATGACGTGACATAATTCGTCACAAGAGTTTGCAAATAGGTGTCATGCAAGAAGAGGACTTTTACCTAAACAAAATTGTACAATTAAACCTCGATAAAGTAATATTCGATAAAGTAATAATCTCGTTAAGATAATAATTTATTCCGGTCCCGATATAGAGCAATGCATTAAAATAATGTTCGATAAAGTAATAACCTCGTTAAATGAATATTTTTTCTCGATCCCAAAATTATTACTTTATCGAGGTTTAACTGTACTCCCTTCGTTCCACTAGTTTCTTTTGGGCGCGAATATCAATAAAGTGATGTTCTGTGTTGTAGATTGTTTAATTTTTTAGTAGTTAAATGTGGTCCACACATTCTTTGTCATTTTATGAATTATAAAACGTGTCATTTGCAGTGAGACGTCCCAATAAGGAAAACGTGTCGTTTTCTAGTGGGACGGAATGAATAGTTGACATATATTCATGTTAAGTTTTGTTTTAGAATTGTCCCATTTCTAAGTAAATAAGACCCTAACGTCGGTGAAGTTCGAATTTATAATCTTTAATAGCAGTGTTCGATTAATAAGAACTTATTTAAGTCGTTTTTTCAAATAGGAATTAAGAAAGACAAGTTTCTTATTGACATCACATTATTCAAGTCAAACCCTATTCTTCAAATTCATAAATTTGGTCAAGAATTACTTTTTTTCATCAAAGAAACTCAAACATGAAGCTAGAAACGGACAGATGTCGAGAGCCCATTGGATAGAAAAATTCTTGATGATTTAGCCAAACAAGTCAACTAACGAAAAAGTTCATAACTATTAGTCTATTACTATTTCTGGCAATTCCTCATTCACCAACGAACATTAAACTCAAAATTATATTTAAAAAAATATTAAACTCAAAAAAAAAATATTACAATTTATTTACTAGTATTTCTCTCTCCAACATCAAGAAGATCCTCGAGCAATTGATCATCCAAGCACTCGAATTCGAACACTTCCTTCCCCTCGTTTTTCGACATGGACGAGGACGACAATGACGATGACGACGAAGATGACGGTATCGGCTGCGGTAGAGAAGAGAGTGCAGGGTATTCTTGAGGGAAATTGAGGATCGCTAGGGATCCTCGCATCGTGTACGCGGCCCGATCGTACGCTCGGGCCGCTTCCTCGGCGGTGCCGAACGTGCCGAGCCACACGCGGGCGCCGTTCCGGTTGGAGTCGCGAATCTCCGCCGCGAATCTCCCCCACGGCCGCCGCCTCACGCCGCGGAACTTCGCGCCGCCGTCGTCGCTCTGCTTTGCCGCTTCGTCCATTTTAGAGTGAGTAGTAAAAGCTCAAAGGATTTTGTGGTATACATATAGATCATATATATATATATATATAGTCGAGAAGAGAAAAGGCGAAAAAGGTCAAAGTGTTGTGGTCCAGACAAGAATTGGATTTGCTTCAACGCTGTAAGAAAAGCCTTAAATTTTCTGAAATATTTGGTGATTTAAAAATGGATCAGGTGGAATATTTATTAACGGCTTTTATTAATGATGAGGAGTTAATGAAGAGGAATTTATAAATATAATTCACGTCGCATGATGTCATTTTAAAATTAGTAAATGAATTGAGTAAGCCTCGTTCTTATATTATAATAACTTCAGAATTTTAAAAAAAAAAATCTCAATGTTAGTGAGATTCGAATTTGTCCTGTAAGTGTGGGAGGATCATTCTATTTTTTTGTTATTTTAACGAGAAAAATCTACAATCGTTATTTAATGCATGGATTGATAAACGGCAATCCTATGTATTCCCTTGTCTAGCTAATATTGTCTTGGTTTTCTTTGCTGTTGTCCCGCTATTCCTTGCGTCTTCATCCATATATAAAAGAAAATTAATTTATAAACCACAATCAAATAAAACAATGGACCCCTCATCTCATCACTCCGCCCGCTTTCTTAAACTCCGCCGAACAATACTAAAATTAGAATAGTGGGACGGAGAAATGTAAATTAGGCAATGGTGGATGCAAGGGGGCGTGCAACCGCCATAATCTTGTAGAAAAATACGACTTCTTACGTGTAAATTTTTTAGCTTCTTTTATTCCTTCTAAATTCTATATATTCGCTCTCATTTTTAATTCTAGATTCGTCCCTGCATCAATTTAGAGGTTCTGGATGAGAGAAAGTGAACAATAATTGAAAACGTGCGATGTATAAAATGTGTTGTTTACTTCATGTGGTGGTGATTATTTTGGTTTGAAAGCACAATTGAGTTCACCAGGTCCACTAATTGTGTTGTCAGCGTGGTGACGTTGCTAATGACTCATAAAATGATGTATATATGCAAATTGTATTATATGTAATGGTAATAAAATATTATTCCGTTCGTTCCACTATTTTTGACTTATTTATCTTTAACACGAGAATTGAGAAAGTGAGGTTATATGGTATAGATTGTTTGATTTTTTATAATTAAATTTAGTTTACACAATTTTAATTTTTTTGAATTAATCACTTATATAAGAAAGTCACAATTTAAGCCATAAATAACGGGATAGATGGAGTATAATAAATATTTATAAATTTTTGTGAGACTGTTGTCTTACTGGCATGGTAATTAAATTTGATATTTTTATGAACAAAATTAATTTTAGATGAATATTGGAATTTAATTAATTAATAAAAATACAAAAAGAAGCTGCAAATTAAAGAAAAATAAAAAATAGCCTGCGGCCCAAAAGAGAAGGAATAAACGATATTAATTAAAGACAAGTTGGGCTGCTAAAAGTCTGCACAGAAATTTAAGGAAAGTTGGGCCGAAGGAATTATTGATGGGCAAGTAGATTGTACTATCATGGACACGAGACACGACGATACGAATATGCAACACGTGACATTTTTTAAGAAAATTAGGATATGACACAAGCGCTAATATATATAAATATATATAATCACATGTACAATAAATGAATTGTGTATATTTTTTTATTAGAAATAGATCTTGTGTTTATAGAAATGTACATGACTAGACAATTTGAGTAATGTATCGTATCATAATATATCTGACCGTCCGACACCATACGTTGAAGTTATTTCAAAGTATGCGTGCAACATAACTTATTATTAATAAGTAGAGAATGGTCAGCGATTTAGTACTGGTCGTGATCTGGCAACTCAGTGAGTCAACAAGGCACCAAATTTTCCCACTAATCATGTAAATTTATTTCTCTAACCACTTTTGTGGAAAAAGATTGAACGGGTTGTCAATATTCGTTGAATGAAAATACAAAAACACAACTCAGAAATCGACTAACCTAAAATTTACTCACTCCGTCCCAATTATCTTTTCCAATTTATCATTTCGGACGATTTCAAGTTTGTTGTCTAGCTTTTCTTTTCGCAAATTATTATATATAATTTTTTTAGTGGGACCCACAATTTTACACCATTCTGCACACAACTAACAACCTTCCTAAAAAACCGCGCCAAAACAAAGTAGATAAGATAATCGGAACGGAGGAAGTAATAATTTATAAAAACAAAACACAATATTTCGGCCATGTTTGAAAAAAAAATTATAAGCAGCTTTTTAGTTACTTATGCTTAAAGTTATTTTTAAGCAAAAGTTGTTAATATCTGCAATATTTAAAAAACAATATAATTCAATATTCCAAAAACTCTCATAAGCTTGTAAAATACACCCTCTTACCAGCTTATGGACTTTTTCTTACTCTGATTTATTTTAAGTTCGAAAAAGCAAAAACCTACATTCGAAACTTTTTGAAAAAAAAATACAGTGAAAATCCGAAAATAGCTTATTTAAACAATGACGATTTACAATTTTAATTTTTACCTACTTTTTTTTTTCATTTTGCCCAAGTATTCTTTCTCCTCACCAAACAATTTCTTTTTCCTGACATCATTAATTTCCACGAAACACACCAAAAATTCTAAGGAAGATTTCTTTGAGCCTCACTAATTAAAGTTAGTGGAAAAAACTAATCAAATCAAGTATAATTTTGACTCTCAAACAATCCCAATAGGCTTTTCTTTTTTATCTTCTTTTTTACTTTTATATATATATTTATTTTTCTAGCCTTAATTATTATCTGTTATATATATATAGCTCATTCACTCACAATACACATATCTCCATAGTAAACACATCTAAATTCTTCATCCCTCCAATCAAGAATTCAAAAATGGCGATCCCCACTAACGGCGGCGATTACGACTGGGCTAGAGAAGTCAAGCGATTCGAGGAATCGAAGGCCGGCGTCAAGGGTTTGGCCGACGCCGGCCTTACGGAGCTCCCCCGTCTCTTCGTGCACCCGCCCGGAGGATCTAAACAGCCATCCTCCGACCAGTGGCGGAACTAGAGTTATGAAGTTGGAGGGTCGAAATAGAGGAACAACGGTGGCCAAAGGCAGAGAAAAAATCGAGAGTTGCTAAATATAGTTTTAAATGGTTCGAACACAAACACGATATGAAAGATATAATATATATTATTTCTTGTATTTGTTATGAGAAAGATATTTATATAACTAGTAGAAAAAGAGAGAGAGAAATATTTATAACATGTAAGAGAGTTATGCATATATATTGAATTAATTATACTTGCAATAAAACTAAATAAAACTAGAAAAGAAATAATTTAAAAGTCTAAAAATAGAAATCAAAAAAGATATTGGGTTTCGAACATGAGACCTCTCTTAAAAAAGATAAAATCATTAACCAACTGCACTACAAACAAATAATTAACTATATTTTTCACTAAAATTATCTATAAGCAATACGAATCTTATACTAGTTTTAGTTGAAGTTCCGTCGGCCGGGGGATCGGTCGACCCTCCCGACCCCCCTCCAGTTCCGCCAATGCCTCCGACGGAAGCCGCCACCGACGCTAAACTCCCGACGGTCGACTTACGTGGGGCGGAGAGAGGCGGAGGGAGGTGGTGGCGGAGATCGGGAGGGCGGCGCATGAGTGGGGCTTCTTCCACGTCGTGAACCACGGCATCCCGTTGGAGACGATGGACGCCATGCTGGCGGCGGTTCGGCGGTTCCACGAGCTGCCGGTGGAGGAGAAGGCGGCGTTCTATACAACCGATATGGGAAAGCTAGTGAAGCTGAATAGTAGTCTTCCTACCAAAGAAAATGGTTCGGCTTCTTGGAGGGATATTTTGACGTGTAATTTTAAAGATGGCCAGCTTGACCTCCAAGATGTACCATCAGCATGCATGCAGGTACGTATATCACGTGAAAATACGTAAAATTATCATGTGATTATGTTTTTTTTATATTTTGAAAAAATTATTATATTCTTAATTAAGAATGTTGCAGGAAAACCATCTTCAATTTTTTTATTTTTTTTTTCTATATTTCCTCTGTCCCATAGATTTATTCCACTTTCTTTTCGGTGCGGTTTTAAGGAGGACCCTCAAAAAAGTATTTGTAATAATTTGTCAAAAAAATGAAACTATACTATTTCAATTTGACAGACCAAAAATGTATACTGAACTAAATCTACGGGACGAAGAGAGTATATAATTAATTTCTCATTAAATGTCTAATATTTATAATACTATGATTTGCGTTGTAGTATTGTACTATATATTCACACACATGCAAATATATAGTTTTCAACATATACTATATTTTCACAAGTTATATTAATTGTATAAGTATTTCTTTTGGTGATTTGGAATTTAGTTATGTACGTAGATAAATACGAAAAACGTAATATTTGACAAATTAACAGAGTTAAAAGTTGAGAGTATTTGAGATTTTTGTACAATTAAGCTTGAAGGAATTTTTTTAATTTGTCCACCTATCTTCAAGAACACATTATTTTTCTACAAAAACCCGAACTAATTTTACGTATTTTCAGAAAAAATAAAAAAACACGAGATATTCTCGTATTTTTCACATTCATATACGTGTATGCCCCAATTTTCAATCCTTAATATTTTGTAATAATTTTAGGAAGGAAATGTTGGACTATGCAAACTGCATGGCCGGGCTTAGGGAAATGGTGGCGGAGCTAATCTCGGAAGCCCTACTGATTATCTCGCAAATATAGAGTGCATGAAAAGTCAAATCATGCCGTGTTTATATTATCCAGCTTGTCCGGAGCCTCACAAAACCTTAGGAACTCCGAAGCATTCCGACATGACATTTTTAATGCAAGACAGCATCGGAGGGCTACAAATTCTTCATGATGATCAATGGTTCGATGTCCCTCCCCTCCGTGGGGCCCTAATTGCCAATATTGGCGATCTCATGCAGGTACAACCTTGAATTATATATAACAAGAGACGAAATCTATAATTGATGTCTGATACAAAACGACGTAGTTTTGTATTAAAAAATAATAAATAAAAAGGATAAGATTGAAAAAAAAATTAATAAATAATTAAAGAGTGCATTTTTTAATACAAAACTACATCGTTTTAAATCAGACACTAATTAGACAGGGATTTATTAGATAGGTGATCTCATCCCTAAAATTATCATGCGGTCGTTTTTTTTTTTTCGTTTTTTATTAGAAGAAAATAATATTATATACTTGTAAACATTACACGAAAATAATTTCAAATTTAATTTATTTTTAATTTTTTTGATTTGTATTATTTCAAATACCTTTCCAATATTTTAAATCATATTTACATTATATGATTTGGATTGTACTATATACATACATGTACTTAAATGTGTTAATTTTCGGTATATTTTCACGAGTTATATTAATTTTCGATATATATAAGCAGTACTCCATTCGTCCCAATATTTATGTCTTAATAGGGATGTAGTACGGAGATTAAAATGAGTTGTGGAAAGAACAATTTTTCGACTGATTAACATAGTTAAAAGTTGAGAGCATTTGAGATTCTGGTACAATTTCAATGGAAGAGTTTTCGTAAAATATTTTCATTTGGGTGATTGGAATAAATGAAATATTTCAGGAAGGAAATGTTGGATTAATATGCAAACTGCATGAGCGGGCTTAAGGAAATGATGGCGGAACTAATCTCGAAAGCAATGGCGGAACTAGAGCTATGAAGTTGGGGGGTCGAAATAGAGGAACAACGGTAGCCAAAGGCGAGAAAAAAATCGAGAGTTGCTAAATATAGTTTTAAATGGTTCGAACACAAACACGATATGAAAGATATAATATTTATTATTTATCGTATTTGTTACGCTGAGAAAGATACTTATATAACTAGTAGAAAAAAGAGAGAGAAATATTTATAACATGTGAGAGAGTTATGCATATATATTGAATTAATTATACTTGTAATAAAACTATAGAAAACTAGAAAAGAAATAATTTAAAAGTCTAAAAATAGAAATGAAATGAGTGCATTGGGTTTCGAACATGAGACTGTCTTAAAAAAGATAAAGTCATTAACCAACTGCACTACAAATAAATAATTAAATAAAATTTTCACTAAAATTATATATAAGCAATACGAATCGTATACCCTATTTAATCGAAGGTCCGTCGGTCGGGGGTCGGTCGACCCTCCCGACCCCCCTCTAGTTCCGCCAATGCTCGAAAGCCGCAGGGCTTCCAACTGATTATTTAACAAACCGTGGAGAGCATGAAAAGTCAAATCATGTCGTGCTTGTATTATCCGGCTTGTCGGGAGCCTCACGGAATGAGATCACATGTCCAATAAATCCATGTTCAATTGATGTACGATTCAAAACGACGTAGTTTTATATTGAAAAATAACAAATTAAAAGGAAAAGATTGAAAAAAGATTTAATAAATAATTAAAGAGTGCATTTTTTTTAATACAAAACTACGTCGTTTTAAGTCAGACACTTATTCGACAGGGATTTATTGGACAAGTAATCTCATCCCAAGCCTCACAAAACCTTAGGAAATCCGAAGCATTCCGATATGACATTTTTAACCTTAATCATGCAAGACAGCATCGGAGGGTTACAAATTCTTCATGATGATCAATGGTTCGATGTCCCTCCCATCTGTGGGGCCCTAATTGCCAATATTGGCGATCTCATGCAGGTACAACTTTGAATTATATAGAACAATTAAAAAATTAGAGAGACGGAATCTGTAATTTTTAAAAAATGGCTTAAATGTAATTTATAGGAGATAAATTTAAAATATTAATTATAAAGAATTAGACATAAAATTTGAAATTATCGACGATTTAATTAGGGCGACGGCACCCACCCGACCCCTTAGATCTGCCCTTTCGAATTTTGCATGATTTGTTTAACCTTACTCATGCAAGACAGCATCGGAGGGTTACAAATTATTGATGATGATCAATGGTTCGATGTCCCTCCCCAGTCCCCTCCGTGGGGCTCTAGTTGCCCTTATCGGCGATCTCATGCAGGTACGAGAACATCCTTGAATTATATCAAACAATAAATTTTAAGAAGTTTTGAATTGAGTTAAATAAATGAATTAGTAGGACGAAATCTACAATTTTGAGAAAATGATTGAAATATTTAAGTTATGGGGGACAAATTAAAAATATTACTCCCTTTGTTCCACATATCTTGTCCCTTTCTTTTCGGCGCGATTAGTAAGGAGAGTTGTTGGTTGTGTGTAGAAATGCAGGTCTCTCAAATTGTGGCTAAATTCTAGCCACACAATCTTGACTTAATAAAATATATATATATACCAATTGAACTGAGGGTTTCTTCAAACAACAAGGGGCTATAATTTAATGCATAACAATTTTCGCATTGAACCCATAGATGTTTGTATTTTTGAGTTGCATCGAGATCACTAGGCCTTTCTCTTAGACTTATATATATATATAGGTGGAGGTTTACATGTGAACAGTTTGTTATCGTGTGAATGTGTAAACACTGCACTTTAAAGGCAAAGATATTCCTTTTTAAAGTGCGATACATTTGTCTTTTAAGTGCGATACATAAAATGCAGTATTAAAGTGTAATATATTTACCTTGAAAGTGCAATATGTTTGTCTTTTAAAGTGCAGTGTTCACACATTCACACGATAAGGACTATTCATGTAATACGCCGATTTCTATCACGTCTAATTAATCTCTTTTATGCGATTAATTTCAGATTTAAGCCATGTGAGCTATAACATAATTCGATATTGATATAATTATATTCCCTAATTAGATATCATATATATATATATATATATATATATATTAAAAAAGAAAAAAAACATAATAATGAGAGAGAGAGGGGGGAGAAGCTGCAACACGTCACTCATCTCTCTCTCTCCAAAATATAATCTCGCGCTAACACACAAGAAAAGAAGACAGACTAAGATTGGAGAGAAGCAATCATCATCACGCTACTTCTCCTTCGATTGGCGAAGCGCTCGGGAAGGAGGTGACCACTCACTCTTTCTTGCTACTATTGTCAAAGAAGGGAGAAGTGAAGAGACGCAAAACCTTGAGTACAAAGATGGAGAATCGCTTCCCCATAAGCTACCAACGTCTTAAACCATTCATTCTCCTCTCAAGCTCTTTTCCATATCTCTCTCCCTCGAAACCTCTCACGAACTGCCCTCAGCTGAAAACGAAAGGAATCCCGACGGAAGACTCCGCCAGGAATCGCGCTCGAAAAACCGGAAGAGAGAAAGAGAGAGTCTAAGGGTAACGTTCTTACCCTGAAACACTGCATGTGGGTTTTTCTTTTCATTCTAGAGCCATGGTTGTAATCTGGACGTGTTTGTTTAAGATCACCGAACCGGTTCTTGCCTTCGAAGCATTTATCCAGAACGTGATTCTCTTTGTGTGCTGTTACTTTTCAATTATGCTGCTCGTTCTGATTATAAGGGATGTCTTGTTATTTTGGACCTACCTTGTTGTAACTATCGCTGCGTGTGAAAAAGGGAGCAATCGAACCCCTAAAATGTTAATCTGCCCCTACATGTTTGACAAAATGCTTCAACCGCGATTTGTAAACATGTTTCAAGCTTGAGACCAGTAACTAATACTCCCTCCGTCCCGTTTATCTTGACGCATTTCTTTTCGGCACGGGAATTAAGAAAATTGATGATAAAGTATGAGAGAGGGATAAAGTATGAGAGAGAAATTAAAAAGTAGGAGAGAGAAATGAAAAAGTAGGAGGGTAAATTATTTCCTTTTTTGGAAACGTGTCAAGATGGGTGGGACGTCCCGAAAAGGAATACGCGTCAAGATAGGTGGGACGGAGGGAGTATTAATACTTAGAAGCAACTAAGGACTCGAAGAATCGCGATATATATATATATACTCGAACTTTCCCTTACAGTTTTGCTGAAACGAACTTAAAGGCCCTAGTGCAATTACTCGTTTCCGCCGACATCTAAGAACGAACTCATACACCCCCCCCCCCCCCCCTTTCCGGACTTATTCGTTAACTGAAACTCCCTACATTATATACCCTTGAAAAGATGCTTCTTTTGGCTTCCTATAGCAACCTTCCGTTCATAATTCGGAGCTGCGACTAAAAAGATAAGCCCCCGTGAAAACGACTAGCTGAAACTGCCATGCCTATGCGCTGCAGGACAACGATTTTCCCGACTGCCCCAAACCCTCCGAACTAATCTTCTCATTTTGACACCTATACCATTGTAAAGCCGTGTTTGCAAGCTTTCCAACGCCATTTCTCGTTCGTAAACAGGAGCTCGGATGGAGAAGTTATGCCAAGTTGAAAACACCTACCGAATAAGCCCCTTCGCAATAACCAACTGTACAGCGATTTTCCCGGCCTCCCCATACCTTGTTCACTGACCTCCTTGCACATACACCCATACCGCGGAAGAGCCAGGATTACAAGTTTTTCGACGCACCCCTCGGTTCGTGAAACAGAATCCGAACCACAAAGTTATTCACCGTCGAAAACTGCCTAGTGTTTTTCAAGCTGCGGGACAGCATCATTCGAGCATTTCTGCCGCCTTTCTTATTGCCCGAAAACCTTGTACCCTCGTATCGTTGGAAAGACACGACTACAGGCTTTCCAACGCCGTTTGCCTCTCGAGATTTGGAGTTCGGACCAGAAAGTTATACCCCACCGAAAAGGGCCCGCTCAAAAACTGCCAAACTGGCGAGAAGCGCAGAGTAGCAAGTTTCCTGCCCGATTTTATGACCCGGTCGAACTAATAACTCCAGAAAGCTTACACCAACACAAAACTTATTAAACAAGGATTCCAAAACATATTTTCGATTGTGAAATGGAGTCCCGACCGCTGAGATACGCTTGCTCGAATATAGCCCAGAAACTGTTTGTTCTAATGCCTCAAATCAGAAAATTCTACGTGTTGAACGAAAGGGTTTAGCTCCACCCGTTTTGAGAGATCTTTTGTGAACAGACCTCAAATCTAGTAACCCCAAGCCCAATACCGTCTCAAACCTTGTCATTCAAGGAATCTCCAGAACTTTTCCGTTCGCCATTTGGAGATCGTATCAAGAAGTTACGGATCGACGAAGATGCACCGTTGAAACGCCCATCCTTCCCGAATTGTGCAGAACCCCCAACTTTATAAGAGCAACTCCAACCATAACACCAAAACCAATACCCATTTTCCAGTTTCTATCACATCAAACAGTAATTTATCTCCAACCATCAAACCCAAACTCAAACCCAAAAGAATATTCTCTTTATATCCTTTCACAAAATACCTTTCAATTCTACCTACATATTTTTCTTAATTACACATTGGTACATTCTACTTTCCTACTATTAAAATATTAGATACAAATTTAATATGTCTAAAATAACTTGATAAATAATAAATATAATTAATAATTAAATTATGTATTAAATAATTATTAATTATACAATTTTTAAAAAAATAATATTAAATCAAATAATGATAAAATATAGTTGTACTATTAAAAAGAAGAACAAGAAAAACATAAAAACCCTTGGAGATCACATAGCGAAAACTCAAGGGCCGAGCCTCATCAAAACCTCCAAATGAGGGAAAAGAGTACTCAAATTACGAGATTAAAAAAAGACATTACATAAAACAAACAAACAAACTAAGAAATTACACATAAATTCAAGATTCGGAATTAGTATATTCATTCCACAAATGCTCAATTACCGCCTCTTTAAGTTCGTCATGAGCAACGTAGTTTCTTATTTTGTTGTGTCGATCAACAAAGTCTTTCAACGGTAATTTATCTATCATTACCGTGTAATTTGTATACATAATATATGATAGTATACTTGATATATTATTATTAATATTCGTGTAATTAGATATAGATAGTCTTTTTATGTACATTACCGTAATTGATTTTGTTAGAATTAAGCTAATTATACGATAATATCTATATAATATATATTTTATTTAGATGACCCTAATTAAAATAATTCATAAAGTAGGTATTAGATCATTATTAATTACATAACTTAAATTATTATTATATATATACCTAACTTACGTTTATATTATTGTATATATATATACATAAATTAGGTTTTGGTAAATCAATTGAAAGAAAAACAGACGCAGGTTCCGCAGCCTCCGCCTCTCTGCCCCTGCGCAGCCTTCACCCTCCGCCGCAGCCTTCATCCAGCGCCGGATCCAACTCGCCGACGAGGTTCCGCCGCCCCTGCTGGACGCCTCCGCCGCCTTCACCCTCAAATCGGTGTCTCCCTGACCGAAAGGATTGAAGGTGAGTAATACTCCTTCCGGATTCGACGAACTTTGCTCCAATTTAGTATCTTGTTTTGATTTGTGTAGTCTTGAGGGTAAAATTGCAAAAAATTATAATTGCAAATAGCTCCTTTGCAGTTTATACAGTAAAACTCTATTTCTAACTAATTACTGTAGAAAGACAGCAAAATTTGAGATTTTGCAGTTTTGTTTGCAGTTAGGTTGGACCAATTTTGCTACTGCATTTTGAGTTTTGCAGTTCCCTTGGAGTTGCTCTAATAGCCTAGGAACTTTGTTCCTTCTCGAAACTCACCAAACCTTATACCGATAGAAATCTGAGTTCGTTGACTATCCAAAACCATGCTCGACGCATAAAATGGAGTTCGGATGAAAAAGATACGAGCTTGCAAAGTACCGCTGGCAGAACTGCCACAAACTCGCCGACTCAAGTTCGAAGGCTATTTTCGATGTCGTAACGACGTCCGATTAGAAAACTTACTTCTACGGCCTTGTAACCCTCCTGGGGAAGAATCTAAAAGTGAATTTTCATCAAAGACCGACGGTCGGATCGTCCGTAAATTAAGCCGGAAGTTGCTGCAAAAATCACTTCCAAACATACCATTATTCTCAAATATCCCTTCAAATATCAAAGCCAAATTATTTACCGAATGAAGAGAGAATGCTATGAATATGTGAACGAGATGTATCCGGGCAAGATTTTAAAAAAAATGAATTTTATCTGTTTTGAAGGAAAATAGCGAAATAAAATCCACCATTCGTAACCGAAAAATCATAATTGCTAGAGACAAACTTTGTGGTCTAGAATTCGATAAAATTCTAGGACTTTGTGATTTACCCTAACCGAAATTAGGTCTCTATTGTAGGACCCTCTGAGAAAGGCGGTAACCTCGGAAAAAGCTGCGGATAATAATATCGCGCCACGAGGTGGGTTATACTTTCCTCTAAACTTATCTTTGAGTTAATAAGCTCTTAAATTATATAAAATGTTGTTATCCATGAAAATGTTTTAAGCGCGTTCGATTAAGTTTAATGCTCTTGTATGGTCGATCGAGATTCTTGTTCTGACCTAACACGTTAGACTGGAATTGTGTACACCCCCCGTTAGTTGTGCAGTGGGTTGATCTCCACTGTACACTAACTTTTATAAGGGATAATCTGAGGGAAATACCCGATATCCAAAGTTGAAAAGGGTACTCTGAGTAACGGCTCGAGACCCTAGATGAAATTGGGTCCGACGAGGATACGTTCTGGGATCGCAATGAAATTGGATCCGACGAGGATACATTCCGGGATCGCAATGAAAGTGGATCCGACGAGGATATGTTCCGGGATCGCAAGAGTAACTAAAAGAACGCTGCACGCGCGCGCAAAAGAAATGGAAAAATGCTTTCGTATACTTAGGAGTTCTTTTTCGTTTTAAAATCTCCTAAGTCATACTTTTATGCTCTGGATAACTGCTGATTTTTTTTATAAAATGCTTTATTAAATGTTCGCCCACTGAGTACACTAGTACTCAACCCAAATATTTTTCAAAAACATTTTCAGGTTGAGCGGTTGCTATTGACGGATGGAGCCGAGGAAATGGTTGCTGTCAAATAAGTTAAATTCCGAAATGCTTAATGGTTTTTGCCCAATTCGAGGAATGTAACCCTTTTGTTCATCGCTACTCTGAACCCATCTTTATTATCAGTTATTTCTTTCTATGTGATCGGAGACTTATCACATTTTGAAATATCCTTAAAATTATAAAATATTATAATTTAATATTTCTCGTACTACTTTGTAATATTATTTAAAATCATGAATTCTTGATTTATCTACTCGTATTGTACTACACTTGGTCACACGCCCTTTTCCGAAAATCGGGCTGTGACAATTCATACACGAACGACTCCATATATATATAAATATATACAATGGTTTGAGTATATTGATAGAAGTTTATAGCGGAAACAATGCTGGTTCCCACATGTAACACATTTCTTTAATTAAACAAAAGGATTTTAAATGGCTTAGGCAAACTAATATTCTTCTAGTTTATATGGTAATGTATCGCTGTCTGCTAATTCTTTAATTAATTGAATTAATCGCATAATATTAGCACTAATACACTGGTTGACCTTTTTGGCCTTCTCACACCTTCAAATTATAAGTGTTACATTTATTGTTTTCTAATTTTAAATGGTAAGGTATTATATATATATTTTTTTAATTTTTTTTTTATTCATGGAACTCGCAGCCGCTACCTTCGGTGCGCACTGGATAAGGTATTATATTAATTTAATATATATGCGTGTATGACAAGTGAACAATTCTGATAAAAAAATTCATAAAAACTTCAACTCCCAACTGCTCTTCCTTTTCTTTTTTCTCTTTTTTCGTCCTTATCTGATTTAATTCTTTTTTTTAAATGTGTATTTACTAAATACTTCTATTTATTCATATATATATATATATATATATATATATATATATATATTCATCCCTAGCTACCAGACTACCACTCTTCATTTAATTTAACTTCTATCTACCAATTCACACACAATTACACATATTTATAAGAGTAGGTTTGAACAGACTTTATTGTATGAACGTGTTAATACTGTACTTTCAACATAATTGCACTACATTTTTAAGAGAAATATAATACATTTGTATTTGTAAAATTTTAAAAAGGTCCCTTTAAATACCTTCTAATTATTTGATATTGCACTATTTAAATTTTAAAGTGCATCATTATTATCAATAAAGTGCAGTATATATATATGGAGTGGTTCCCGAGTGAACAGTCGTTATCGTGTGAACGTGTGAACACTGTACTTTAAAGACAAATGTATTGTACTTTCAAGGTAAATATACTGCACTTTACGAGCTGCACTTAAAGACAAATGTATTGTACTTTAATTATTGCACTTTAAAATGCAGTATGTTTTCCTTTAAAGTGCAGTACATTTATCTTTAAAGTGCAGTGTTCACACGTTCACACGATAAGAGGTTGTTCACATTTGAACCTCCTCCTATATATATATTCATGTAATAGGGTGTGGATCTGGTGATAACCCACACTTAACGTGAGAACTGCGAACCATGCATAATTCTTATATAATTTATGCATAATCGTTATATATTTTATGCAAAAAATCTACTCCATAATTTTACACTTTTGTCCTTCTACATAAAAATATGTATAATATAAAATTATATATTTTTTGCATAAAATATATAATGATCGTGCATAAATTATATAAGGATTATATTCTCACGTTAAATGCAGGTTCTCACATGATTCACTCCCTCATGTAATATTTCCAATGCCAAGATATTTATAGATTAGTCCCATTTTGTAGTATCAAGAATTTTGATGATTAGTTATCTCGATTTATGTAAGCTTAGATCATGTTCCATGTATGAAATCGCGTGATTAAGGCATGAATTCTGCATGATCTTGATTTTAAATTATTATTTCAACCTCAAGAAAAGGAGGATTTATAGGTGCATGTTGATTTAAATTCCTACAATAAAATTATGTTGCTAAGTCAACTAGCAAGCTGTCTCTGATCAAGAGCAGCAACAGCTTGAGACAATCATGTCCCCCACATGTTTGCTTAACCTATAAACCACCAAATTCTTACAAGCCCCCTTCACACCAAAATTCAAGCATCGCCTTAGCATGGAAGATGATGAATACGAGTACGATTGGGACAAAGAAGTGGAGGAGTTCGAGCGATCGAAAGGCGGCGTGAAGGGGCTCGTAGACTCCGGGATCGCGAAAATCCCGCGATTCTTCATTTGTCCGCCGGAGCCGGACGGATCCGGCCCTCCTCCCGACACCCTCATCCCGGTCATAGATTTCGAGGGTGTCGGAACTCGACGAGAAGAAATCGTTGATGCGATTCGAACTGCGTCACGGACGTGGGGATTCTTTCAGATGGTCAATCACGGAGTCCCCACGACCGTGGTGGAGGCCGTGTTGAACGCCACACGGAGCGTGCACGAACAACCGAAGGAAGCGAAGATGGAGCTGTATACATCGGACGGTAGCCCCGATGTGCGATTCTACACGATCAACGGTCGGCTCGAGGAAGGAGATGCGGCGAGCTGGAGGGATGCGTTTTCGTGCAAGTTCACGGACGGCGTGCTCGATCCTCAGGTTATTCCTCCGATTTGCAGGTAACTTGGTTCAGTTCGGCTCGGTTGGATTCGACCAGATGAATTCATTATATCCAAAATTATAGTCCCCTATCCCTTTTCGTGATTATGCAAAACTATAGTCCACCCTTGTGTAATTAAGTTTGAAAGTAACATTATTTTCTCATGTAATTTTTTTAAAATTGAAGACTAAAAAACGTTGGGGATAATTAATTTTTTAAACTTTAGTTTGTTGAAATCTATTACTATGTATTTTAATATTTTCAATTAGTAGTAGACTTACTATCTGTTTTATATGTTATTCAATTTTTTATGAATTTTAATTTAATCCAACTTATTTACTCATTTGACTTTGTAAATTCAATTGATTATTGAATAAATGTCATTGTGATTAGATGAAATTCAGATCCTCCCATAATTCAAAATTCGACTCCGTCACTATAATATACATATATATATATATATATATATATATATATAATTAATTCAAAATTCAAATTTGGTGTATTAGGAATGAGATAATGGATTACATGAAAGAATTGATCAAAGTGAGAGACGTTTTATCCGAACTCCTATCGGAGGCTTTAGGGTTGAGCAAAGACTTACTAGAGCAAATGAAATGCATGGAAAGTGAGTATCTAACATGTCTTTACTATCCGGCCTCGCCCGAGCCGGAGAAGAGCTTAGGCACGGTAGTGCACTCCGATCCAACGGTTCTGACGGTTTTGATCCAGGATGGCTCTGGCGGCCTCCAGATCAAACACGACGGATGTTGGATCGACGTGCCTCCCATGCCGGGAGCCCTCATTGTCAACATTGGTGACTTTCTACAGGTAAATTATTATTTTTTTTTTCAAAATTATTGTCGAATATATATATTTTCCGTGCTCATAATTTAATATCGTAGAATATTCATGGCATCGTCTCGTTTACGTTTTTCGATTAATTAGCTTATGAGCAACGACAAATTCATGAGCGTGGAGCATCGAGTGCTCTCTAGGTCAAGAGGGAGCCGGATATCGGTAGCGTGTTTCTTCTATCCTCGTGGCGAGGAAATGGCGAATATCTACGGACCTATCGAAAAAGTCGTTTACGAAAATGCCCCTGCTATCTATAAGCAAGTAAATTACATAGATTTCGTCACGCATTACCAGAAGAGGAGCGTACGAGGTGGGCATTCGGCCCTTGAAAATTACAAACTCTTCAAGAATTGATTAAAGTTGTTGGGAAAATTTCTTTGATTCATTGGTTTTTATGTATTTATTTTGGTTGTGAAAATTTGTGTAAATCCTTCGCCTTTGCTGTGATCGCTTAATTGTTTGTTTTTATATTTGTTTGGGTTTTAAATAATTTATGATAATAAGGTAGGTTTACAACCTCTACAAGTTAATAATGTCATGATTGTTAGTAATGATTGGTGTTTAGTTATTAGAATTTTCATATAAATAAATAAATAAATATTCTCTCCGTTTTGTTATTACTTTTCTATTTTTTTAATCTGGTTGTCACGTTATTATTATTATCTTTCTCAAAATTATAAAAATTAACTCTTAAACCGAATGAGCCCCTCCAATCTCACTATTCACCCTCGCATTTTTTTACTCTCTCTCTTTAAAAATCTCTTTGACACGATTTTGTTGCTCTTTGAACTCAGAAATTTATAATTTTTAACTTTTTGGAAACTTTAGATTATTTTTTCAAATACAACATTTATAAAAATATAAAAAAAAATCGATTGCCTCAACTATTACCTTGCAAAATTTTTGATGAATTCTGATTTCTTTCTATCAACCACTTATCGAGAATTGTGTTCATTTCTTAATACAATTAAAACTCATAAAATACACATTTAAAAAAAAGTCTTTTAATCTTCGTGCCGAAAAAAAATGAGATAATAGCGGGAGGAATGGAATACTATGCAATCCAATTGACATTAAACCCATTGTTTTGGGCCTCAAGAATTCAAGCCATTCCAGTTTAACTACAGGTGGGATAATTTTGAGGCTTTGACAAGTCTAAATCACACGTCATTTAAAATTTAACTATCACAACCATTAATCGTGCTATACACGGCGTTGTATTTTGCCATGTTTAAATAATAAGGTATGCATTTTATAATAAGATATAAAATACGACATGACATGAAATACATAAAGTAACCAATGAAAAACATTTATTGTTATCAAATGAGTTACTATTGTTAGATAAATATCAGGAATAAATCAAAAAAAAGTTGTAATCAAGCCTCATCCACACAAGATCAATGAACATTTGCAGAATACTTTTATAGAAAGTTAAGCTTAGTTTTCCAACATTGCGGCATGCGTAAGATTGAACACCCTTCCTTGGTCAACGGGTTGTGCCACTCGTAATTCTAGACCAAAGATCTCAATCACAATTAAAATGTTTATATTAAATGTATATTTTATTGATATTTTCCTAAAGATATACTCCCTCCGTCCCGCTAATAACGTCTCAGTTGACTTTGGCACGGAGATTAAGAAATTTTAGTTTAGTGTGTATTTTATGAGTTTTAATTGTATAAAGAAAATGACACAGTTTTTGAGGAGTGGTTGGTGGAAAGAAATAAGAATTATCCAAATTTTTGCAAGGCTAGTAAAAGGCAATCGATTTTTATTTTTTATATTGTATTTGAAGAAATAATCTAAAGTTTTCAAAAAGATAAAAATCATAATTTTCTGAGTTTGGAGCGGAACATAATCGAGTGAGAGATAGATTTTTGAAGAGAGAGAGTATAAAAATGTGGGGGTTGAGTAGTGAGTAAGGGGGACAGTAATAGCGGGACAACCCGATTAGACAAGTAGGACAGTAATAGCGGAACGGAGGGAGTATAAGTCAGAACAGTTTATAAAAAAGTAAAAAACAAACGGCAAAAACCTAAATTAGAAAAATTGTTATGTTTCTCCCTACAGTCTCCGCCAGTATCTCCAAATGAAATTGCACGCTATCTATCATTCCCTCTAACTATAACATATACACCATCTATTAATTTGCCTATCCTATGGAACTACACATAAACTACAAAAGCAATCACAATGAGCTTATGAACCTAAGCATAAACTACATATGTAAATCACAAACAGAAAAATTTTCATGCACAAACTAAATAAAAAAAAAAAAAAAAGACGCCCTACATGACAAAATAGTAAATTGGAAAATAGTAGGGCATAGAGGGGCATTTTGGGTAGTTTTGATGAAATATGTGTAGCAGGTGGTAGTGATAAATATAATTATAGGTAGATATAAATACAAGAATGACGAATCGAATTTATAAATTAAGACGAAATTATTAATCTAGAAGCCGATTAAAATAATAATTTCAGATTAATTAAGTTCTTTTGTTTGAACTAGTCGCTTGCAGACGAGTTTCGTCATTGACCACCGCACCGCAGCCACTCTACTTAAAAAGAATAAATAAATAGCCCATGGTATCACGTGGGAAAAAAAATATTAAACCCTCTACTTAGATTACTTGTCTTATTTTTCTTTCTGAATTATTTCATTGGATTTATTTTATTTTTTTAAAAAATAAAATAATTATTATAAAAATTCTCATTTTTAACATGGGAAGATACACACAATCAACTACTCATATTAATTTTCGTATAAAAAAAATGAGATCAATCAAATTGGGCGGATGGAGTTTATCCTATCAATTTTGTTTTATATGTCACATTTAAAGGTGTTTTTGTAAATGTTTATTACAATACTTCATTGTTTTCTTAAAATAATTAATTTTAATTAAAATTAGAGAGTTTTTGAGATTAATATAAAAAACATATATTTTTAGTAACTTCAAATCATAGTACTTTAAGCACAAAATATATATAAATAAATACTTATAGATTTAACCAGTTTAACAGTTTAATTTTAGAAAAGCTAACACATAAAATCGATTTCATAAATATTAAAAAAACTGCTTATTCAAAATAAATATTTAAAATAATTTTTTTTCAAACATACCCTTATTTTAAGTTAATTAAATACTTTCTAGGAGTATGATACATTTGAATATAAAGTATATAAAAGTCTTTCCAGTTTCAAACTTATGAATTTTCCACTTGTCGAAGTAGGTTGGCTTCTAATTTATCATCATCCAAAGAAATTATTCACAGTGGGGCCCGGGTTTGGTTATTTATTTTCACTATTTAATTCCTTGATTGATCTTCTAGTGTATTACCTATATTTTATTTTATTCAGATTTTGAAGAATGAAGATATTAATTAATATTAATATATTCTTTCTATTTTAATTATCTTGTCCATTTTAATTATAATACGATTCTTAGAGAGAATTATTTGTTCGGTATAGAATGGTGTGAAATTGTGGATTCCGAAAAATATATATAATAATTTATTTAAAAAAATTAGACTATATATTTAATACGGCTCGAAATAGTAAATAATTAATTGGCGGGTCAAATATGGCGTAGTCATCACTGCTTATGTTTGTCAAGTAATTAATGACAGAGTTGAAAATAAATAAATCTTTGGGCCCCGCGATTTCGTCCTCACTTTTGACGGGTTCCATTTTCTATATTTGGTAGTATTTCAAAGCCGGCTTATATTATTCAATTCGGATCCTCGATCTCATAATCTCGTATTTCACTGGTGTTCTTACTAACAATTTAATTATAAATTTCTACATGTTTATGACAACCTCGAATTTAAATCATGAATCCGTTCGAGTTTACAGTTGATAATTACGGTCGGACACAAATGGAACACGAAATTACGGGATAGAGGATCATTGGAGTATTTAATGTGCCACCAAAAACAGAAAAAATAAATAAATTGGGAACAACCATGTGGGGTCAGTTGGAATAGTCGCCTATGGAATAATAAAATAATACTCCTAATAATAATTGTTGTTCAATACGATATTTTGATGGGAAGCTTCCAAGTACCAAGCATTCGTGTTTTTTTTTTTATAAAAGATACTACTATGTATTCTTTAATTATGTATATATAGAAATAATTCTCATAAAATTCAATCGTGCTCGCAATTAATAGGAGCATGACTCGACATGATTCTTTTGTGATGTACTCCCTCCCTCCGTTCCATTAGAAACGATACGGTTCTTTTGACGCCGAAATTAGTGGGACGGAGAAAGTAAAATATTTCAAATATATTTAAAATGTCTGAGGTTGTAGCTACGTAAAAACTAAAAAGGGGTAAAAACATAATTTTAAATAATAACAAATTAAGGGAGTGAAAAGATTGTGAATTTGTGAGATTATGAAACGAGAAAATTCATTAACATCAATATTCCAAAGACATTAAGAGGGAAGCTATCACCACTAGCCCTAATAATTAATCTTAAAGATAATACACATGGAAAAAAAATTAAAAAAAATATTTCTAGGGGGGCCCATTCGCCCCGCAGCCCCGCCCCTCCATATGCAATTGGTTGCTAGTTATATGTATAGTTGTGTAAAGTTATGGATTCTCAAATAAAATTTGTGTATTTATTTACTAAAAAGGGAAACTGAAGTATTATAAATTATAATGGGACAACTCGAAAATTTATAGTAGACTATATCAATGAGACAGAGGGAGTAATAAATGTCTGATAATAAAAATCAATATCATGAAGACGCATACTAATTAGTACTCCCTCCGTCCTATTAATCTTGTCTCACTTTTTTCTTCGAGTTGTCCCAGTCATATTGTCCAATTAAAAAAAAAGACAATTTCTATATTCATAACTAATACTAGTAATTCTCTTTTTTCGGGACTCACCCCTCTTATTCGCAACTGACAACTAATAACCGCATAAAAAAAATAAAAAAAAAATTGAGTCCAGATCAATTTGATGAAGAGAATACATCATACATGTTTATATATGGCTCCAATTATCCCTCCAAGCACAAAACTAATTAAACACATTGAATTCTTCATCAAATAACTCCAAAATCCCAAGAAATGGAGGCTTCGAATGGAAATTACGATTGGGCCAAAGAACTCAAAGCTCTCGACGAAACCAAAGCCGGCGTTAAGGGTTTAGTCGACGCCGGCATAACCAAAATCCCGAAACTCTTCGAGCATCCAAAGAAGAGTTTGGAGAGCCATCCGCCGCTCAACTCCGCCGCGCCGCTCGATCTCCCCACGATCGACTTCCGGAAGCTCTGGGAGGGGCGGCGGAGCGAGGTGGTGGAGGAGATCCGCAAGGCGGCGGGGGAGTGGGGGTTCTTCCGCATCGTCAACCACACGGTCCCGGTTGAGACGATGGACGCCATGGTGGCGGCGGTGAGGCGGTTCCACGAGCTGCCCGACGGCGAGAAGGAGCCGTTCTACTCCACCGACCGGAGGAGGAGAGTCAAGTTCAACAGCAACTTGCCGGCTAGTCAAAACGACATCGCTTGCTGGAGGGATATCTTGAGCTGCTCGTTCAACGACGACCAGCTCGATCCGGCTGAGATACCGTCGGCATGCAGGTATAAATTAAATGATGTTACATGTTTAATGCAATAATAATTTCTCCTTCCGCTAAAAATGATTCGTTTTTCTCATTGGATCGACCCTTAAATTTAACTACCAAAAAGTCCAAGAATCTACACGACATATATAATATCATCTTTTAATTCTCGTACTGAAAAGAAAGATACTACAAAGAAATGAGCCGGTAATAGCGAGACGGAGAGAGTAATATATAGTTAAAAAGAGAATTAAGTAAATTAAAGCCATGAATTTCATGATTTCACCTCAGACGTTTAATTTATTGTCGGATTTGAACTTATGACTTTACTCGTCTCTAATAAAAACGGGTTTTGCAGGGAAGAAGTGCAAGAATACGTGAAATACATGATCGAGCTAAGGGAAATCATGGCGGAGTTGTTATCGGAGGCGTTAGGACTCCGCAGCGACTACCTTTCGAATATAGAGTGCATGAAAAGTCAAGCGTTGGCGTGTCTGTATTACCCAAAATGCCCCGAGCCTAAGAGAACCTTAGGAAACTCGAAGCATTCCGACACAACTTTTCTAACCCTGCTAATGCAAGACCACATCGGAGGGCTCCAGATTCTGCACGATAATCAATGGGTCGACGTCCCTCCGGTTCATGGGGCCCTCATCGCCAATATTGGTGATCTCATGCAGGTGCTTAATGAGTGGATCCAGAATTTATAATTTAAACAACGAGATTTAAATTTATAAGTTTGGGGCATAAAAAAAGAAATTTTCAAAAAATATATGTTTAATTTTGGAATTATGATAATTTGGGGGTGCAATATGCAATTAGTGATGATATTCTTTACCAACATTTAATCTGACCTTTTTGTTTTGAATGGGTAGATTATTAGCAACGACAAGTTCATAAGCGTGGAGCACAGAGTGTTGGCGCAGGACGTGGGACCTCGAATATCGGTTGCGAGTTTCTTTATCCCGAGCATGAAGGCAATGCCGGAGCCATTTGCTCCGATTAAAGAGCTTCTCTCCGACGAGAATCCGGCCGAGTACAAAGAGTTCAAGTTTGCAGAGTACTTGGATTTTTACCGGACCAAATTCCTAGACAACACCGCAGCCTTGCCGTATTACAAGATCCGATGAAACCTCGTTTTCCGTTAATTTCTTATTTCATTTCATCAATACACGCATGATTTTATTAGCCCTTTCACAAATAAAATTGGAATAAAAATATAAGTGTTGCTTTTGATTAATGTTTAAAAAAAAAAAAAAGATTTCTTCTTTCGCCAGACAATATTGAATGTATGTGGGGTTTTTTATACTCGGACAGATTGAACTCTAAATCTATCAACTCTTTAGTACGAGAAATAAATCGACCAAGATTATCACTTATCGACACTACACACAAGGAACGTGATATTTATGCACCAAAAAGAGAACTGAACTACAACAGCTGGGAAAACAAAATAGAAGAAGACACTCACAGAGACACTCAAAATGCAAAGAAAAGAAATATGAACCTGCTAATGAATACAGAAAGAAGCCTCCACAGTAAGCCCCAGTAGTAACACAGCTTCCGTCGGATTAGGAGAGATCGAAAGAGTCGTTAATGTCTGTTAAGAATCAGTCATGGCTTCCAAATTAATCAGAGACTTTAGGTTGTAAAACCTGCATTAGTGACCATAAAACATCCATACGGTGCATGCTTCTGTTGTTCTGCGAACGGAGAAAGCAAACACGTTACAAACATAGTAAGAACTTGAGCTAAATGTACACCAAGTCTCTGGTAGTGTAAACTGAGATTTGATAAAAACACAAGTTTTATAGATTTTTTCTTTTCCCATGATTTGATTGAACTCGATTTGGCTTAGGTGTACATCGCACTGCAGAAAGATCGGATCTGTACCTCAACCACAAAGCACATCCACGCCTTATCTCCGTAGGCTTCTGATACGCCTTTCAAAATAGTTAGACCCAAGCTTCTGATTGTTTCTGCTATCTCAAGAAACTGGTCGCACTCTTTGCACAGCATCTACATCATCAAGCAAGCGGGAAAGATGGGAGATTAGAACATAACAGACGTCCCGTTTATGCCTTGAATAGAGTCGGGCCTTTAAACTCCTTTTGGAAAATGTAAGAATTTATTCATCGAAAGAATATGCTTCTTACCTGAACCAGCATTTGTCCGTTCACATTTATGTTTTCAACTATTATCGGGCACACTTTTTGGTTGTTTCCAACCTCCACAGCCCAGCTCGAGCCCTGCTCGCATCGGGAGAATTTCCTCATACCTGTGTCCTTGTCAAGCAACTGAGAAATCACATTTTTTTTCCAATTAAAATACAATAAAATTCTAAATGTCCGAATCTAGCAGGTATTATGTGGTTCCTATGTGTTTGAGTCCAATAAAAAGAACACGAAAAGAGAAGAGAATTTCCACCAAGAGGAACAAATGGACCATTGGTTTTAAAATGCAAATTGTTACCTTCGACGTGGAGCATTTATGTAGCTTTTCTGCATGCTTGGTAACACTTTGCATAAAGATCATGTGCTTAATTGTCCGCTCCAGGAGCGAATCAATACTGCACTGTGTAATTCAGAAGTTTCAGAGCAGATAAGAAATTAGAAAAACTAAAAGAATCATCAGAAGGAAAAACATGGTGTTGGCATCACCTTCGATCCATTTGGAACAAGCTCTCGCAATTCCTTTATCCGATCTTGGATCAACTGTCGATCCCTGGGTCTCGGCCTACAACTTTCACCCGGTCTAGCTCTCTTTTTAGATGCCTTTAGCGGTCCTCGAGACCTCTCCACGTGTTCACTGCCTCTACTAGAACTGGTCGATGAGATGCCACCGAATTTTACCGAGTTGAAGCTAGTTGAAGTATCACAGTCATATGAAAAGCCTGCCGAACTCATAGTGCCTACACTAGTGCACGGTGTTCTTTCAGCAGTCAAGAGAGATTCCCCAGTCTCGCGGCATGACATCTCACTTTCCATGTAACCCTCCTTATGACTAGCTTTGGCCACCACCGCATCTAAAAGGTGCGTATCAGAGTTCTCAAGCAGTAGGCTGCAACTACCCATTCCCTCGGAAATCTCAACAGCCATATCTGAACCAGTTTTTTCTTCCTCCCAGATACAACCATTTTGTTTCTGGAAAGAAGGTCCCAATGCCTCAAACAGTTCATAGCCAGCACAAAAACTGAAAGGTGAAATCTGCATCTCGACACAGTTAGACTTGATTGGTAGTTCTGGGTTCACAAAATGTTGATGCACTAGCAGGCTTGGAAGTTTTGGAATATTAATATCAGCATGATCTAGGAAAGCAGAAGACTCCAGATTGTGTGAAGGAAGATTGGATGTGACAAGTTGAGAACCTTCAGTCGGTGGAGTAGCATTACAAGAACTAGCCTTTTCGATCCTGACATTCTTGACGGGTACTATGCTCGTAATTTCTGGTGACTTCCCTGAATCCCTAACATCATTCGTTTCTCCAACACATTTTGCACTGCTAACAAATTCCAGCTCCTCTTCTTGTTGTTGCCTCGCAAGAATATTCTCAGAGGGAAGTAAAATATCATTCTCAGATGTCGAGCACTCGGCACTTTCACACATCTTTGTTTTGAGATGCTTATTTGGAAAGCATCTACTTGTAGGCAAAACATGAGAATTATTTACAGTCTCCCGAAGAGGTGAACGCAACTGAGACCATAAATTCGCACCATCCTCTTGAACAGAATCTTTTAGTTTAGTTAGGCAGTGGTGAAAAGCTGAGTCTGAAGCTCTTGTGCATGTATCTGACTGATAAAGAATGCAATACCAAGAGATGATGAGAAGATTAATGTTGTATAGATATGAAAGCAACTCTGTGTGGCACATGAGTGTCGGGGAAGGGGAGAGAGAAGGAAAGTATATTTACCAAAGGAGTATTCTCTACTGGGCTTGGGATGCAATCAGCTAAGGAGTCTTGCAGACAAAAGAACACATTTCTGATTTGGTCAACCAGCTCCAAATCCTCAGCAATCTGATTCCCTCAAAGATGAATTACTATGCATAAGTATATGTTGAGATTGTCCTTCATACAAATTATTTTGAACGAGTGCTGGCTTTTATGAGTTCATCAAGGGAAAGGTACAAGGATACCTGACGATACTCAAAAGAAAAAGTCAAAATATTGGGAAGTTAAGGTACAGTTAACGTACTTTATGAAAAGAGCCTAGTTGTACAACACCGTGTGGAATGACAGCCACAACTGCGATGGTCTGCAAGAAATCTTGCAATATCAGTTTTCATGGACAAAATGCAAAAAGCATCCGCACCAGTACAGCTTTGGAAACCCATGTTTTAGAGTTGAAGGGCTAAAAACTCAGAAGACATAAAGAATAAAGAAGTGTGGAGTTTTAGTGGCCTTAGCAAGGAAATCCAGGGGGGCAAGTAGGGGCTGCTGCTTCTCCAAGAATAAAGAAGTTGATATTCATAATAATTAACATGTGAGCATCCCTCCTTTTACTTCTAAACTTGATCTATTGTCATATACAATATATTCTTGCACTTGCCCACATAAAAGGAATCCTATGTCCTCCACCCTGACATTCATAACTCTATAACTCGATATATATATTTTGCATCTGTGGTTCTTATTAGGTGCTATTCTACTTGCTCTCCGCAAAAGTAATACCACAGTCAGAACCTCTTAAAATAAAAACAAATTGGAGATTACTCACCTTAATGCCAGCTGAGAACTGAGTTTGCCATGCACCATAATACTGGAAAACAAAAAGTCGCATCAGAAAGAGTGGTAAGTGGTGACAAAACTAAGAATGTTGCAGTAAGAAATAGACACTCCCTGCTCCTCATCTAGCTTCTATTGGTACATTTTCATTTTAATGCTGCTATATACCCATACACAACTCCTCTAAAAAAATGTCCATTCTCGACTAACCACAAAATAGGGAAGTTCAAAAAACATTCCAATAAAAGTTTTCTTTGTTCTGTTTAATAAACGGATAGTTAAACCTATAGACTCTCGTGGAATTCAACTTCTTAAAAGCACTTCATTCTTATACTTGAGGTACAAGAAATAATGAAATACCAGATAGGCAGTTTTAATTCCTTACATAGCAATATTATTCCACTATTTATACCTCAGAGGATGAGGATGAATCAACATGATGCTGATCGGAAAATATCCATGAATGCTTCCCAGAAACTGCCACATGCCCAACAACACTGCTAGGCCAAAATATTTAAAAATAAATATTGAACAAGGACATAAGTAAATATATGTCTGCATGTCTATGCCCATGTGTGTATCATGTGCTTAATATAAAATTTTATCTAGAGAAGTAGATCTGCCAGGCAAAGGAGAGATAAGAAGCAGTAACTTGTGTAAGCTTCATACCCTTCACCAAGAGAATATACTTGATATGACATCTTAGCAACGGCTAATGCCAAAGGATCATGTGGATGATGACCTTCATTCAGGCTGCCTGCTGTTGAACTGGATAACTTTTTATCTTGGTATTGGTTTCCATCGTAATAGGCATCCTCCCAAGTTAACATCCTGCATTAGTTTGGTTTCATGGAAACGGAAAAAACAAATTATACGATTAAAAAGGTAATCCGCATATTTAAATGAAATGTTCACCCCTCCCCAAAAGATATGTATCTTTCAGAAATCATTTACTACACTCATACTACATTGATGATCTATCTTGTTAATCAAAATAAGCTAGAAATGGCAGCATTTAAAAGTGAGACATAGCGATCACATTGACTTTCACATAAAGTAAACCCGATAAGAACAAATTTATCAAGAGGTAGGGTATGTACATCTGAAGCAATCAACAGCAAATACTAGACACGAAAAATAAATCAATTTGGGAAATTCTCGGCGGCTATTTGAAGAAAGAAATAGATATTGATCTGTTACCAAAATACAAGAGCTAGCAGTTCCATAAACAACTAGTAGGAGAGAACTAGATTATCACAAGAAACACTTCAAGATGATTGCACACAAAATATACAAATTCACAACCACGAGGATAATAACTTAATAAAGGACTCACATCCTTGCTCGATGCTTGAGCTTCCAGAAAACCGCATATTTCCAACCAGTGTTGAAACACAAGCTCCTCAGCGCTTGCTGCAATCGGCATCCCATATTTCCTTCTCCCATCCAATAAAACTCCTACTAACACACAATTATGATCCGGAAAGAAATCCGACAAAATTCCTACAGCCACCCCCTTGTTAACGTGTCCGATTCTTAGCTCCCTCTGTAAGATCCTCTTCCAGCTTGTTTCCTTCTCATCCGTCTCTTTATAGGAGGTCCCACCGTAGGCAAGAACAAAATATCATCTCTCCCCATCTTCTCTCCCACTCCCCCACACTACTCACACCCTAACTCAAAACCTTCTTCGATCAACTTACAGACTAGCAACAGCAACAACCAACGAGAACCGCGAAATTCTCATCCTATAATTCACCATCTCCATACTCAAAACAGTATCTCGTTCCACAATCTAACAACAACAAAACTATATAAACTACAATCTAACTAAAATCTGTTATCGTATATCGTAAACGGCAACAAGCACTCCATATGCAGAACAGCAGAAAACAAAACGAAATTGTTTCAGATTTCTTTAACAGTAAACTGCTTCGGATGAGTACCTTCGGCGCTCCGAAAAGAATCTCCGCATTGTCGCTGGAATTGCAGCCATTTTCGCCGCGAATTCAGAGCAACAACGGTTTGATACGCCAAATCTATTTCCTGAAAGAGAAATTTGGACTCAGCTCGAAACGGTTTTCGCTTTGAACTCAAAAACTCTGCTGCTTATATATAGCAGAAAGAAAAAAAAGGAAAATCGAGCATTTTGTCGACTGTGCAGTGCTGTACTCTAAAATACGCTTAGTGCGTATCATGCGCATCCCCACTTTTTGCCCTCTCGCCGCATATTTGTCAAATGTCCATTCTACCCCCGGTTTGTCTTTTTTCACGTATTTTCACCCTTTTCTTTTTTTTTATTTTGCTTGTTTTAATTTAGTTAAAATAATTTTGGCATTTATCCTAACGACGCCTCAAAAACCTAAGATAAAAATTTTTAAAAAAAAAAATTTTTAAATTTTTTCCATCACTTCATTTAAAAAAAAAAAAAATATAAATTGTTTATAAGTGGGGGGGGGGGGGGGGGGGTTCAAAAAATATTTTTTTAAATAAAAAAGGAAAAAGGTTTAATGGAATGAGACCGTCCGAAAATGAAAAGTGGACTAATGAAGTGAGATGAAAGAGGTATGTGATAATCAAACACTACCAGTATCATTTTGTTGTTTCTATATTTTTCTAAAGTTATTGTTGTTCAGTTATATACTCCCTTCATCTCAATTATCTTGTCTACTTTGATTGTGGCGCAGTTTTTAAGGATAGTAGTTAATTGTGTAAAATAATATAAAGTTGTGTGTCCCATAAAAAAGTTAAGTGTAGTAATTTACTAGAAAGGGAAATTGAAAAATATATTTGAGACATTCTGAAATGGAATACCGGACAATATAATTGAAATGGAGGGATCATTTGCTTTATAAAGGCGTAATTTATTATTTTCACGTTTAGTATTGTAATTTCGTTATTATTTTATGGCAAATTGGATTTTTTTCGTTCCCAAATTATGAAGTTTTAGCCAATTTGATCCATTATTTATTTATTTTTTTGGTTAAATTGGTCCCCAAACTCTAGAGTTTTGGATAAATTGGTCATTCCGTTAAATTTTTGATTAGTCAACTATTAGTCAATATTTTTCAAATGGCGTTTTCGGTATAATTTTGCTGAGGACCAAAACATTCAAATACTAAAAGATTGAGAACCAATTTTGTCCAATTTTTTTGCTTAAAAATTTTTAATTTATAAAAAATCCAATGATATTTTAGTCATTTTGATTTTTTTTACCGACCAAATACGCTAATTTTAAATAGGTTGAAAACCAATCGCGTCAATTATAATATATTTGGGAATTATAATCGTCAAGTTTTATAGTTCCGCGATCAAATTTTTTGAATATATTATTACTATGAAAACTATCGATTAAAACGTAGAATATCTGAAAATCTATTAATAAAATCATACTAGAATTCCATTCAAAACATGTGTTTCATTCCAATATGGTTTTATTCCTTAATTTTCAGATATTATATGTTTTAATCTCTCGTTTTCGTATAAATGTGTTCGAAAATTTTGGTCACATAGTTATAAAATTTGACGATTAGGATCTTTAAATATATTAGAGTTGGCAGGATTAGTCCTCAACCTATTTAAAATCGGCATATTTGGTCCTTAAAATGTTCTTTGATTTTTTGCAAATTAATTTTGTTAAGTAAAAAAATTGGTCAAATTGGTCCTCAATTTTTCAGTATATGGATGTTTTGGTCATCAATAAAATTATACCGAAAATGGCCTCCAAAAAATATTGACTAACAGTTGACTAACCAAAAAATTAACTGAATAACCAATTCATCCAAAAATCTATAATTTGGGGACTAATTAACTAAAAAAATAAATAAGGGAACAAATTAGCCAAACAACAATAGTTTGGGAGAAAAAAAAAATCAATTTGCCTTATTTTATTTATTTATTATTTCGAACCTCGCGAATATCTTTGAATGTTAGACTTGTCACATAATTCTTACCAATATCGATGTTAGTTTACATCTTTTATATAGTGTACAAACTATCAAAAGTCTACAATTCTCTTGTATATATATAAATATAACATTCATAATTACATAAGATAATTATCATTATTACTGATTTAATTTTTTTAAAAAGTAAGATATGCGAGTGGAGGTGAATGAAATCAGAAAATTATAATTGTGATTCCTTTATAGTTATAGTCCACTTACATGGCAAACAAAATGATTTGTGTAGCAAGAAAATGCTTCTTATCTTCCCATCATCTACCAATCTTCCCTTTTATTAAACTATCAACTTACCCTTTTCAACAATCATTTTTACTGCTAAAGTTTGTCACCTCTCTTTACCCCATTGTCCCCTTCCCCTTTTTTATTTTATATCTTGTTTTAGTACTATCATAATTTGTTTTCTATAATTATATGTTAAGTGGAGAATTCAGAATTAAGAATTCGACGGGTAAAATATATTTCATCTGTTCCGCTATTACTGTCCTACTTTAATAATCGGATTGTCTCGCTATTATTGTTATCTTTCATAAAATAGCAAAAACTACTCTTAAACAAAAATGAAGTAGGCACCTCCTACTTAATATTCATCGTCACATTATCATACCCTCTCTCTCCAAGAATCTATCTCTCACACGATTTTCGTTCTACTCCGTACTCAGAAATTTATGGTTTTTAACTTTTTGGAAATTTAAGATTATTTCTTAAAATACAATATGAAAAAAAAAAAAGGAAAAAAAAAAAATCGATTGTCTCAACTGTGCCCTGCAAAAATTTGAATAAATTATCATTTCATCCACCAACCACTCCTCGAAAATTGTGTTCATTTCTTAATACAATTAAAACTCATAAAATGAACACTTAAACAACATTTATTACTCTTCGTGCCGAAATCAAAGGGGACAGTAATAGCGAGACGGAAGGAGTATTATTTTTTAGGAAGAAATGAAAGTACATTTCAACAAATTTCACTTCTTATAGTTGCTACTTTTGTGTAAATTCTATTTATGTGGATATATAACTTGTGATTTCATGTAACAAGCCACTTATGGATATGCAAAATCCTCCATCTATAAAGTTAAATTTAATACCAATTAAAAAACAGCCATCATTGTTATCTGTAACATGTGATTATTATCACTGATGATCTCTAATCATTTTCATTGTATTTTTTTTTACTTAATAATAACAAGGTTTATATATATATATATATATATATATATATATATATATATATATTTAAATTCGATAATAAAATGTATTACGCTCAAAACAATAGTTGATTGCGTTTTAAGAAACAATCATACTAATAATTATATTTATTATGTCATTAATTAAACTCAAAATCTAAATGCTAAAAAATAATTGAAGCAGTTAACACAATGATAATATAAAGATGCCTCCTATATAATTTTTTTTTATCATGAATACAAAGAGACAAAGGACAATGATTCTTCAAGCCCTTTTCCCCTAACAAATATTAGAAAAAAATCGATTGCTAATTGAGTAAATTCATTATTATGTATTTTCATTGTCATTACAAATAAAAATTTAAATTGGTGTGACAAAAATAAAAAGGACCCCCTTTTCAAACTTGGATTTGAAGGGGCCATCTTTTATCATTTCCTCACCATCTTTAAAATATATATATTAAATTATCAATTATTTTAGTATGATAGAAATCACTCTGTTCTCTCGAGATGATCTAATAATATGGTGAATTATCATGTGATAAAAAAAAGTATAAATTCAAAATCTCACTAATGTATTTTTATATTGAGCCTATCATTTATGATTAAATAATACTCCATTCGTTCCATAGAAAGTGTTTTGCTTTTCTTTTTCGGGTTTTCCTCACTTTACACAACTTCACACACAACTTTCAACTCTCCTTATTAATTTTATATGTGGGACCCATCACATTACATATTTTCATACACACCTTTTAATTTTTCTTAATAACCATGCCCAAAAGAAACAAGACACATTATTTGGAACAGAGGGAGAGTATAATTTACACATTAGTAATGTTAATTTAATACATACTTCGAATAACGACGACGAATTTTATATTTGTAAAGGAAGAATTGAAAAATTAAACGAAGTGAAGGATCCAAAATCAATCATTCTAAGTAGATCTCGTAGCCTAGCTTTTAACTAACATGCTATCAAAGATTGTGACTTGTTAGTCTACATGGTAATTGAGTAATAGTTTGATTTATGCCTCTAAGTCAATTTGGGCAGGCGTAATAATTGGTGTCCACTTTTAAATTTTTAACAATTGATGGTATGTTTGATAGTGGCAAATAATTTGACCCGAAAATATGTCAAATATGGTTAAATTATAGTAGTTCAAAAGTAGCATAGTTTCCTTTTATATGAGAGAATAAACTCAAACTAGCTGCTTCCACCGTCCCATAGAAAATATCTACAGTTAAATCTCGATAAATTAATAATTTTGGGATCAAGGAAAAATATTCATTTAACGAGGTTATTACTTTATCGAACATTATTTTAATGCATTAACCCATATCAGGACCGAAAGAAATTATTATCTTAGTGAAATTATTACTTTATCGAATATTACTTTATCAAGTTTTAACTGTATTTTCTATGAGGCACGAAAATTAAGAAAATGAGGTTATGTGGTGTATATTGTTTATTTTTTTATTTTTTTATTTTTAGTTTGGTCAACATATTGTTTGGCTTTTTAAGAAACAAAACACTTTTTATGGGAATGCTCGAAAAAGAAAATAAGACACTTTATATGGGACAAAGAGAGTAATTAAGACTAGTATCGATAAACTTCGATATTGTGATGATTCTTTATTATTTCGAGCAATCTTAATTCTCAATATAAGATATATGGATAATGAAGGATATTATTTTTTGTTTTTGGTACTGTAATGTGATGATCATGTAACTTGAAGAATCGAATATTTACATTTAAATCACATTTGATTATAATCATTCAATTTTTTTCAGAGATATCAAAATACTAGTATTTCACATCCCGATTTTTGGAGAAGGACACGATCATCAGGGTGCAACTGAGGTTGGAGAAAAGAAGCGGGGAAAGAAATAGAGTATGTATTATCTGGAATAAATCAAGCGAAAAGGCACAAATCTTTCAATGGTGACTCATGCTAAAACAAAGATGACAACAGTACTCAAGGATATTATATTCAAAGACTCGACTCAAATTGAGTCCTTAAGCACTTTATCATCAAACAAGTATCACAGGGCCCAAAAATAATACACAAGATAAGCCCATCAGAGTTCTAAATAAAAGTATTTGAACTTAAGTGGAAGCAATATATAATATAGATATACATCAAACATCAGAAACACTCGCATCAGCTTTGCTCGTCACCACCGTCCGCGTCAACCTGAAAACATTTTGAAAATAGTTTAGGCTGAGCACCAGTGTACTCAGTGGGTGAAGCAATTCATAAACATTTTTATAAATAGTTTATCCATGCATAAATCGTATGACTTGGAAGGTTTTGAAACAAAAGACACTCCCAATCATACCAACATTTATCTCCTTGTGTGCATAAATCGTATGACTTGGAAGGTTTATCCATGCATAAATCGTACTGTCACGTTCTACTGTTACTCTTATTCTATACCTCCTTACTCTCGGACTTTGGGCTACAACCCAGTGAGTTCCATAAACATCTGATCTCGGGTCTTGACCCAGAGATCCCAACCGTTAGACTTAAAGCCGAAGCCCATAGGTCCTCTCCAACTGGTTAGCACACAATGGCGATCAACCCATTGCACTACTAACAAAGGTGTACACAATTCTCACTAGCGTGTTAGGCCAGTCGAGAATCTCGATCGATTAATTCAGAGCATTAAACAAGTAGAACGCACAAAAATATTTTCATGGATAAATATAACATTTCATAGAGCTTATTAACTCAAAATAGTTTTGGAAAGTAAAACCCACCACGAAGCTACAACAATATTAATTTATTGTAAATCCGGATGTTACTTCTCTTCTTCAATAGGGCTTACAAGAAAACCCTATGCTTAATTGTAATGCCAAAACTTAAACTAATATAAGATAAGATTTAATTTGAATTTGAAAACCAACACCGCTACTTCCCACTTTAATTCTAGTCCATCCGACCATCGGTTTATGGAAACAAGACTACGGTTGGAATATACGCTATTTAGTCTATACAATCCATAAACTAACTTGCCGATCCGACATCGATTTGATGCTCGAATCTTGACTCGAACTTGTGCCAAACACCTTGTGCGATGTATATCTATATTATATATTGCTTCCACTTAAGTTCAAATACTTTTATTTAGAACTCTGATGGGCTTATCTTGTGTATTATTTTTGGGCCATGTGATACTTGCTTGATGATAAAGTGCTTAAGGACTCAATTTGAGTCGAGTCTTTGAATATAATATCCTTGAGTACTGTTGTCATCTTTGTTTTAGCATGAGTCACCATTGAAAGATTTGTGCCTTTTCGCTTGATTTATTCCAGATAATACAAACCCTATTTCTTTCCCCGCTTCTTTTCTCCAACTCCAGTCGCACCCTGATGATCGTGTCAAAATGTTTTTAGGTTGGGCGGACGGTGATGACGAGCAAAGCTAAGGCGAGGGTTTCTGCTGTATATCTATATTATATATTGCTTCCGCTTAAGTTCAAATATTTTTATTAATAACTCGGATGGGCCTATCTTGTGTATTGTCCAAACTATTTTCAAAATGTTTTCAGGTTGGGCGGACGGTGGTGACGAGCAAAGCTGAGGCAAGGTTTTCTGATGTATATCTATATTATATATTGTTTCCGCTTAAGTTCAAATGCTTTTATTTAGAACTCTGATGGGCTTATCTTGTGTATTTTTTTGGGCCATGTGATACTTGCTTGATGATAAAGTGCTTAAGGACTCAATTTGAGTCGAGTCTTTGAATATAATATCCTTGAGTATTGTTGTCATCTTTGTTTTAGCATGAGTCACCATTGAAAGATTTGTGCCTTTTCGCTTGATTTATTCCAGATAATACAAACCCTATTTCTTTCCCCGCTTCTTTTCTCCAACCCCAGTCGCACCCTGATGATCGTGTCCTACTCCGAAAATCGGGGTGTGACATAGTATTCCTCTAAGATTACATATTTAAGGACAAAATTTATAACTTAAAAAAGTATGTTACATATACTCCATCTATCTCATTCATACTGTTATGTAGAGTTTTGGCACATAGTTTAATAAGCTTGACTTTTGTGGATAAATAATGCAGTCTCACATGATTTTTCGTGATTTATAGGGTTATTTATTTTCCTTTTATAGAAAGGAGACAATATCGGTAGAACAACTGGTATAGTATAAAAGGAGTAATAATTTTTTTTAATATAGAATATTTACGAATATCAATCGAGAATTAGTAGTATAATTTTGCATATTATTATGTAAATAATAATAAAATCAAATATTTATATTCGAACGAGTATCAAAATTTTAAATACGAACACCGAATCGAGCGATAGTATTTAAATTGAACGGCCCATTAAGGTGGCCCATTTAGCTAAATTGAAGAACTAAACCGCCTTATCAGCCCAATGGAGAGACCAAGGCTTTTGAATTGAATTACTATTCGATTTTATTTCACGCGCCAATTGCCGTTTGCTTGATTTCAGTGTACGGCCCGACCGAATCGGCAAAACCCTAAAACCCTAAATTTTGATCGCAAGAGAAACATTGAGCCAGAAAAAATGGAAGTAGAAGTGGGGGGTATGGAGGAAGAGAGAGAACAGAGCAACAGCGTTATTTGTCAGCTGACGGACGCCGAAGGCACGCCGCTTGGAGCGCCGATTTTCCTGCCGGGAACCGCCGGACCGAAGGAGCTACAGCAGCTCGTCAATAAACTCCTCAACAATGTAATTCGTTTCGTTCTTCAGCTCTCAAAGTTCGATTTTTTTTTTCAATTCTTAGTTGATAGGAAAACAATTTGATGTTGTTTGTTTGGTTTTTGTATCAGGAAGAGAAGTTGCCTTATGCTTTCTATGTGTCGGACCATGAGCTTGTGGTTCAGCTTGGATCATACCTTGAGAAGAATAAAGGCAATGATATGATTAATGTCCTGCTATTGATATTTATCAGTTTATTTCATAATGCTTTGTTTTTTACTCGTGTAAACAATCACAAATTGCTGATATTGTGAGTGATTTTGATGCAGTTTCCGTGGAGAAGGTCGTTACAATAATTTACCAGCCGCAGGCAGTTTTTAGAATACGTCCAGTGACTCGATGTTCTTCAACTATTGCTGGTGAGATAGTTTATTTTATTCATACGCTCATGCCAATTACCAGTGAAATTGATGAGACCACTGTGTTAGATTGATTGGAAATGCTAACTAGCTCATCATTCTGATGGATGGGTTTTGCTCTAGCACATTTTTAAACTGCTTTGGATTGAGCTTTATTTACATTTGGGCAATCCATTGTAGGTCATACTGAAGCCGTGCTTTCTGTTGCATTTAGTCCTGATGGACGCCACTTGGCTAGTGGATCTGGTGATACAACGGTTCGATTGTGGGATTTGAATACGCAGACACCGATGTTTACATGTCAAGGTCAGATTTATTCTTTTGTATGGGTAGATCTTGGCTAGTTTCTTATTCGGTTTATTGAATCAGATTACTGTAGTTCATGCTACTTGATCATTTATATCTGCTATTCCTGAATTATTTCGGTATGTTTTTATGACTAACCAAATCCATGTAACTTTGATTTTGTTTATTATAATTGTATATGCATAAAGTCACTTGTGTGTGTGTGGGGGGGTGGGGGGGTGGGGTGGGGGGGAGGGGCATATCGAAGGTTTTAACTGCTGCATCGTAATTACTCAGATGGTTATAATGCCTCTTTTATTAATTTTGATTACCTGTAGTACAACTGCAATCCAAACTTTACATGTAAACTATGATAATATGTGAATGGGTTCTTCTCTTGGTCGTTATGCAAGTCCTTTCGTCCGAAATCAGAATCCAAATCTATGTTATTAACCTGAGCCAATTGTGTCGTTGATATTAATATTCATTTTCTTAAGATATCGTGTCACTCTCTCAATCCGTTTACATTTGAAGTTTTTAATACGATTAAGCATTAACACCCCCACCCTTCTTCCTCTCTTCAGGACACAAGAACTGGGTTCTTTGTATCGCATGGTCACCTGATGGTAAACATCTTATTAGTGGTAGCAAGGCTGGAGAACTGATATGCTGGGATATAAAGACTGGCAAATCATTGGGCAATCCACTTAATGTAAGCACAATAATTAGTTCTTATCTTGATTGAGTATGTTCCTTGTTGTTAATAACTTAATATGACTGACTTGACTGTTTTATGGTTTACCTTATGAAAATATTGTTTGCACCAGTCACTGTCTTGGAATCATTTTATTATAAAGTGTAGATAAAAAGTACTACCTTTGTCCCGCCTTTTCCGGCACACTTCATTTGGGCACGGAAATTAAGAAAGTAGATGATTAAGAATGAGATGTGGGTAGATGATAAAGTAAGAGAGAGAAGATGAGTGAGAGTAGATGATAAAGTAAGAGAGAGAAGATGATAAAGTAAGAAAAAGTAGGAGAGATAAGATGGTCAAGTATGAGAGAGATGATAGTTATTTCCAAATTAGGAAGTATGCCTGAAATAACGGGACGGAGGTAGTTATTATTTATTCTCATCGTTGCAAATGCACATAAGAAAATTGCATTGCTTTGAGGCAAACAGCATCTCAATGCGAACTTGATATCTTTAATTGCGACAAGCTATAATTTGGATGAAAGAAGTATGCATACTTATCATAGTGTTCCCATTTTAACTAGTCTTCTTCTAATATCATTGGTGTCAATGACAAAGTTCATTTTTTAACATCATGATTAGTTTATTTCTCGAGATTTTGGACTAAATGAAATCACACTTTTTTCTCCAGATTTTGGTACAAACCATGAATGTTTGTTCTGTTATTGATGGCAGCTTTACCAAAATACAGTCATTGTTGTTTCTGTTGGAGTTGATTAGACATAGACGAGATCTTTTTCTGTTACATTAAGCATGTTATGTCTTTTCTTGTATTGGAAAATTTAGAGCTAAAGACATAGTTCGTGTTTCAGGGGCACAAGAAATGGATCACTGGAATTTCATGGGAGCCATTGCATCTTAATGCTCCCTGCCGCCGCTTTGTCAGTGCGAGTAAAGATGGTGATGCAAGGATATGGGATGTTTCTTTGAAAAAATGTATAATGTCCCTTACTGGACATACACTCGCCGTAACCTGCGTAAAATGGGGTGGTGATGGAATCATATATACTGGGTATGCTGTTCATTTAATAGAAATTACCTGCAAATAGAAATTTATAATATAATCTAGTTGAGCTTTTTTTTTTCCTGATATGAAGTTACTTGGAGTTGGAGGAGTTATGATTAGATTCTTGTGTTGTTAAGTCATTTTTTAAAAAATGAATCTGCTTCACATTTGCAGATCTCAGGATTGCACAATTAAAATGTGGAATTCTTCAGAAGGAAAACTAATACGAGAACTGAAGGTATTCTTCTATATGCCGGCTCAACTGTAATTTCCCTCTGCATCTCATTCTATTTTTACTGCATCAATTTCATCTCTCCCCATTTTCCTGTACTTAGTTGATCAGATGTACATGTTTGGCATTGCGTAGGGTCATGGGCATTGGGTGAATTCATTGGCATTGAGTACCGAGTATGTTCTCCGAACTGGTGCCTTTGATCACACTGGTAAACAGTATTCATCTCCAGAGGAAATGAAGCAGGTTGCTTTAGAAAGGTATAATAAGACGAGGGGCGGTGCTCCTGAAAGACTGGTGTCGGGTTCAGATGATTTTACCATGTTCCTGTGGGAACCCGAGGCTAGCAAAACCCCGAAAACACGTATGACAGGTCATCAACAGGTACGCAGTCTTGCTTCCGTGCCACTTTTTTGTGCAATACTCTCTATCCATCTTAGCTCTGTACTTGGTAAGAACCTAACTCAATTCAGATGTAAATATAGTTGATTCTGCCATGATCAATGATTTATTTTTGTACTCCCTCCGTCCCAATAAACATGGCTTGTTTGTTTTCGGCACGAAGATTAAGAAAGTGGGTGGAGATGTGTTAAGGTGGTGGGTCCACTTATTTAAGTGATTGTAGTCCACAATTTCTTTCTTTTTTTAAGAAACAAGACAACAATAATGGGACATCGCGAAAACGAATACTAGCCATGTTTATTGGGACGGAGGGAGTATAATCTTCCCAATTCGATTCGTATAAAATGCATGGTGTGTTATGGACATTGGCGGATCCATAGTTGCTCCGCGGGCTTCAAATCGCCAAGATTTTTAGGCCTCTTTTGTGCTATTTAACGTTAAGAGTTCGATTCTGTACTATCGTTTTGTTAGCGAAACAAATTATCTACTCTTCCTTCATGCTGCAGCTTGTAAACCATGTCTACTTCTCTCCTGATGGGCTATGGATAGCAAGTGCCTCCTTCGATAAATCAGTCAAATTATGGAACGGAGTCACCGGAAGCTTTGTCGCCGCCTTCCGCGGTCATGTGGGCCCAGTCTATCAAATCAGGTTGATACTATTTTCTCATATAGTTTATATACATGTAGAAATCTAACCATCAATTCTGCCTGCAGCTGGTCAGCGGACAGTAGACTGCTCTTGAGTGGAAGCAAAGACTCAACTCTTAAGGTAAGTCTTCTCTCAAGAGGCTGGATTCTGCCAATGGCTCTGCATTTGGTTCTTGATGTGAAAGCCTTTATACAGGTTTGGGATATTCGAACGCAGAAGTTGAAACAAGACCTTCCCGGACATGCCGACGAAGTAAGCCCTCTTGTCTCCCGCCCTAATAGGCACGCCTTAGATGAACGACACGTGACACTTGCAAAATCATTATAATCTTCTCGATTGCAGGTCTTTGCAGTCGACTGGAGCCCGGATGGTGAGAAAGTAGCATCTGGTGGTAAGGATAAGGTTTTGAAGTTATGGATGGGCTAAACGTTAACACACGCACGCGCACTTTGTATCCGCCACTGATTGTATTGACGATATCAAGTTTTTTTAAGAATGATTTGGCACTTCTAGCCTTTTTTCGACGAGGAAAATCCACTACTACTACTTGACTCTTCCACCTAAAGAAATCTTTCTCAATTACTCTAAATTTCTCCCTCTCAATTTTCTAATATTATCAAAAGCCATGTTAACAAAGCAATGTGTGTAGATATTGCAATAATAACGACAATTATCGCTTAAAATAACTTTCTTATAAACGTATATTTATGCTTCTAAACTTGTGTTTTGACATTATATATTAAATTGTTTGGATTTAGTTTATCGACATTATATAGATTGGGGTTTCTCAAACCTTCAGTTGTACGGACACTTTAGAAAACTTCAATGTATTATGTCGTGTATGTGTAGAACACTATGCAATACTTCAATTTTCGTGTCTTATATGTTTACTTAATTCTAATGAAAAACACAAAATTAACTTATTTTACACTATAAATGTCGTGTCCAATCTCAATGTCGTATTCTAAGCTTTTCGAAAATACTGTGTCCCGTATCGTATTTCGTGTCGAGTTTCTCATGTCCATTCAACATAGCTCTAGCTTAATTTCGTGGGCTTTGAAATCAACATGTTCTAAATTTTGGATACCGAACTCAATTCAATTTCAATTTCAAACTACGAACTAAAAATTCTTTTCATATATGAATAAAAAAGTGAGTATTTGTCCCTTGGGATGACATAGTGGTTAAGGTGGGTAGCCTGTGGCCAAAAGGTCATGGGTTCAAAATCTACCAAAACCGCTATGGTCATGGGTTCAAAACCTACCAAGACCGCTATGGTCATGAATTCAAAACCTACCAAGAACGCTATGGTCATGGGTTCAAAACCTACCAAGACCGCTATGGTCATGAGTTCAAAACCTACCAAGACCGCTATGGTCATGAATTCAAAATCTACCAAGAACGCTATGGTCATGGGTTCAAAACCTACCAAGACCGTTATGGTCATGAGTTCAAAATCTACCAAGACCGCTATGTATGAGCCTGTCACCTATGGTTAGCTTAGGATGGTTGAATCTTTCCTGTGTTGCCAGTGCGCCCTCCTGTGCTGTTTGTAAGCTACCTACCAAGAACGCTATGGTCATGAGTTCAAAACCTACCAAAATCGCTATGTATGAGTCTGTCACTTATGATTAGCCTAGGATGATTGAATCTTCTTGTGTTGTTTATCCAGTGCGCTCTCCTGTGCTGTTTGTAGGCTAGAGCACACAAGAGTGGGGTTTACCCGATGCTCTTAAAAGAAAAGGAAAAAAAGTGAGTATTTTAATTAATTTTATATTAGGAGTTCAATAATCATACGTCGGTCTTTTTTTTCTTTTTTTTCCTTGTGAGTTATTAAAAAATCATGCTTCTTATATAGATTAAGAAACATAATCAACAAACCACAAACTTAATACGAATACCCTTGGGAAAAAAAACTCGAACAAGGTAAATTAAATTTTTATACGTTGCCACACGCAATCACAACCCTTCTTCAATCGGTTCTCCTCCGCACTCCGACCGAATCGGAGGAAAAAAATGCATATCTTTTTCTAATTATTATTCCGACCCAGCTGAATACAGCTTTCTATCCTCAAGAAACTCGAATTTGCACAGATATTTATTAAGGTAATATTTCGCTGCCTAAGTTTAGTTCCTCTTATCTGGGTTTTCAAGAACTCCGCCGCAATATTTCTTGCTTGACTTGTTCATGATGATTGTATTATTTCATCCGATTTTCTACTAATTCGGATTCTGGGTTTTCTTGGGAATTTTGTGTAGTTTAGTTTTGAGGTACTAGATTACTAAATTCAAGAAATAATTGATTTTTGTTCTGGGTTTTCTGGAAGGAGTGTTTGCATCAATATTTGGTAAAGGCTTCGTACTTATGATGATTGGAGGAGCAAATTCTTAGTTTTAATTTAGTTTAGTTCAAGTTTGATTGAGTATTTACGAGCCCTAAAGTGACATTCTTTTGTTCGAATGATGTTGCCCTCTTGCTGATTCTCATGGTGATTGACTAGGGATTATTCGAAAAAGCTGTAGCTCGAATTTGATTTTCTACTTATTCGTCTACGTTTCACTAAATTCAGTTTTTCCCTTGAATTTTTGGAGCATGATTAAAAATCCCGAGGTGATATGTGTATGAAGGTTTCTGATATATAAAACTCGCGTTACTTCCTAACTCGAAATTTAACCTCTTGTAGATTCGTTTCGCTCCTATCAGCGTTGGTTTACTTAACCGAGTCGAGAATTGTATCCTACTTACTGTTTCTACTGTTCAAATTTCAGGACCATAACACGAACCACGGAGTTTCTTTTCCCGTATCTTGAACTCCTTCCTTAAGTAGCCAATCTAGATAAGCTGGGATTGCTGCAAGGAAGTTTATGATTTTCAAGGTCCGTAACTTTCACTTACGATATTAATTCTAATTGATGAAAAATATCCTAATATAACATTGTTGTTAACTTGTTATTACCATTGCCGTATCTCTATATATTGCCATTATGTATTTTTTCGACTCCGCGTATGATGCTTAAAGCTCATTCTTGCTTTTGGAGGTAATTGTTTTGCATTTCGTAATTACCAACCTGATTGTGTGTGCAGTACATTTCTCCTTGAGGTCATTATTGGTAGAAGTTACTTCTTCTTTTGAAATTATTCTTTTCTTCGGACCATCTAAATAGCTTAAATACATATATACACCTTGCCTATAGGTGTATACAAACTGGACCGTTTTCAAGGACCTCCGTGTAATATGAAAGAAAAGACTATTGGGAGAAGAACAATACCTTTTTCGAGTTAGAAAAAAGGTTCCGTGTGTTTTTTATTCGAACATCATCGAGAAAGTGTCGATAATCTTGTGCACTCATCTTATCTTTCGCTGAGAGAGTTTCTAAATCTTTAACTAATACTCCCTTTGTCCTGGTATTTGTGGCCCGTATCTTTTCGGCTCGGGAATTATGAAAGTGGTGTTATGTGGTGTAGATTTTTTTATAGTTAAATTTGGTCCCAACAATCTCTGCTTTTTTTTTTTTTAAATAATGAGCCACTTTTAGTGCTACGGGCCCAAAGAGGAAAACGAGCCACGTTTAACTGGATGGAGGGAGTATGCGGCTAATAGAATTGTTGGTATTATGTAGAAGTGCTAGTTTTTCTTGTTACGTCACTGCAGTACATGTCATATGTGATAGGCTATTTTCCTTTCCTTATGATATGCTTTGTTGAATTATAATTTAGTGAAGTAACTCGGTTCTCTTTCGGTCTTTCAGCGGGATGATCTGATTACGGCACACTGTTTTCACATACAATCAGTGTGTATGAGTGATGTTCAGTGGGCAAAAAGGATTCCACGCTCTCAATATATTTAAGTGGAAACACCATACTACTTCTTCTTCTCTAAATACCGTGTTGCTTAACGATGTGTCACACGAAATTGAATTGTCCGATTATCATAGAGCACCGAGCCCCGGTAGCGAAAGCCCGTCCGGGCTTCTCGACGGCGAGACCTTGAATGCCGAGCCAATTGATGATCTGGATTTGTTCTTCGAGAGGATTTATAGCTATTACTGCGAGAAAGGCCTTTGGTGCATCATCATCAAGTGGATGTTCGAGCTTCTGAGCTTGGCTTTTACGATTTGTTTTTCCGGGTTTTTTCTGCTCTTTGTCGATTGGAATGGACTCCGCAATGCAAAATGTGGGATGGATGCGGTGGAATCTGGAATCAAGCCCTGCGATCTCTCCGAGGAAGCTTTACATAAGCATCCGTTGACTCCATTTACTCTTTCAAAGGCTATAATCGTTGGATATCTCGGCATATTTTCTATCTACTGTATGTTCTGCTTCTTGAGGTTCTTCGCGCAGTTAAAGGAGACTCTTAAGATCCGTTGGTTTTACTATAACAGGTACAACTATATATCACATGGTTCCTTGTAAATATACTCCCTCCGTCCCGATTTTATATGCCCGTTTGTGTTTTCACATGGATTAATAAAAAATTTAATGATATAAAAGTTAGATAAATGTTGGTATTGGAATTTTAGTAAATTATTAAAAAGCTAGTGACATAATTGTGTTTGCTATTATAAAAATTGGATAAAATAGTATTTTTCTATATTATCATATTAATGTTACCTATTAAAGTTAGTAAAACATTTAGTTAGACACAAAAAAATTGTCAATAGACTATAAACTTGGGACAGACGAAAAAGGAAACTAGGTATATAATTTTGGGACGGAGAGAGTATGTCACATGGTACTTTACCGTGTTGTATTCCTAATTGGGTCGTCCCAATAATATTGTCTTGTTTCCCAAAAAAATAAATAAGATAACACTTAAAAATCCTAAAACTCAAGGGGCCAAGATCAGTCTTACACACAAAAGTCAAGTTTCTTAATCTCCGTACCGAAAAGAAACAAGACGGTATCATTGGGACGGAGGGAGTAAGTTATAAGATTGAAAGCCATGTAGACTCTTATACTATCATTGTATCTCTACCTTTTGAACTGTTCAAAATTAACCTTGAAATGGGATTGTTTGCTTAAATTTGTACGATCATAACCTTAGTTGATGCCTTTTGCAGTCTTCATGTGACGGACAGAGAAATACAGACAATGCCATGGTCGTTGATTCTCGAAAAGGTCGTTCAAGTACAACGCACGCAACAGCTATGTGTGGTGAAGGATCTCTCGATTCATGATGTCGTGATGAGATTGATGAGGAAGGAGAATTACTTGATCGGCATGCTTAATAAAGGGGTGCTTGCATTTCCCATATCGAAGTGGGTCCCTGGTTCGTGTGCAACTGGAAACGTTGGTACGGATGGCGTCCGGCTTCGTCTAGTACTACCAAAGACTCTTGAATGGACCTTAAATTGGAGCATATTGCAAAGCATGTTCGACAGGTAAATTCTAGACTCCTTAATACTGAATATTATAAGGCTCACACACGAAGTTTTCGTGCGTGATTCCCGACTCAAATGCTTGCGATTCAAATCCCTTTCTTGACGGGAATCTATGTTTTTTTTCCATTGTTTAAAAAAATCAATATAATCTTTCAAATCTTTATCGATTAATACTGTACTTACTGTTTATATCTCTTATAAACTCCATATATTACATGAATTTGGTAGAACTTTTTACCTGTCATTGCCATTTTTTACGATTGAGCTACGGTGTATAAGGGAGTAGGAGTAGTGGTTAGTTCATACAACTTTAATAGATGTTATTTTAGTATTTTTCGAGAAAGTCGGTGGATGATATAGGTGGTGAAACTTTAATTCCTAATTATTTTTGGCTTGGTTAGTGGCTCATTGATACTTACATATCGATCTGCATCGGTACTTACGTTCTACGATACCATAGAAAAACATATCGATTCCCGAATTAGATTTTTAAAACATTGATACCGGTATGACAATTATTAAAAAAAAAAATTAAAATAGAAAAACGGAGACGGATGAATAGATGTCGAGAGCCTTTAATAAGCCGAAAAAGCCATGATATGGGCATTATTTATCTAAGAGTCTATGTTATTAATCTATGTACTTCATATGCTTACGCCAGCTCTTTCTATATCCGTCTTTGTATTCCAGAAACTTCCGCGTTAGAAGAGATTTTGTCTCGGACCCAAATACCTTGAGGAAAAGGCTCATGATTGTTGGCTTTACTCTGCTTCTCCTCTCTCCGTTCCTCGTTATTTTCATGCTGGTATACCTCTTCTTGAGACATGCCGAACAGTTCTATAATCATCCAAGCACAGCATCGTCAAGGCGATGGTCAAATCTCTCTAAGTGGATGCTCAGAGAATTCAACGAGGTATCTCCGTTAACTCTACCTAACTTTGCTTATCATCCATTTTTCTTCTTAGAGTGTGTTTGCAAGAGCTTATTTTAATTGTTAATCTGCTTTAGCTTCTCTAAAATTAAGCAGTAAATCTGCTTAAATCCATGAGCATCTATTGAGGTGCTTTTGGTGCTTAAAGCACCATAATTTTCGGAACTACCATAAATATCCGCTTTTTAATATTAATACCAAAAACTACCGACTTTTGATTAAAAACAGTTTTTTTTCAATTTTAAGCAAAAATAAATAAAAATACTTATAATAAGCAGTTGCAAACACGCCCTTAGTTCTTATTGCTATGGCTTATCTATTGTTCAAGGGCACTGACATTGGGAATCAATTTTCGCCACCAGGTTGATCATTTGTTTAAGCACCGGATAAACAGCAGCATAGTACACGCTTCCGATTACCTAAAACAATTCCCGTCGCCTATCTTGACCATCGTGGCGAAGTTCATCTCGTTTGTTTCTGGTGGCTTTGCCGCCGTGCTTATAATTATTGCATTCTTGGAGGAATCTCTCCTCGAAGGCCACGTAATGCTTTCAACTCTTACTCGACGATACTTTTTGTAAATGTAATCGACTAAACATTGTTCCTTAATCGGTCTTGTAATCTTGCAGATATTTGGGCGGAACTTATTCTGGTATGCTGCCGTTTTCGGAACTATAACTGCTATAAGCCGGGCTGCAATGACAGATGAGATTCTCGTCCTCGATCCGCAGGGGGCGATGTCCCTGGTCGTCCAACATACACACTATATGCCGAAAAGATGGCGTGTGAAAGAGAAAACCGAGACTGTACGGCTCGAGTTTGAGACTCTTTTTCAGGTAACCTTGTCTTTGCCTACTGTATCTATTCAAGGTTTTCGAAGAACTCAAAATCAACTCTATAGTAAACGGCTTCCTTAGTTTATCTTATCTTGAGCGTAATTAGTTCCTAATTAGGTTATTGATTGTTTCTTTTTAAATTTACGAACACTCGATCTGATATATGTGAGATCACGTGATTGGTATATCGATGTTTTTATCGATAATTTTTAGGGTTAATTATGAATGTATAGTGTAGGCTGATGCTAGTAATGTTTGTCGGCACAGTACACTGGAATGATGCTATTGGAGGAGATGGCGTCGATCTTTCTCACGCCGTACCTGCTCGTGTTTGTCGTCCCTAAGGTTTGTAATTCAACATATCCTCATGTGTATTCCTTGAAGTAACGGTGGTTTGATTTTGCAGCGGGTGGACGATATTTTGAAGTTCATCACGGACTTCACCGTGGATGTTGAGGGCGTCGGCCATGTTTGCAGGTACGCGTTCGATCGTTTACTCCTCGCATGCTTGTTTGCAGGTACGCGTTCGATCAACGTGTCTTGTGTTTTCTTTGCCAGCTTTAGTCTCTTCGATTTTAGAAACCACGGAAACAAACGATACGCTTCGCCCTATAACTCGACTCGCGAGCAGAGGAGCTCCCAGGGTAAAATGGAGAAGTCATTCTTGAGGTACAAGAATTTCTTAAATTAGAGACGGATTTAGCGACGGAGTCTTTTACCATTATTTACCGACGGAATGCCAGTGGATATTCTTTGATCTCGTTCGTGCTTTTCCTTGATCTCCTTGCTGTGCAGTTTTCAGATCGCGTATCCTTCGTGGGACGCTGACGACGACGGGAAGCAGTTTCTCGCGTCTCTGAAGACGTTCCGAGACCAAAAGCTAAGGGGGCACGCAGCAGCCGCTTCTCGGGATCCGAGTTTCCGAGGCCTTGAACGGAACGCCTTACTCCCGCCCTCCGGCAACATCGGGAGCTCGATGTGGCTGATCGACGGCGAGCAGCAGAATCTACCGTATATTCTCGAGTGGTACTACACCTCCCACAACCATGACGATTCGAGAGATACGCCCCCGTCAAGGCACTACGAACACGACGACGAGGAAAATGAGCGCGAGGACGACGACTATCATGATGTCGATCTATGGATGCCGCCGCACAATTACGATCGCAATCCGTTTGAGGCCCGTTCGCGGAGCCATCTCGAAGCTTCGACCTCCGCTCCCCTCTTCCAAGAAAGCGTCCTTCACCACGGCTCGACACAGCCCGACCGGAGCCAGTGGTGGGCGAGGACGCGGGGGCAGGGTCCGGGCCCACAAACGAGCTTTCTCGAGCCTCCGAACTTCTACCGGCAAGGCTCTAATCACGACAGCCACTCCGAGAGGAGCTCGGACGAGCATCACGTCGACTTGAGGAGCTCGAGGGGAGCGTCGCGGACGTTCTACATGGACAATTTGGACGCCGGTAACTTCGATCTCCACTTCGTCGATATATATAAAAGGTCGTCGGAGGCAGGCTCCGACGACCCTGCTGATCTTGTGTGATTAGGGAGGTGACTTTTCTAAATCTCTCTATCAGTCCATGAAAAAGGTTCTACAATTCTTTTGATGTGTATAATGTGTACATAAATTGAATATTTCTCAAGTAGTAAAGACTGATCGTTTATTGTCGTTGGTATTCTGCTTCTTTGTTATACTCCTTCTATCCTATTGAAATAATTTAATTTTTTTTTTGCGCGGGTTTTTAAAGAGAATAGTTTATATGTGTAAAATTTGTGTAAATTTGTGGATTTCTAAAAAAAAGTGTTTATAACAATTTATAAAAGAAAATTGGATAATTTTAATGGGACAATTGAAGTGCTCGAAGACGGATGGTGAATTATTTCAATGGAATGGATATAATGTTTATTTTCTTATGTACTCCCTCCGTCCTATTGAATATCATACATTTCTTTTCGATACGGAAATTAAGAAAGTGGATGATAAAATGAGAGAGAAATGATAAAGTAAGATAAATAAATGAAAAAATATAAGAGAGAAATAAAAAAATAAGAGATAATTTAGTAATATTTTTTAAAATTATGTTCTTTTAAGGAAACGTGTCATTTTAAGTGGACGTCCCGAAAACGAAAATGTGTTATGTTAAATGAAATGAGGGAGTATTGAATTTGATTTAGATGTGAAAGTCAAACATGTGATTGATGTCCAAATCTCAACTCAAAGTGGAAACATGAGAAGACTAATTGTCTCTTTGAAAGCATTTTGGATTATTTTTTGTGGTGACTAGAATATTATGTGACACGTGAGTTGATGAAAATTCAAATAAATTTATAGTTCATCTAAATACATCTTAATTTACTTGTTCACACTACATCGGTTACACATGCTTTCTATTTTTCTGTTATTATAAAATTGGATTTAATGTCGGGACAGATAAGTGGACATACAACATTCATGATAATTTAACATATTAATAGATTATAATATTGGGCTTAATGTTAGAGCTGACATTGGAATAATAGAGAGATTAGTGATAATCCAACATTGAAGCAAAACTATTTTCGCGGATTCATGTCTTTTCATCCTTGGGTCCGTTCTCATATAGGTATTTCCGAGGGTATTTTTGGATATCCATGTAAAATTGTAACTAAATTGAACCTAATCAGAAACATTTGTTACTCCCTCTGTCCCACTTAACTCGTATCACTTTTTTTGACATGGAGATTAAGATAAGTGATTGAATGTATGTAGATAAGTGGATCACAAAGAAAAAGTGGGATCCGTTCTCATATAGGTATTTCCGAGGGTATTTTTGGATATCCATGTAAAATTGTAACTAAATTGAACCTAATCAGAAATATTTGTTACTTAATTAGAAATATTTCTTACTCCCTCTATCCCACTTGACTCGTATCACTTCTTTCTGACACAGAGATTAAGATGAGTGATTAAATGTATGTAGATAAGTGGATCACACGAATAAAAAATGAGAGTTCGTGTAGTAATTTTTTTTAGGAAACATAAAAAATCAAATAGGACAGTCCGAAAAGGAAAACGAGACAAGTTAAGTGGGAGTACTTGTTATTTGCTCTATGATTGATTTCCGTGCACAATCATATCAATCCACAAACACAAGTCGCAAAACAATCATTTCCATTCATGAAGAATTATGATCTAAAAGATAAAAAAGTATTTGCCCTTTATCACAACCGTATAACTATCATTTCCCTCTCCAATCTCTTCTTCCTACAATCTTACTAATTATGTTAGTCCTTCACTCAAAGGGGAAGAACTGCACTTCTTGAACCTCTACCTTGTCCCAAAGAAAAAATCGAACTCCGCCTTCTGCTTCCGCTCTCTTCGTTGCTCTGCACCTCCCTATTCCGCCGCAAAATCTCCTGCACCGTCTCGTATATGCACCGGTCCGCTGCTGAGTCCATCGAGAACGATCTCCGAATCGGTTGTACGGAGAATTGCTCATCTTTTTCTCTCAAATTGATCCCTTCATCTCCCATGATTGAAGTATGATGGGACTTTCTATCAATCTTGGACTTACTCTTGTTTTGTTGAAACTTCCTCGATGAATGGGTCGAGAATCGGGTCGAATCGGATCTTCCGTTTCGCCCGTTATCCGAGAAGATAGCCCCATCCTCCCCTCCGACAAGAATCTCCACAAAATCTTGATTAGGGCTTGGGAGTTGAGGGGAGGAGTTGGGTGCGACTATCTCGGGCGGGGTCCGGTACCGGTCCCTGCCCGAGATTGCTGACCGGCAAAGCGGGCAGTTGGGGCAGCTCTGCAGCCACACATCAATGCAGTCCAGGTGGAAGGCATGGCTGCACTTGGGCAGAAGCCTCAAGACATCACTTTCTTGAAACTCGTTAAGACAAACCACACATTTCAATACTCCCTGGTCAGACTTGCTATATTGGAAGGTGGGAATTTGTCGGATGAGCACCTCGTCGAGGCCCCGGGTTAGGGTCTGCCACGAGGCGGGCGAGTAGGAGGCGGGGGGGTCGTCGTTGAGTTGGGTCCGGGTTAGGCCGGAGAAGCGCCTTAAGGGGTCGGATAGGTGCCACCGGAAGCACGATTTGGTGACGAAGATGTAGTAGCTGACGAGTAGGAAGGAGGTGGCCGTGATGCCGAGCACCGCGACGGCTAGCATTGGGAAGCCATTGTCGGAAACCGGAGGCGGAGGTTGGCCGGAGAAGGGCTGGTGGGCGGTGATGGGAGGAAGGGATTGAGGCTCAATCTTCATCAAGATTATAGGGTAAGAAGATAAAGAAAGTAGGATCTTGAATGATGATGTTAGCTTGTAATAATATGGTCCACTCCCAAGTGGGAACCTATGGATCCAAAATTCATAATCAGGAGACCGAATCTAATATTTAGAAATACAAATTTACTTTTTTTGGAAATGATCCAAATTTTAGAGGGCGAAATAAAATATATAAAAAAATTATTTAAAATATAGAAAAAATAAATAATCAATAGAAAAATCAGATAAATATACGATTTGAGAGCGGTTGTACCCACGAGCCCCTCTAAATCAAGCATTTGCAAATGGGATGAGATAAAGCTAGCTAGAGAGAGAGAGTTATGGGGAAACAAAAAGTCAAATTAAATAGAAAAATGGCTAAATCTGCTGACTAGAGAGTTTTGGAGGAAGACTAATAGCATGTGCTTAAAGATGCTTAGACATAGACATGGGAGTTTGACTCCAAGAAATGTAGCTGTGTTTGACATTGGGCATCTAGAAATGAGACAATTACTAATTTCAAGATTTAAAAAAGAAAAAAGAATTATGAAACACTGTCCTTACAACATGCTTTCCCACATACTTTTGGTCCAAATCTTGCATAGTTTATATGTGCTCACTACAACATTTATTTGTATTCTAGCTCTATGTCTATATGTCTTAGGTAATAAGAGAAATTCACAATTATTATTTGATGTGCATTAAATAAAATAATCTTGGATAAGAATTAACTATCTTGAAATAATATTTTGCCCTAATAATTTTTTTATGAAAATGTTGATTAACTCAAGTTGCCAATGTCTTGGATAAGAATTAACAATCTTGAAATAATATTTGCCCTAATAAAATTCGTGTGAAAATATTGATTAACTCAAGTTGTCAATCTCTCGGATAAGAATTAACTATCTTGAAATAATATTTTGCCCTAATAATTTTTTTATGAAAATATTGATCAACTCAAGTTGCCAATAACTTGGATAAGAATTAACAATCTTGAAATAATATTTTGCCCTAATAATTTTTTTATGAAAATATTGATCAACTCAAGTTGCCAATAACTTGGATAAGAATTAACAATCTTGAAATAATATTTTCCCTAATAATTTTTTATGAAAATATTGATAACTCAAGTTGCCAATGTCTCGGATAAGAATTAACAATCTTGAAATAATATTTTCCCTAATAAAATTCGTGTGAAAATATTGATTAACTCAAGTTGTCAATCTCTCGGATAAGAATTAACAATCTTGAAATAATATATGCCTTAATAAAACCACAAAGACTTGCGTGTCACACAATATACTCCTCTTGTATGTCACACTTTATAAGGTGTTGACATGTGACATATGTGGCCCACCATAATTGATTTTGATTTGATTATTTAATTAAAATGTATTCCACATGTCAAATGATTTGTGGAGGTGATATATAGTGGAGTATAATTGTGTGACACCAAAATATATCCGTAATAAAACTTGTGTGAAAAAATTGATTAATTCAAGTTTCCAAACTCTTCATTATATGGCAAGTTGTAGTAAATTAAACTTCCCCCATTTACATGGAAGCACAAAACACGTGCAATTATAAATAAATAAATAATTATATAAATATATATATATATATATATCCCAACCCCATCGCAAAACCAAACCAAACCATAACTCCATAATTTGCATAGTTTAATTTTCTCCATGGAAGAAATCAAGATGAAGAATTGGTTTGACGTTGAAAGTGTTCCGGCGAGCCATGTTGTTGCAATGGAAGATAGACCAGGCAGCCAATCATTCCCCACGTGTGAGAATATCCCAATCATTGACCTAGCCAATCAAGAGAGAGAAGAAATTGTCCACAAAATCATTCAAGCTAGCAAAGAATATGGGTTTTTTCATGTAATTAAATTAAAGCATCATCATTCTTATACCATAACTAGGTTAATTGTCGGAAGATTAATGTTAATTGTGTTGCATGTGCATGTGCAGGTGATAAACCATGGAGTCGGTGAAGATGTAATAGGTGAGGCGGTGAAGGTGGTGGAGGAGTTATTCCGGCGGCCGGCGGAGGAGAACATAAAGGAGGCGGAGGAGAATGGGTGGGTTTTTATGGGCAACTCCACTTTTACCTCAAAGGGTGCCCATCTATGGAGGGATAATGTCAAGCATCCATGCCACCCTTTGGAGGAATGCATGGAGCATTGGCCTCAATACCCCACTCGCTATAGGTAAAAATTTCAATTAGTGGGCCGGTCAAATTAGTCCGAAATCGATCGGGCTTTTGTGGCCCAAACCCTATTGGCTTCAATAAGGCCCGATTTTTTCTTCGAATTTAAACCCGATCCAATTCTAACTTTTGATGGGTCGGGTGAATCCATTGGGCTCGACCAATCTTGACCGGTTAAATATATATCTACGTATTTAAATAAGTTTTATTTTAGGTAAATTGTACCCCAGTACTACATGGGTGTTTGGAACAACTTATTGAAAGCTGCTTTCAGCTTTAAGCTGGTGCAGAGGTATTTGGGACACCCAACTTAAAGCTGAGATTCTCTAAAATTGAGTCAAAAATAGAGAATCAGCTGAAGCTGCTCCACCCCAGCTTTCAGCTTCAACTGATTGCTTATGATTTTTTCAAAAATATCTTTAACCCTAATATTTATTAGAATTTTTTTTTCAACATACTAGCCGTGTCTCTTCCTCTCTCTATCAATTATAGTATTATATTAATTTAATATTTTATAATAATAGATTAAAATTATAAAGCAAAAAATAAATATAGAAAAAGCACAATCTTTGAATTTTAAATATTTATTATAAATTATAATTATTTAATAATACTACGGGCAAAATAGACATTTCTTCTAAAAAGTAACAATAAGCTACTTCTATCAGCAGTATTTCAAACACTATTTTTTCCAATTTTAGCTGCTTTCATCACTTATTTCCAAACACTAACTGATTTTCAAATGAACTGCTTTCAGCTGCTTTAAGCAGCTTTCAACACTTATCAATAAACTTCAGCTACTCCAAACACCCCCTACCTTTATTACATAGAAATTGTCTCGTTTTATTTTCGATATTGTTATTAAGGAGAATTGTTAGTTATGCGTAAAGTTGTAGTCCCTCGAGTATAGTGTTTGTAATAATATGTCAAAATAGGAAACGGGACAGCTTCTTTGAAACGTCCTGAAAGGGAATATGAGAAACTTTCTATTAGACGGAGGGAGTACATTAATTCACAAATACAATAACTTATCATATTTCACATGGTATCGAAATATTGTATGTACACATACACAAGAGAAAGTTTTTTCTTGTACAAGTTAATACTCCATCGGTTCCATTATTTATGTTTCATTGGGACTAAACACGTAAATTAAGAAAGTGGTTGTGAAGGTGTAAATGTGTGTTGTAAAAGTATAAATGAGTGGGTCCACTTGTTTATGTTGATTGTGGTCCACTCATTTGTTTCCTTATTTGGTATGAGACATAAATAATGAGATAACCAAAAAAGTAAAATGGAACATTAATAATGGGATAAAGAGAGTATAATGTATGTTTTGTTTTGTGCATGTATGTTTTGTTTTGTGCAGAGAGGTTGTAGCAACTTACATAGGAGAAATGGGGAGACTGGGTTTGGAGATTTTGGAGGCGATTTCGGAAGGATTAGGGCTCGAAAAGGCGTATCTCGGAGGGATAAGCCAAGTGCAATTTCTTACGGCGAGCAACTACCCGCCCTGCCCCGACCAAAGTCTAACCCTAGGGCTTCTCCGACATTTCGATCATGGCCTCTTAACAATATTGTTTCAAGACGGTGAAGGCCTTCAAGTTATGAAAGATGGGAATTGGATGGGAGTTGAGGTTGTCCCTAATTCCTTTGTGGTCAATATTGGCACCCAAATTCAGGTATACCTTCATTTTACACCAATCATCAATTCTTAACAATACGCAAGAAATTGGCGGGAAAAAAAATTCAAATTTAAAAACAAAACTAAACGTTCAGCTGGAAATACGGAAAACAAATATATCTGTTGTTTTGATTTGAATGTAGGTTATTACTAATGGGAAGCTTAAAAGTGTGGAGTAAAAACAAAACAAAACGTTCAGTTGAAAATACGTAAAACGAATATATATGTTGTTTTGATTTGATTATAGGTTATTACTAATGGGAAGCTTAAAAGTGTGGAGCATAGGGTGGTGACAAATTCTAAAGAAGGAAGAACAAGCTTGGCAACATTCCTAAACCCTAATCCAGACTGCATTATTGAGCCTTCGAAGTTATTTGTGGATGAAGCCAATCCTCCTCTCTATCCATCACTCCCGTTTAAGGATTTTGCTTCGTCTTCTAATGTTTTTGGACCTTTCACTCATGTAGTTCAAAACACAGTGTAATAATGATACACTAGGATGTGTCGTTATTGATCAATAATATTTCTAAATCTCATCAAATAAAAATTATACTAATAGTTTTTAATTTTATTTTGTTTAATGTATTAAATAAAATGTAAAATAAACTTCAAATTCAAAACTTAATTATGATAGGTATAGTCCATGAGGCTTAAAAATAATTTTCGAAACAAATTAATAAAACTAAATAGGCATATTTTCGATCGACTTGATATAACATTATCATAAAAACATTAGTTAATTTTGGAGGGTAAAATGTTTTGAACTACATCAGTGTGAGTGCCAAAAGGTTTATGAACATTAACAAAATCCTTAAATAAAAGAGATGGATAAAGAGGAGGATTGAGCTTCCCATCACTAATAATCTATTACCAAAACATAAAATCATATCAAAATTAATAATTTGCTTGGAAATAAACATATACTCCTTCAATCTCATTAATTAGTAGTGTCTGGTTTCTTTTGAGCATGAAGATTAAGAAAATAATACTGTGCGGTATATGTTGTTTGATTTTTGGATAATTAATTTGTGGCCACAAATTTTTTTGCATTTTTTAGAAAAAAGACGTACTAACAGGAGACTCATATTTGGAGTTCAAGACATTATTAATGGGACGGAGGGAGTATAAATTAAATTCACATTATTAATAGAACACTCATATTTGGAATTTAAGACATTATTAATGGGACGGAAGGAGTATAAATTAAATTCACATTATTAAGGTTGTTAGACTTATTTCTTGCATGCATATTATTATGAATTAAAGTTTAAAATGAATGGGACAAAGGCATTAGGGACAAACTCAATTCCCATCTCTCATGACTTGAAGGCCTTGCATAGTTTGAAACAATATTGTTATGAGGTTGTGATCCAAATGACTAATAAGTCCTTGGCTCAAACTCGTCGCTAATGAGTTTCCGACGGAGATTTCATCGGTAACAATTTACCTAATACCAATTTTCTTGAAACCGTTTACTATACTGTAGTGTTTCACAAATTCCTAACGTATCTGTAGCGCACCCTTTGAGGTGTCGGTGGTGATGCAGCCCACATACATCCACCCTTTCTCCTTAGCCTCCTTTGAGTTCTCCTCCGCCGGCCGCCGGGATATTTCCTCCACCACCTTCACTACCTCACCTATTACTTCTTCACCCACTCCATGATTTATCACCTGCATATGAATCCACGTACAAATAATGAATCATGTAGGAACTGCATTTTGCTTATGAACCAATATGCACCTTGTTGGAAAATCGGTAATATATTTATATGTATTATTAATATGGAAATTTAGTTAGCATTAAATGCTAATTTGACTTGGAAAAAAGTCAGCCCGTTTAATCGTCTTTTCGAGCCTCGATATATATCCGATTTATGAATTGAGACGTATGACGTCGATCTACGTTTCGAGTAGATAATTATAGTGTGCTTAATTTCTCGATTCAGATTTTTGGTGAGTGAGAAATAGTGACTCGAAGTTTGGGGGAACAAAACTAATATGTTACCTAAAGTGGAGAAACTTACTTAATTCGGGTTTTGGAGAGTTATTACAATAATCAATGTCCATTAATGTGCAAACTTTATTGTGGTATTTAAGTGTCTACCACATTGAAGGAGATAACAAAGTGACATGTGGTGGGCTTGGTCCACACATGCTCATGCGCGCGAGCTTTTTCGCCCACCGCCTCACACGCGGCGCGGCGCGCCGCACTGCCCGCGCCCGTGCTCGGCCCCGACTCCGGTTCCTTGTCCTTGGACTTGGACTTGGATCTTGGCAATTGGTCATTTGGGTGGTCCGTTGGGCTACTTGTGGGCTGATCCAGTTCGTTGGTGCAATGCTCCTGCTACACGAATTAAATGTTCCAACAACCTTTCACCTGAGCTGGACTTGGATCTTGACAATTGGTCATTTGGGTAGTCCGTTGGGCTACTTGTGGGTTGATCCAGTTCGTTGGTGCAGTGCTCCTGCTACACGAGATTACTCTCCTTGGTGTTGTGCACCTGCCACACCCAAGTGACTTCAACTCTCCACTTTCCTTCTACCCCACTACCTGACGAATTAAATGTTCCAACAACCTTTCACCTGAGCAGACTGCCTATAAATAGGACCAGTCTGCATGTCATTTCATCACACAACAAACACAACAATTTCTTGCTCTGCATATGTCTTAGTCTTAAGACATACATCTTAGTCTTAAGTTGTTTAGGGGCGTATTTCGTCTTGCGGATAGAGGCCTTTCTCGACTCGACGAAGTTTTCATTTTCCGACTTACCGGTTTACTTTGTAATAGCAGCTTATAATCAACACACCTTTCATGTACTCATTATGACTCAAATTGGATATACATTGGAATATTTTTCATGCATAATATTTATGTCTTATGCAGAAGAACAAAAGTTTAAAATTATTGAATTTTATGCATAAAAATATAAGAATTATACATAGTTCATAATTCTTACGTAATGTAGGTTTATACCAACAATCTATTCCCTACACACATATATATATTACTCCTTCTGTCTCATTTAACATGACATGTTTCTTTTTGGCACGGGAATTAAGAAATTGGATGATAAAGTATGAGAGAGGATAAATAATAAAGTAATAGAGAAGATAAATGAGTTTGTGAAAGAGTAAATGATAAAGTGTGAGAGAGAAATGATAAAGTAAGATAAATAAATGAAAAAGTAGGAGAGAAAAATAAAAAAGTAATAAATAATTTACTAATATTTTTTAAAGTTATTTCTTTTAAGGAAACGTGTCATTTTAAGTGGAACATCCCGAAAAGGAAAATGTGTCATGTTAAATGGGACGCAGGGAGTATAATATATAGGGACCAATCAACGATCTATAATTAGGAGCGAAATCTTAAACTTCGAGATGCAAATTTACAAATTAAAAAATTCGAAAACTTCTACAATTTTAGGCGCAAAATAACAAAATTTCAAAAATATAAAAGAAAATTTCTAAATATGCACAAAAAAGCAAGTAACTAATTTGTACAACATATATTTAAGGATATGTTTTTACCTGAAAGAAACCATATTCTTTGCTAGCTTGAATGATTTTGTTGATAGTTTCTTTCTCTCTCTTGATGGGATAGGTCAATGATTGGGATATACTCACACAAAGGGAATGATTGGTTTCCTAAATTCTTTAGGAAAACGACATTATATATTTAATTTAGGCCGGCTGCGAGAATGTAAACCGAATCCTTAATCGAAATCAAAACATCAACAATCAGATCTTTAAGAAATTCATGGATAAAATATTAAAAAGTTTAACAATTACTATTGATTGGTCTGTGTAGATCTACGTCTGCCACATCAGAATTCACAACCAAATGCGTATTTGTTCCAACTACAGTATAACCTCCATACAAAAATAGGTTGGTTCGCTTGAAGAAAATTTTTTTCTATGATCAGATTCAAATCGTGTTGTACATGAGTAGACTCCGTAAGATCTAGTATAATGAATTTCTCATTTAAATAGTTATTTAAATACTTAAAATTTAATAGTATGGAAATAAATGCATTTTCATTGCATTGATATGATTGATAATACTATCGGAGTAAAACAAGAGATTATAAAAACATCAACTTTTATGTTTGGAGGGAAAAACATCAACTTTTATGTTTGGAGGGTCCAATGTTCTGAACTACATCAGTGTCAGCTCCAAAAGGTTTAGAGCCATTAACAAAGTCCTTAAATGAGAGAGATGGATAGAGAGGAGGATTGTCTTCATCTATAAATAATTTTGCAGGCTCAATAATGGAGTCTGGAGTAGGATTGATGAATGTTGCCATGGTTGTTCTTCCTTCCTTTTGATTTGTCACCACTCTATGTTCCACACTTTTGAGCTTCCCATTACTAATAATCTGATCACACGGAAACATAAAATACAATTAACGTGTATTATGGTGTTTTAAGAACCAAAAGCATCTCAATTGATGCTTAAAAGAAACTGCTAAATTAAGCAGTATACGTAGCTGCTTAATTTTAGAGAAGTTAACGCAGAAAGTAAGTTTTGCAAATATTAAAAATCTGTTTAAAATATGTAAAATAGCATGTATTCGTTCACGGGTTTTCAACCGAACATGAAGTTTTGTCTTCTTGAATGTTTTCCCACCAATTGCTCGGCTTATTTCATGCATATTATCAAGAATTGATGATACAATAAAGCATTGAAGTTTAAAATAAAGGTATCCGTACATACCTGAATTTGGGTGCCAATATTAACTACAAAGGCATTTGGGACAAACTCAACTCCCATCCACTTGCCATCTTTCATGACTTGAAGGCCTTGGAGAGTTTGAAACAATATTGTTATTAGGTTGTGGTCTAAATGCGTAGGTAGCCCTAGGCTCAAGCTCGGGTCCGGGCAGGGTGGGTACTTGTTCGCGGTAAGAAACTGCGGTTGGCTTATACCCCCGAGATACGCCTTTTCGAGCCCTAATCCTTCTGAAATCATCTCTAGAATCCTCAAACTTAATCCCCTTATTCCCTCTATGTAGGTTGCGACGACTTCTCTGCGCAAAACATACATCGTATTGTGAAACTACGAAAAGGCCAAATTAGTAATTTCGCAAAAAGTAGCAATTTTATAGATTTGTGTGGCCCCATGTGCGCCACTCTATGATCGCTTTTGTGGCTATAAGCATATATGTGCAATCGCACTGCAAATCATCGTGTGTGAATTGAAATTTCCGAGGTATTTTTTCGAGAAAATAATTATTTTAAATCTTTCTCTATCGCGAAATTATAGATTCCGTCCTCCTCCTCGTTATAAGAGTGAGAGAAGAACATGATCGCTTTAATTTTAGGTTGAAATTAATTTTGTGTACCGATAGCGAGTGGGGTATTGAGGCCAATGTTCCGTGCAATCCTTCCAAGGGTGGCATGGATGCTTGAGATTGTCCCTCCATAGCTGGCCACCCTTTGAGGCGTTGCCCATATACACCCACCCATTTTCCTTAGCATCCTTTGAGATCTCCTCCGCCGGCCGCCGGAATAATTCCTCCACCATCGTCACTGCCTCACTTATCACATTTCCACCCACTCCGTGATTTATCACCTGCACACACACACACACATATAAAGAGGCGGATCCCATATTTATACTAAGGGGGCGAAATACGATATTTCAAATGCAAACTTCCGCAATTTTTTAGAAGAAATAGTAATTTTTTTCAAAAAATAGGAAAAATAAAATTAAGTAATTACACAATTTGGATTTTGACAACCTAAGCTATGTTTTTCACCTGAAAAAAGCCATAATCTTTGCTAGCTTGGATGATTTTGTTGATAGTTTCTTCTCTCTCTTGATGGGATAAGTCAATGATTGGGATATTCTCACACATGGGGAATGATTGGTTGCCTGGTCTATCTTCCATTGCAACAACATGGCTCTCCGGAACACTTTCAACATCAAACCACTTCATCATCTTCATCTCATCCATGAAAGAAAAAAAAATTGCAAATTATTGACTTGTGATTTGGTTGCTTGATGGGGTCTATGCCCTCCAATATGTTCATTATAAATACGTGCATGTGCCTCGATAGGGGATATTCATGTCATGTGCCGTGCACGCAAAATTAGGGAAATGGTTGAAAATAAATTTGGGAGTATTCAAAGGTAAATTGGCACGATAAAGTAATAATTTCACTAAGATAATAATTTATTTCGGTCCCGATATGAGTTAATGCACTAAAATAATATTCAATAAAGTAATAATCTCGTTAAATGAATATTTTTTTCCAGTTCCAAGGTTATTACTTTATCGAGGTTTAACTGTATATCGTTCTAAAATGTTTTTACTTTTTGTCAAATTGATCCGTAAAAAATTAAATTTTGGATGAATTGATTATTCTTTTAACTTTTCCGTTGGTAACTTTTTTTTTAAAATTTTAAAATTAGAGTAAAAAATTGAGAGAAATTGGTGCCAAAATCTAATATCTTATGATGTCAAGAAAATCGAATTAAGGATCAACTTGACCAGAAATCAAACATGTAAAGACCATTATATCAATTTGTCTTACGTAAAACTATTCTATATTCGTATAAATTGTGCATGTAATACGTCTCTTAATGCTAAGAGCATGCCTGAGTATTATATTTTGTATTTTGATAGTATTAAGTTTTTGATATATGTAGTATGTGCGTAAGTAAATGTATAAATTCTCGATATATATCATATTTTGTATAATTTAGAGGAGTTAAAAGAGTTGAGAGGATTTGAAATTCGCAAGTTAACTGAATTTGACACATAAAAGTTTTCATACAATATTTTTATTGATACATTTTTTTTTTTTTGAAAATTACAGATTTTGCTATTATTCGATGATATTCTTATTATTGAATGAGAGGTGATGGTGATTGTTTTGATTAATAATTCAATCAATAATTGCATTATTTATTTAGATTATTTAGGAACAGGTCATTATCTAGGCCGGCTGTAACTTATAAGAATTTTGATGCCAATAATTAATAGAGATCATAAAGTGAACAATTTTGATTTTTTAAAATTCATGGATAAAATATTTAAATAACACTAAAGTTTGATACTATAGAAGCCCAAAGGGTCCAATTCGTAGGCTCATTTTGTTGCAGCCCAAGCCCAATGGTTCATGGTGCTATAGTCTCATTAAAGAATTGAGGAAATAAAAATAAAGAGAAAAAGGAAAAAAAATTATATATGTATATTATTATATATACATGGAATGAATCATATTGGAAGATTGCTTAAAATAAGAAATAAGAAGAAATTTGCATCTTATCATTTGATTGTTTATATTCAGGCAAAAATGCGTAAATTACTATATGTTTCCAAAAAAATATATATTATTAATTTTTAAATCGATCCTAACGGGGATCAAACACTAAATCAATACTAGATCAACCAGTTACGCATAAGTGGAAGTACCAACTACAGTATATGTTGCCGGTGTTTTAAAGATATATATAGAGAGTTGAAACTTGGAATGTTATGAAACTAATCCGAGAAAAATACTCCATCCGTACCACAATTCTTATCACAATTATTTTGGGTACGGTAATTTAAGAGAGTTGTTAGTCGTAAAGATGTGGAGCCTCAAATAAAGTATTTGTAATAATTTGCTATTTTTTAAAATTGGACAAAAATTATTGGACAGCTAAAAAAGAAAAGTTGGGCAAAAATTATGAGACGGATGTAGTATTATATGTAAGTTATCCAGTAATTTCAATTAATTAAAAACTAATAAATAAGATTAAAAAAGAAATCCATTTATAACCATTCAAATTGCATTATGAATATTCTTTCAACTTACACTTTACAGATACAATTTGTCTGAGATTGGAATGAAATAAGATTTTGTGATCTTGTAAGATTTATTTATTTATTAAAAAAAAAGTCATTTTTGTATTTGTTTATTTTGAGAAGAATGACGTTGTTTGGAGCTTATATATATATATATATATTTATTTTATTTTGTGACGAGGAAGCCACAACCGTTTTGGTGATAGGAAACAGGTTCACTACTCTTAACGGTCAAAGTGAAATCCTTTATTTTATTCTGAATTAGAAATCAGAGCGTGTGGACTGTGGAGTCAATTTCACGTCCCAAAAATTAGAATTAAATTTAACAATTTGAAGAGGACTAGACTTCTTCCAACGACTCTGATATATTACAAGCACTTGGGACAAACACTAAACGTTAGGACAACAAATTAATAATGATAATGATAATGGTAATGATAATTAAATCAATAATCTTTTGAAAAATAATAAATTTTGTTTCAAATTCAAGAAAAAGAGATGAGATGCCGAATTTACCACTAAATAGTGCAAGAAATTCCTTACAGTTAAACCTCGATAAGATAATATTCGATAAAGTAATAATTTGGCTAAGATAATAATTTCTCCGGTCCCGATATGGGTCAATGCAGTAGAATAATGTTCGATAAAATAATAACCTCGTTAAATAAATATTTTTTCTCGGTTCCAAAGTTATTATTTTATCGAGGTTTAATTGTATTTAATGTATTTGTTGTACTTAATTACAAGCATACTAGTTTTATGTTAAATTAATCAAACTTCGATTGCTATGTTGTCTTAACGAGCCTCAGTATTGGAGTATTTCACAAATGATTAGACTTCTAAGTGTATATTATATTATGCAGCTACTTAAGTATGCCACTATTTTGTAATTAAATGTCGGATAACACGAAATTGTGAATGTGTGATTGTATGCGCCATTTGTCATATTCATCTTGTCTCACTTTCGTTTTCGTATTGTCTTATTTCAAAAATGATAATTTATGCAACGATCAACTTTTTTTTGTGGGGCACACTCATTTATATACTCTCTTTGTCTCGCTATTCTTATCGGAGATTAAAAAAGTGGGTAGCTGTGTATTAAAGTGGTGGGACCCACTGTTTAGATTAATTGTGTTCCACGTATTACTTTCTTTCTTTTTTTATCAAAGACACTAATAATAAGACAACCAAAAAAGGAAACTAACTAATACAACAAGAATAGCAGGACGGAGGGAGAACAATCTTATTTCTTTTTCGTGTTGTACTACTTGACTTGTCATGTTTCTTAAAATGGAAAATAAATATACTACATAAAAATTCCTACTTTTCCTTTATAGGACATATCTCTCTACACAACCAATCACTTATTTTAATCTCCGTATTGAAATGAAACAAGACAAGCAGAGTAGAACGGAGAGAGAATATATCCCATGCAACAATTCAAAATGAATTATGATACTAAAATTACCTGCATCTCTTTAAGTTGATTAAATGCTCCCCACATATACAGGCAGTACTCAAATTAATTAGTAAAAGTTCCATTTTTAAAATTCACCAATATTTGGGATCTAATGCTTCAATACATATTCAAAGAGGCAGATCTAGAGAGCGAGTGAGGGATGCCGCCATCCAAGCCGTACTCCGTACACAACTAGATAGCCCCATTCCTCCCTAATTTCCTCTACCACTAGCTACAATACATATCAAGTGCATCTTGAATGTAGTGGTAACAGATTAACTTATTTAAAAAAAGAAAAAGAAAAAACACACACAACTAGATAGCCATCAAAATGCTAAATTCTTGATTAACTATAACCAGATTCAACACATAAAAAGGTAAAGCTAGCATTATTTCTCTGTTAGAATTGCATTAATACTATCTTGAGATTGAGACTTACAGCTTTGATTTCATGTCTGAAAACTAATCCCTTAAACATATATATATATATATATGGAGTGGTTCCTGTGTGAACAACCCTTATCGTGTGAATGTGTGAACGCTGCACTTTAAAGACAAACGTATTGCAATTTCAAGGTAAAAATACTGCACTTTAATACTGTACTTTACGTATTGCACTTTAAGACAAATGTACTGCACTTTAAAATGCAGTATCTTTGTCTTTAAAGTGCAATACATTTGTCTTTAAAGTGCAGTGTTCACACGTTCACACGATAATAGGTTGTTCACATTTGAACCTCCTCATATATATATATATATATATATATATATTGTTTTTTCATCAAATTAAATAAATATATGAGAGTAATAAGTGAATTATACTTGATTGAAAGCCTCAGCCGGCGCAATTAGAGACCAAATTTCGATACGTTTGAAATAATCAGAATAAAGTTAATCAAGTTGAAATAATCAAAAGGGTAATAGAGAACCCTAATTCCCAAATTAGGGTTATGAAATCAATCTTACCAGAAATATCCCTTTATTACAAGCCCATCAACATCGTAATAATCAAGAATCATAGCCAAGTCGGAGCTCCAGATCCAATTCCTTCTCTTGATTCTTCTCCCCATCTTCAACCAACCCTAATCTCATCCTCCAATCATGACCCACCGCCTCCGAGCGATGCGGGCCATACCGGATAGAATCGTAGTTACTCTCGTACAAGGTTGAATTACTCGAGTCCGGAGAAGGGAAATAAGTTGCATAGGCCAAGTGAGGCTGATGATGATGGTGTTGAGGATCCGAGAGGCGGCGAAACCCTAACCCTAACGACGGAATCTTCTCGTAGAATCTCGGACCCGAGTAGCTCTCTTCATGCTTGGTGGATGAATTAGAATTAGGTTTGTTTCTTGCCCTATCTTTTCTGTGGATGTTCATGTGGCCTCCTAGGGCTTGTGCAGTGTTGAAGCCCCTCTTGCAGAACACGCACTCGTACGACCGGCCCACGCCTAGATCGGAGTTTTCTTGATCGGAGTGGTCTATGATTTCTTCACTTGAATTTGTGGATTCTTCAATATGGTAAGTGGATTCCATTGTAGAGGTAGGTTTGGAGGGGGAGAGAGAGGAGAGAGATTGTGTATGTAAGAAAAAAAGTGGAAGAGACAAGAAGAGGGTTTGATTTTGAAGAGGGAGAGATTTAGGACATGGTCTAAGGTTTTGAATTGTCTTAAAGAGACTCTTCCTTCTTAAGGGAATAAGGCCGGCCGTGTAATTGATTATATTCCTTTTTATTATGCAAATCAATCAAACACATACAAACATCATTGTCTATTCATTCATTCATTCTCTCTCTCTCTTTCTGTTTTCTTGTTTTTTCTTCTTTTGCTAGGGACTATGTTGATTGTATCTTCGAAATCAAGGGGCGGCGGGGATGATATCCCTAAATCGTGCAAAATCTTGAATTTTAAACGTATTTTAAAAAATTATTATTTGGTATACAGTTGAACCTCGATAAAGTAATAACCTTGGAACCGAGAAAAAATATTCATTTAACGAGGTTATTACTTTATCGAACATTATTTTAGTGCATTGACCCATATCGGGATCGGAAGAAATTATTATCTTAGCGAGATTATTACTTTATCGAAGTTTAACTATATTATTATCATCGATTAATTGTTATTTTTTAATTTCCTTGTATAATCGGATCCAGCCGCGACGGCTTTTAGTTTTGATTATGATATGATTTTAAAAAAATCTATGATCTCAGATGCATCAAAATCAATTCAATTAATTTTGTCATGGTTGTCGGGTAGATTATGGGGAAAAAGTTGATTGAGAAAAACCCCTTTCACCTGCTACAAATGGTTAAATTATTTAATTATTAATAACTCCATATAAAATGGTATATATATATATATCTATATATATATATATATATATACATTATACCGTTATATGATCATGACATTAATTATATGTTAATAATTAATACTAAAGTCTATAGTATGAAATCTAAGATTGCTAGTCCTTTGGGTTTAGTGTGGTGTTGTACACGAAACCATGAATTAAATTTTACGTGTTATAAGTAAGAGATATATTAGTCATTGGAGTAAGAATTCAATACTGCACACCTGCAGGCCAAAATAGTATAATAGCAGTATATTTTTTAATATTCTGAAACAATTATGACAAATGTTATCAATTAAGGGCATCTATACATACATTTTTATGGATATGGATCTATGCAATGTAGACCGAGACTTAGAATAGAACACATTCAAAACTTATATAATAAGAGTAATAATGTTATTATTTTTATTTATTAAATAATTAATTATTATAATAGATGATTTTATTGACTGAGCCTCATATATATATATATATATAGAGAGAGAGAGAGAGGATATGTGAGAACCTGCATTTAACGTGATAACTGCGAACCATGCATAATTCTTATATAATTTATGCATAATCGTTATATATTTTATGCAAAAAATATACTCCCTCCGTCCCGCCCGACATGGCTTCTTTCCTCTTTTTCCTTGTCCCACTTGACTTGGCCACTAACTAAAATAATACTCTAATAAATTCTAATGGGTCCCACCACTTTATACCACTTTACACACAACTACCCACTTTTTTAATAATCGTGCCCAAAGCCTATTAAGCCATGTCGGGCGGGACGGAGGGAGTATAATTTTATATTATACATATTTTTATGTAGAAGGGCAAAAGTGTAAAATTATAGATTTGTTGCATAAAATATAGTATAAGATTATACATAAATTATATAAGAATTATGCATGGTTTGCAGTTCTCACGTTAAGTGTGGGTTCTCACCAGATTCACACCATATATATATATATATATATATATATATATATATATATATATATATATATATAAAAGGGATAGGTTCTTGTGAGAACAGTCAACGTATGAACACTGCACTTTCAAAATAAATGTATTGAACTTTCAATATAAAAGTACTGCACTTATACTTAAAATCCATGTTTACATTTGAACATTATATATAATATATAGTATATAATTATAGGATACCATAAATTGTACAAGGTTTCGTGTAAGGAGGGAGACAAAATGTGTCTGAAGTAGTTAGCAAGAAGTGATGCATACAGTGACAAAAATCACTTTATTTGGTAAACATATAATGCTTTCTTATGTAAACAAGTTTGTTACATATCGATATGTTGACATGGTCTAATTTATATTTTATTCAGTCATTATGATTTTGTTAGGGGGGAATTGTCTCTTCAATTAAGACAATCACAAGATTGAATTAATGGCTCTTTAGGAATTTCTTTTATGTGTATCTGCACATGCATAAGCATAAGAATGAATTTTAAAATAAAATAAAATAATTAATACAGAGTCATTGTGATATCAAATTGAAATGATATCACCAAATAAATATAAATATATTGTAGTGAAGAATCATGAATATATCTTTCTGGGATTATTACATCAATATATGAATTCCCATTCTCTATATCAAACTCAATATACATACTCACCTGCAGCCTATTATTCTTCAAGATTTCAAGATTGATCTCCATTTTTCATTCTCTCACTCCTCCATGGATACAGCCAATGGAGAGAGATTGGATTGGATTTCCTATAATTCAAAAAATAAATATGGTAAGAAGATCAAAACTGTAACTGCTTCATAAGGCCATTCCTGCACACCTTTAGTGTTGTGTATAAAATTCAGATAAAAGATTATTTTGTTCAGTGGATGTAGGATCTGTGTATCCGAACCACTTTAAAAATTGTCTGTGTTGATTTACTGTTCACATTACATAAAACTGACTTTAAATCAAACAGCATAAAACGGGTTTTTCAACTGAGACGAATATATTTCGTTCATACAGAAAGCCACACATACAGACATATATCAAGAGATTTTGTAGTCCCTTCATGAGGTTGGATCGGCGTAAATTTTGTAAAAGTACGGGTGACTTACAGTTTGTCATCTTCGCGATTCTCCGTACGTGCAGATCTAGATGGAAGCAAAATGAACATGGTTTTCAGTTAGTTTGAGGCAGTAAGAAGCTGAAGCCGGAATTTTCGCGAATAAGATTCGGTGGTTCAATGTCCGATATATCGAAAGCATCCATTGATTTCGACATATCATCCACAGAGAAGGGAATGCTGCATAAACACAATTCAAACAGAGACTCATCAGAAGGGAAAGATTCAAGAAAGTGAGATTTTAAGCGGTTTTCATGTCCGACCTTGAATCATCATCCAGTAGGAAAGAGCTACTAACGGCATTGTTCGAATCCTCAGTCATGAGTACCCTCATGCTGGATATTACCTGTGGAGAAGAAGTCAGTAAAGACAGAAATACCCCCAGTTGGCTACATTATGAGACTAAGACAATCACTTACATCTGGGGACAAGCTATGTGTTCCGTACTTGTCATCCCAGTACATGGTACTGATTCTGTACAGCTGTTGTATACTGAGGACCTATTGAAGATAGCGAAACTCATCAAGATTAAGCACGTGTTTCAGACGAAAGATTTGTAAGAATTATGTATTTAGACGGCTTACTGGACAAAGATCGTGACTTATTTCATCGAGAGTCTTCTTTGGCTTTTGATGTATGACCTGAATAGTTATACAGCAGTTATAAAATATGAAAGAAAAAAAAATGTGTGATTATCATAACTAACACGCTTAGAGAGAAAAAGCAGTTACCAAGAATCCAATAGCTTGTCGTATATGCTTGAGCTCATCCCAAGCCGTACCAGCATACTGAAATATGAAGCAAGTTAGAAGGAAAAAACAGAAGAATTCTACTTCGTATGCAGCAGGGAATGGAATTGTGGAATTTTATTTTCGAAAAGTAAGAAATTCAATTTTAAGCAAGTCTGTTATACAGATTTGCTGATAGTGTATACCTCATCGGTTGCCTTGTAACACCAGTGCTCCAGTTCAGCCAATCCGGCCTTGACATATTCACCGTTACTAAAAGAACAGCATTCTCGTCTCAACAAAAGACTGAAAGAAATAACAATTAGTTCATTGATGATGAAACCTTATAGTATGTAAAATCAAAGTGATTTTGCTCTACCTGTTGAACAACTGCACATTGATGAAAGAAAATATTTGGGTGAACACTTTGCGAACTAAGAACGGAGGTACCTGAAGATGTTTCACAATATATCTAGTCAAAAGCTCTAGTTTTGGAATGTAATCTACTTAAAAAATAGGTCAGAAAGCAAAGAGAATTTATCTAATTTTCAAGAAAACCTTATGCTGTTCTTGTGGATCTCAATTCATATGAAGATTCTTTAATAGACCCATAGAAGGCAACAGAGTGAAGGAAGGGATCGTTACATGATTTGTTTTCAGTATATTCAGAAAATTTCCGAGGCTGTTCACGATTCCTTGCCAATGGGCGATTAAGATTTCCTGAGCTTGAGAATTTGCTAGATTACGCGCTGCTCCTTTAATTAAGTTTGCTTTGGATATTCTCGGAGCCTGCACCCGATCACAACACGAACATGAAGTAATGATGAATGATGAATGAAATGTACATTTAGAAATACCTGAATACACAGTCCCAGTTGTGGAGAGATCTCTTTCTTCAAGTTGTCGCGAATCATTCCATAGATTTTCTCAACATAAGCAGTCAGCTGCTGCTTGAAGAGTAAAGCAGGGTATTTAGCCTCCACTTGGCGTGCGGCACCTGTTGCATCATCAGCGAGCAATGAAAGATTAACGCCCGGAGGGGTGCTGCGGAAACTCTGAAGAAAAATGATCAACAGTTAGAAAAAGCATTATGGACTTCACTTGAGCATTGTAATGGAATGAAGTTGTACCTGTGCCATTCTCCCAAACAAAGTAGCCGATGGGGCCCGCCTAGGAGCCGCTCCACCTGCTCCTCCTGCTTTGACTGTGCGTTGGAGCAGTAGCAGTAAAGTCGATGCATTCGATAGCCAATATCCCAAGATATCATTGTTGTCTTGAGTCTTCAATTTGAAAATCACTATAAAAGTCATAAAGTGCTAAGAAACTAGTAGTGTAAACATATTGGATCCAATATCGAACCTCAATAGCATTGCCAATGGTTTGTATTATCCGGTCAAATATGCTTGTCCTTTCAACCTCAAATGAATGCCACTGCCGAAGGCATTTGTAGATGATGCAGGCAGCAATAGGCCTGCCTCTGGAGAAGCCCAAATGCTGGGCAATGCAACGGATAAGGAGATCTTGATACTCTTGTTGCTTGTCGTTTAGAGACTTCTGAGGTCTGTCGTCCATCTCTGATTGTTCTCTTAAGATCATTGAAGGACTATGGTAATCCTTTACGATATCAAATGATTTTAACGTTAGAGAATGGTGTTTGCAACATAGTATTACTCCCTAAGTAGATGACTTACAAGTGATGTTTTCGTGCTCTCCGCCCTCTGCCAAATATCAAACAAAATAAGAGCATATATCAGTGAGAACACTAAATTGGCAGGAATATTGGCAAAACAGTTATGGTTTAAATTCACCTGCATAATTGATCTTGAGTTTCTTGAAAGCATTTTATTATTCTGTGCCATAGTCAAGGCCTGCTGGCGAAGAACTTTATTTTCTGATTCTACATTAGTCAGCTTTTCTTCAAGCCTACAGAAATGTCAAATTCAGATTCTACATTAGTATTCATGCATCGGAAAGCCTTGAATAACTCGGTTGTCCCTTTCAAGCACGAAATCAATGATAGTTTTGAACAAAACAAAGTCAGCCCAAGCAATTTAGAACATAATCTACCTGCTTATAGTGTCCTGAAGGTTTGATACTCTTTTCTCAGTCTCTTCTACTTTCTGACTCTTTCCCTCAATTGAACTCTGAGCATCACTATACTTCCTTTCAGCATCATCAGCTCGTTCCTTTTCAGCTTTCAACTCATCCTGATAACCGTAACATTATATCAAGAAATTGAATTCAATGAGACTAAATCACACTTGGGTGAACATTACCTTCAGTTTTTCCATTTCTGCAGTGAGAGCCTCGATCTTCGCTGTGTCCTCAACAGGAACTGGCTTTTCGTGAACAACTGCGGAGGCTTCTTCAAGTGCTTTTTGAGCTGCAGTGAGAGCCTCGCGTTCACGGACAAGTTGTGCATCTGCTTCGTCCAGTTTGATTTGCATTGCTTCCAAGGACTGCTGCAACTTCGCTGAGTCTTGGGATTTCCCTTCTTCTAACTCTTGCTGGAATAAGATTTCAATTTAATATAAATCACAATCAAGTACCTAATAGGATATGCCACTACTAATGTGAATCCGTTCATTTGTAGACATATAGACATAAAACTACGTGTATCCATTTTTCCATATTTACCCAAAGCAAATGAGTATATTTACCCTCCGACGTTTTTCCAGCTGAAGACGCAGTGTAAGGTCTTCCACCTGCTTTTCAAGCTTATCTTTCGCTTCTTTAAGGGCACCGGTCTCTCTAGCAGCCTGCAAATTTGAAGCGTCACAAAAGTGCATAGGTAAATAAAGGATGAACTGCGTAGGTAAAATATAAGAAACAAGGCATACCATTTTAAGTTTCCGAAGCTCTTTCCTAGACACTCTTCCTCTCCATCTACACTGGGCTACAATCGACGCTCTAATCAGTCTCTTGTAGTATGAAAAATCTCTATGACTACGCCAGCGTGCCTGAAATATATTACATCCTATTTTATGATATGACATCAATAAACATTAGAACTTTTGTTAATGAAACGCGTATATCACCTGTATGGTAGTTGCTCCTTTATTTTGATTCTTGTATCTAAACTGGCGTTGCGCAGCCATTGCTCGTACCCCTGCTTGCACTATAACAACCGAGTCCTTGAGTCTCGAGTAGTTCTTTCTGGTCAAGTGCCCTCTCATTTTTGTCTGGATTCTAACACTAGCTGCCCCTCTTTTCAAGTCATCAAATTGTTTGCAAGCAAGTCTTCCTGATACGGATGGAAAAATAAATGTCATTCAAGATAAGATGGAGATATCTAAGCATCACGAAGCTAAAACCGAGAGAAAGGTATTGATCAAACCTCTAGAAACAGATTGCATGCAAACTGCTGCCTCCTTCAAAGCTTTAAAGTACTTCCGGGCAATGTAAGTTCTGATCCTTCTTTGAATTGTCTTTGCAGCATTACCAAGTATAAGTGCTCTTCGGGCATCCAAATCAGCCATCTGACCAGCTCGGAGGAAGACCTTCGTCTTTCCAGTCTGCAAACAAGACGCAAAAATATATGAAAGTGAAGCTTAAGCATAAAACTTACAAAAGAGAAAGGGCAAGATTAGAACATTAGGCCTTCTGCCCTCTTAAGGGAACTTTTCATATATTGTGTATTTATATAATTTCTCCTATTTAGGATGTTACATTGAGTAGTGACCTGATATAAGAGCATGTTACACTTAAAAGTCAAGAACGAAATAAGTTTTTATCCGAAGCAAGACGAAAAGTTAAAATTACCTGAGCTCCAGTCATTCCCATTTTCTCCAAAATCTTTTTGCAGGCTAACTTTTCATCAACACTGCTCGATATTATAAGGGATTGTTATTATTAGAATTTACCATAGAAAATCCAGGCAAGTTTTACTTACGTTCCTTCCAGGACCTCCGGAGCAAGAATACCAAAACGATGAAGAAATTCATAGAATGTCTTACGAGTAGGGTAGCCAGCACAACTAATTCTAATTGCCTCTAACACACCCTGCAAAGGAAAGGAGGCAAAAAACTTGGTGTTCATAGAACAGAAAACGAACTATTTAAAAATCTAAAGAGACAAGTACTCTCTACTCACACCACAGCGTAGTTGCTGCATGATATTGACGTTTTCAAAAATAGCCGGCTTGAGAAGATTATTAGGCTTTACGCATCTGATGTAGTGAGGTTCCGTAGAATTCAGTGTATCCATCAGTTGTTGGAGTTGCAGCTGTAGCAATTAAGATATTCACCACAAGCTCGGTACTGCAAAATAATCGATGGGTTCAAAATTACAAGAAAGAACACAAGATATACCTTAAAGCGAGACCCTATAGATGAAAACTTGGAGGACTTATTTGAAGATTTGTTTGTTTCTTCAGGAACTGGAGGAAATAGCCCTGCGACAAATGAGCATTTGGAAGCACTCAGCAGCTCTTGATGTTCAGAAACAACGTAGTCTTTGTTTTTATCCAAAAACAGATCGGATTGGTACAGAACCTGTAGGAATAAAATAGGATGACATGTTCATTATAGTACACAATCAAAAAGGTTACAGAAAATCATTACTTCAAGAATTAGATCCAAGCTACCTCTCCAGCATAATGAGCAATTGTAAAATCTGTACGGGACAGTTTCGGTTTGATGAAGCGTTTGTGGGACTTAAATGTCTGGAAAAGCTTTTGAGAAAAAGTTTCATGTGTCGACTTTGGAAACATACTGAAACGACAAAAAGGAGAAAATTAACAAGGTGATAAAGAAAGATAATTCTTTCAGGGTTAGTTACAAAGAGATAGGTAAAACTTTACCAAGCCTCATCAAGAAGAGCAATGATCCCTCCCGGTTTCTGCAAAGGACAGTGCCTTATTTGTAAAATTACTAACTTCAATAGCATATATAGTGATATAAATACTAACTCCGGTATAGAAGCCTAATTAGAGGATACATCAAAATCTGGATAAGCATCTCACGTTGATAATTCAGAATATATAGTGAGTATTTCCCCACGCCAGTTGACAAGAACAAGAACTAAAATTAACAAAAACAGAAAAATATTATTTTATTAAGCAACCTTTTCAATAAGATCGAGGACGTCTTGGTTATCAACAAATTCGATGTAGCTCCAGTCAATCGCTTCCTTTGTGTATTCCTCCTGCTCCATCTTAAAAACGTGCTGAAAACGATTTTGATCGAAAATCAGTAAAGGATATGAGTGACATAAATTCATATTGGTAAATGCATAACTAGTTACCTGATTGAAATGTTGTTGTAGTTTTTCATTGGTAAAATTAATGCAAAACTGTTCAAAACTGATGGTACAAGATTATGAGTCATCGATATAAGATCATCTTGACAGTGTTCAATGAATGCTTACCTGTTAGTTTTAAAGCTTTCAAAACCGTATATGTCAAGAACACCAATGAGGACATTAGAATTTGGATCTTGCCCGATAGAGTTATTAATTTTGTCGACCAACCTGTCCATTTTCAGATCTTGCAAGTTACTAAACAAGGAAACAAAGGAAGATGTTTAGAGAAGTCATAGAAAGCATCATACCAGTCAAACAAGCGGGAATACATCGTCTTTGCAAACCCGTCCCTACTAACTGTAGCTCCCTCAGGATCAAGACTTCTCTTAATAACTTCTTCCGGAGTTACCATCACACGCTTCAGTAATGCATCTTGCAGTAGAGTAAGATCACACCTGATAAGGACAAGAAAGTTTTAAGGTAGAAGCCATTAACTGCTAAGAAATACGACTACTGTAAAATAGGACTTTACATGAGCAGCTCTGCTACAGTCTCGAGATGGAATTTTGATTTTTCATCCTTCAGAACTGACGAGTCAACTTCCTTCCCCTTAGCGAATTGTACGTTACCGAGATGAAGAATAGATGCCACTACTCTGAAAATTGCATCCTGAAAGATGGTGGGAATTATAA